>BLBF01000021.1:21557538-21598643 GCA_015471245.1 Laticauda colubrina | reverse complement strand
CAGGATGCCAAAGGCGTTCTCCACCACCCGCCTTGCCCTGGACAGCCCTGGACCACCCGCCTTGCCCTGGACAGTAGTTGAAGATCCTCTCTTCATGGGTGAGGAGTCTGGAAGTATAGGGCTTCATGAGGTAGGTTCTGAGGGAGAAGGTGTCATCCCCCACAATGAAGTAGGGCACATCTTGCGTGTCGTTGGGCAGGGGGTCTGGATCTGGGAAGCCCATGATGAGGTTGCATTCCAGCTCCTCCTTGAGCACTTTCTCCTCATGAAGTGCTGGAATGCACGAATGCTGGAATGCTGGAATGTCTTCATTCCTCAGCTCCACCATCAGCTTGTCATACAGTCCAAACTCCACTCTTCTCCCGATCCATCGTCGGATCCGCACAGCTCTTGAACGTCTCCTTCTTCTTGTGTAGAAAAGGTGAAACAGTCTGAACAGGGCTTGGTTCTGGTGTTGAATAATGGCAGCTACCATAAGGAGTGTGTGATGATCCATGGTGGAGATCAATGGATGATGTGGAAGATCAAGACCAAGGGTGAAGAGGTCTGTACACCACGGCTGCTGGACTCATACTGAGATCCAGGTGATTTCCTCCCCCTTTTTATAGAAAATATTAGTTTTCCCCTAGGTGTCCTTCCACATACTCTAGGCATACTCCAGACATCCTAAATATCCGAGATACATCCTAGATACAAACATTTTGTCCGTTTTAATGCTTTATATACGAGATGCATCCGCTTACATCCTTTCTATTTCCATGCTACTAATGCTGTGTGGACGTTCCGTGTACCTTTCGCTTCCTCCCTCTTTCCATTTTCAGCAGTAGTGGATGTGAGTTGAGGGGATGGCCAGAGGATGCCAAGAGGATACAGCAGACGTTTAACGGATGACAACGGACATAGAACGTTTGTTGCCTGTATGTGTCGTGGATGTACATCATACGCGGCGGAAAGTTCATCCGTTCAAAAAGTTTTGTGCAGCTCAAAACTTCTTGCACGGATGAAATCTCAGTGGACAGATGCTCGACGGATAGAGCGTATGAAACACGTATGCAGTGAGTACAAAATGGATGCATCGCGTTTTCCAACGGATGGCAAGCTTTTTTGTCCGTTTTACATCCTCTTTGCATCCATTGGTGCAGTGGGACATGGGCTTAAGGCATTTGACAAAGTAAACCACAACCTACTTCTTGGTAAGATAGTTTGAATAGTACTCCCACCCTATGGATTTGAAATTAGCTAATCAACTTCACTCTGTGTGACTTCAGTGGAACTACATCTTCCTGGAGAGAAGGATGCAATTGGATGTCTCAAGATTCTGTTGAGCCAGGGCTCTTTGATATATTCATAAATGGCCCAGAGGAGGAGATAGAAGGGTAACTAATCAACTTTGCACATAACACTAAGTTGGAGGGAATTTCACTTTGGAAAATAGACTTAAGATTTAGAAGGATCTTGACAGATTAAAGCAATGAATCCTATCCAATAAGATGCAGTTCAGTACTAAGAAAAGCAAGGTCCTGCACTTAGGCAGAAAAAACCAAGCGAGCAGGTATGGAATTGGCAATATCTGGTTCAACAGTGGTAACAGAGGGATCTGGATGTCCTAGTGGACCATCAATTAAAGTATGAGCCAGCAATGTGCTGCAACTACCCAAAAAAGCCAATACCATTCTAGGCAACATTAATAACATCAAGATCACAAGAAGTGATAGTACTGCTCTAATACTGCACTACTAAGGCCACACTTGGAATTTCACATACATGTCTTGTCACCATAATTCTTAACAAAAGACATTGAGATCCTAGAAAGAGTGCAGAGAAGAGCAACAAAGACAATAAAGGAACTGGAGGCTAAACCATATGATAGTTAGGGGAATTGAAGAGAAGAATTGAATGAAAAGAAGGATTAGGATTGTTATGATAATTGTCTTCTAGTACTTGAGGGGCAGTCACAGAGATGAGGGAGGGGTGCTTTGACTTATTCTCCAAATAAAATAAATTTAAATTGAAAAAAATGAAGTGGGTGTTGGATTCTCAGTGAGAAAATTGCTGGTGAAAAATCCTGAAATTGTTTGCTTGGTATTTCAAAGAGAAGCCACTCATTCTGGAATACTTTATGTATGTTAGTTATGAAGCAAACAGAATAAATGTGGTGCAGACAACTGATTTATACATAACAATGTAAAGACCACCAGCTGCTTCTTTCACATTTTCATTATCCCATCCCACTTCATCTGCTCAGTTAAGTTATATAATCCAAGCCCTGTTTCCTTTGTAGATTATATCAGAGAGTTTTTTTCCTTGCTGAACTTTCAGTCATTAAAATTGACAAGTTTAGCCACCAGCCACTTCTCTATGGTCTTTGCTTCCTATGCCTCTCGCATGGGTAGATTCAGAATACAAAGCAGCTAGTGTGGAAGAAACCATCAGGATTGAAGGGCAAAGAACAAGCAGCTTTATGCATAACCCTCATATTAATCTTGAACATAATAAACTTCTCTGATGGAATACTAACAAGAGAAAGTTATGGCCCTCCAGATGTTGCTGAAACCATATGTTCCAGCATCTCCTGACACTAGCCAAACTGTTATGTGTTGTAATTGAATTACATACAGAAGAGCACATGGATTCCTCTTTCTTGCCAAAGTGCAGCCTTTCCCAGTCTAGCATTACCAGATGTTGCTGAACTTTGTTCTTAACATTTCTGATGCTAACTGGAAACAATGAGAATTGTGATCTGGTAGTATGTAAGAAGTCTTAACAGCACTTGCTTAGTCTTGTTTGCGCTTGCAAATTATTAGAATTCTTACTTCTTTAGGCTTATGGAGATTCTCAGTCATCTGGGTCATGATTGTCTCAAAGGAGATTTTTCAAAAGACAACTGGACTTTCTTTTGTTTTTGTTTTTTCTTGAAGACATTTCACTTCTCATCCAAGAAACTTCATCTCATCCAAGTCACCTCAGGCTCTCAGAAAGAGTGCAAATGAGCAGATGATTGCAAAGAAATATGATCCTTCCATCCCCCCCATCTTGTGAGAACTAATATTTCCATCCCCTCATCCTCCTGCCAGAACTGATGAAATTTCTTGAATAAGAAGCAAAATGTCTTCAAGGAAAACAAGGTCCAGTTGCCTTTCAAAAAAGCACTTTTGAGTCTTACCTTCTTTATCATATCTGATGGTGAGCTTCAGAAAACCATCTTTTAATAAATGTAGTTAATTAGAAAAGATGCTTTCTCACTCCTGGTTTCTTTGCCACCAAGAGGATCTTTGACAATCCTAGGTCAGACCTATGGGCTAATCAGAAAGTTGAAACTGGACTTCCAGTTTGCAGGGCTTTGGTGGCAGGCAGGAATCTGTGATCATGCGCGGTTTTTGTCTAGGCTCGCTGCTGGAGCGCCCTGAGCCAGTTGGCTTTGGGGCTTAGCCACCAGCAGGGTCAAGGGGAGCCACATCTCTCCTCCTCAGCTGGCTAAATTTCCTTTCCCGAAGGCGGTAAGAGCAGCAGTCAGAAATGGCTACCTCAAAGAAGCACTCAGCTGGAAAAGAAAGTGCAGGAGGAAGTTAAGAAGTGAAAGTTTTGGCTGACCGGGACAACAAGCAAAAAACAAGGTATCCTGGAATTTAAATATTATAAAAGATACATTGCTCCCAAAGAAGAGTCGGAAGCAGCAAATGAAAGTGAACAGGGAAAGTTTTTTTTTCCTTCACTCTCCTTCCTTACATTGACAGTGAAGAAAGCTGAATGAGAAATCAGAAAAATCCGCTTTGGCACCAATAGGAAACTAAACTGGAAATATAATTAAATGCCAAGGGGATAGGAAAGATTTCTGAACACTAAAAAAATTCTTTTTTTATATATAAGAGGGAAGGGAGAGGAAAAGAATTAGGGCAGGATTTGGAAGGAGGAGTCTGCCTGGAACTTAAAGGAAACAAAAGTTGAATTTAAATAAGACTTCTAAAAGATACATTTTAACTGGAACTCTGTAACTAAAGCCCATGTCACACTGCACCAACGGATGGAAAGAGGATGTAAAACGGAGAGAAACACTTGCCATCCATTGGTTAACGCAATTCATCCGTTCTGTACTCATTGCCTCCGTTTTTCATCCTCTCTATCCGTCCAGCATTCGTCGACTGAGGTTCCATCCGCTCAAAAAGTTTTGACCTGCTCAAAACTTTTTGAGCGGAAAATGTATCAAACGTGTCCGTTCTGCATCCACAACACATACGGGGAACATCCGTTCTACATCCGTCGTCATCCGTTACGCGTCCGCTATATCTGCTAGGCATCTGCTGCGCATCCGCGCAACTCAAATCCGCTCCAGCGGAAAATGGACACAGAGAGGAAGCGAAATGGACACGGAACAGACGCGCAGCGTTAGTAGCACGGACGGAGAAAGGAAGAAAGCGGATGCAGCTCGCAAAGAAAGCATTTAAAACGGAAAAAACGTTCGCAGAGGGGACCTATCTCGGATATTAAGGATGTCTAGAGGATGCCTAGAGGATGCAAAAGGACACCTAGTGGAAAACCTATATTGCCTATAAAAAGGGGGAGCAACTCACCTGGATCTCACTTTCAGTCCAGCAGCCCTGCTGTGCAGACCTCTGCAACCTTCATCTGGCTCTTGCTCTTCCACAGCATCCAGTCATCTCCATCATGGATCATAACACACTCCTTTTAGTAGTCACCATCGTTCTGCAACAGTGCGAAGCCATCTACAGGCTCTTTCAACTGTTCTACGGGAAGAAAAGGAGGCGGCCAAGAAGTGTCTGGGTCCAAAGATGGATCGGGAGAAGAGCAGAGTACGGACTGTACAACAAGCTGATGGTGGAGCTGAGGAACGAAGACACTCGGGCATTCCAGCAATTCATGAGGATGCCTCCAGCCATGTTTGACGAAGTTGTGCAACGGCTGACACCCAGGTTGACCAAGGCAAACACCAACTTCCGGCCCAGCCTGGACCCTGGGCTCAAGGTGGCACTGACTCTGCGCCACCTGGCCTCAGGGGCCACCTACAGGAGCATGCAGTACGGCTGGAGGGTGCCACACAACACCATCAGCATTGTGGTCAGAGAAGTGGTGCAGGCCATCATCAAATAATACCTGGAGGAGCTCTTCCAGTGCCCCTCCACTGAAGAAGGATGGAAGAAAGTTGCAGAGCAGTGGTATCAGAAGTGGAACTTCCCCTACACCGTTGGAGCCATAGATGGCAAGCACGTGGCCTGCAAAGCTCCAGCCAAGTCGTGGTCCACTTATTTCAACTACAAGGGCTTCTTCAGCATCATCCTCTTCGCCATGGTTGATACTGACTACAAGTTCATGTACATCGATGCTTCAGGAAACGGCTCATCTTCAGATGCCCAGGTATACAATGCCAGTCATCTCAAAGGGGAGCTGGAATGCAAACTCATCATGGGCTTCCCAGATCCAGACCCCCTACCCAATGACACACAAGATGTGCCCTACTTCATCGTGGGTGATGACGCCTTCTTCCTCAGAACCTATCTCATGAAGCCCTACACTTCAAGATACCTCACCTGTGAAGAGAGGATCTTCAATTACAGGCTGTCCAGGGCAAGACGGGTGGTGGAGAACGCCTTTGGCATCCTGGCCAACAGGTTCCAGGTACTTCTCACCACCATGCAGCATCGCCCAGAGACTGTGAGGAACATCGTGGAAGCTTGCTGCATCCTGCACAATCTCATGCGCACCCGCTACCCAGTGTTGCAGAACAGACTTGTGGACCATCAACAAGGAAAGGGGGACATGGAGCCTGGTGAATGGAGGCAAGGACGAAACCTGATAGACACTGTGGATGTACAAGGCCCCAACAGTGCTTCACGTGAAGGGAAGAAGCAGCGCAACCTTCTGAAACACTGGTGCAACTCCCCAGCTGGAGCAGTGGAGTGACAAGACAGGATGACAGATGATTAATGGATGCTTCCTTGAGCCTGTCTCATAACACGGATGAGATTGTGCCATGTATGTTGAATGGTCCTACAATGAATAGGGCATTAATAAAGAGCTTTGTTTATGTTGAAATGTAATGATCAATGAATAAATTGTTATTGATAAAAAAGGGCCATATGTGTGGCAGCTGGGAGGGTGGGCCATACAGTCCCACTATGCTTGCACTGGATGTTTATCTATCCCACAGCTATCCTTACCTATCCCACAACTATCCTTACCCATCCCACAGCTATCCTTACCTATTCCACAGCTATTCTTACCTATCCCACAACTATCCTTACCCATCCCAGAACTATCCTTTCCTATCCCACAACTATCCTTTCCTATACCACAAGCATGCAAAGGCTTAACCATTTTTTCAAAGTTTTCAACAACACTTTAATTAGTAAATAAAATGAATCAAGTGTGTGAAGCAAAGATAACCTTTATTAATAACTGTCTTAAGTAAACTGTATGACTTTATTAAAAAAGCAAAATGAACCAAGTAAAGTGTCTTTTAGCAAAGATAAAGTGAATAGGTAACAACTCAGTCTCTGGCACTATTCTCAGTCACTCTGAGGCATGTCCATGGTCTCAGCTGTCAAGCGGCCAGGGACTGTGGAGGTGGCTGTGGCTGGAGTGCTGGTCTGAGGCGCCATTGGGGTGTTTGGCCCCGAGAGTACAACAGGGGATGGTGTGTTCAGGAAGGTCTCAGAGAGCTGACTCAGTCCCATGAGGTTGAGAGGCCCTTCATCAAGGACCTGGGATGTCAGGCCCAAGACTGATGACAGCTTGTCTGTTGAGGGGCTTGGCTGTGGGGTGGAGGAAGGAGGAGTGTAGTGGGGCTGTCTGGTCTGCAGCTGGGTGAGGTGTGGCGTCTGTGGCGTGCGATGAACCTGGGCCTGGACTGGGAAGGGCTGCCTCTGCTGTGGGAAGTCCTGGTACTCGTAGCCTTGGTAGGTGAGGGGATGTTGAAAGCCGTGGAAGGGCTGTGACATCGCCTGGGGTGAAGGAGCAGACCTGGACTGGGTTGGAGCAGGTTCAGCTGGTCCTTGAGGGTTGTGCAGAAGTGCTGCTATCTTCTGCTTCATCACCTGGTACTGGGCCTCGGGCAGGTCCATGAGGGTCTGGCTCATGTAGGTGATGAAGGGCTTGCAGTTCGAGGATGGTATGTCGCTGTGGACCAGCTGAGAGAGAAGATCTGTGCTGGTTTTGATTGTGTTCCTGATCTCCAACAGGACAGTGTGGCTCTGGCCCTCCAGTCTGCCTCTCTGCCTGCTTTCTGTGAAGGTGGAGCTGGGGGTGGGGGTGGGTTGGTCTCTGGTGGCTGCCACTTCTTCCTCCATTTGTGACAAAGGATCCTCCACGTCCTCTGGCATGGGAAGTGCAGCTGTCGAGGGGGTCTCTGCCATGGGGCCCTCCAAAGACACCTGCCTGGACACGGTAGCTGTCTCCTGGCTGGAAGAGGACTGGCTGTCTGTGGGCTGTCTGAGGGAAAGGGTTGTCAGAGAGGCTGATGCTCGGTGGCAGACCTCACCCTCCAGGAAACTGCATTTGGCCATGACATACATCTCCCGGTCAGTGAGCTTGACAGCGGCCTGTCCAGATTTCTTGAGGTGTAGCTTGCCATACCAGGTGTGCATGTGCTTCCACCATCCCAGGAGTAGTTCTGAAGTATAGCCCAGGCTCTATGCCTTGTCTCTCCAAGCTGCCTGCTTCCTCTTGGTGTCGTGATAGAGTCTGTGGCCCTTTCTCCATAGGTACTTGTTCTCCCTCAGCCATTCCAGCACCTCCTCCTCATGTTCCTCGGAAAGGGTGTACTGTTTCCTCTCTCCCTTCTCCTTCCCTTGCCTCTTCCTCCCTCTGGCAGGGGCTTGAACAGCAGGGCTTTGAGGGCCTTGGGGCTGGTCCACAACAGCAGCAGCAGCTGCAGTAGCAGCAGCACCAGCAGCAGCAACACCAGCAGCAGCAGCAGCAGCAGCAGAAGCACCAACAGCTTCAGAGTTAGTGCCAGGGGGTGGGATGGTGGTTCTGTCCTTCTTGCCAGGGCTGGCAGGAGTAGGCACAGGCTTTCTCTTCTTCCCTGACTGACGAACCATGGTTTATTCGAAGATGTCTGTGGCAGCACGTCTTTCTTCTGAATGCTGACTGCTTGCGAGCTGCATCCTTTTATATCTGCGGAGCTGACGCAATTCATACTCCCTGCATGCACAGTGAACGCTTTGCATCTGCTATGCATCCGCTATGCATCCGCTATGCATCCTATAGGCATCCATGATGCATCCGCGTCATCTGCTACGCATCCGCTCCTTCCGCTATGTGTCCGCTTCGCAATTCTCCCCCGGAAGCCCTTCGGATGTGTCATCCGCTTCCATCCGCTAGGCTTCCTACGAACATCCGCTTAACATCCTCGCTACGTACTACCTCCGTCTGTTCCTTTCTGTTCTTTTCCGTTTTGTTTATGCAAATTTTCGCCACTTTTGAGAGCGGATGACAACGGATGGAGCCACCCCCGAAATTTTGCTCATCCGCTGTGTCCTTTTTGCATATGTTTTGTATCCGTCGGCCAGTGGGACCTAGCCTTTACTGAAGTCTGAAGTGTTCTTTTACTCATTTTTGGCCTATTTTAACCTTTTTTCCTGCTGTTTCCCACAATGCTGCTTTTTGTAGGTTAGACTATTTTTCTTTTTGCGTGAAGACAGATGCAAAGAAGGAATTAAGCAGTTCTTTTTCCCTGCTGCCCATCATTGTCTTACCATTTTCTCCCATTAGTCGACCTATCATTTGACTTTCTTCTTATTCCTTACATATTGAAATAAACTTTTTTTTGTATTTTTTGGCATTTGTTACAATATCTTCATTCTAACCTTAGCTTTCCTGACATTATCCTTGCAGATTTGGGCTATTTATTGGTATTCTATTTTAGTTGTGTGTCCCTCTTTCCATTTTTTAAACTTGTCTATTTTTTTCTGTTTGTTAGAGAACTCTTTATGCAACCATTCAAGTTTGCTCTGGATGCCTTTTTTCTTTCTTTGTGGTATTGCATTTGATTGAGCTTTAATAACTTTTTCAGAATTTTTCAAGCATCTTTGTTTTTCTCTTCACCCTTGTGAAGTGCATCTCTTGCCATAAGCCCTTCCTGTAAGTAATGTAAACCATGGCCTAGAAATCCAAAGTTGTCTTGATGGCACCATCTCTTGAGCCAGTGGTTTATTTATAAAAATTTGTTCTCTCATAGGATATTGACTGACAGTTGGTACTATGGAAGAGACTTATCTGTGTCCTATATTGTTTTGCTTTCCAATTAAGTTGCTCATAGTCCCTGGATAATTTTTCCAGGCTCTTGGTTCTATTGTTCATCCCAGCATGAAAGAGAAGACAGGGATAACAATATGTGGACTTGATTATTTTGGTAAGCCGCTCTGGTACATCTTTGCTCCAGGCAGACAACTCACTTCCATTACTTCCCTAGATTATTTTGTCTATAGGTATGATTCTGTTCCTCTGAGAAGTGGAAGAACCTATCACCAATACACACCTTTTTTTTCCTTTGGAGAAGCCTAAGCTATTGGAAGGAGATCCTTCTCCCAATGTCTGTTTTCCTTTAGGGGGTTATTAAAATTATTGTTCAGCTCCACCAGTTGTGGGACAGTCTTCCAGATGTTTTTGTCCTACAAGTGACATGCTGCCAATGGTCTTGCTCTTGGGGTTCACTTTTTCTGGTAGTTTCTTCATTGCTTTGCTCAGTTTGGATACAGATCTCTTGGGGTTCATTTGTCCTGGCAGTTTTATTGCTTTGTTCAGTTTCAATACAAATATTTGCCTTTACCAGGAGTTCATAAGCACATAATTCATAATAGGTGCTTAGATGCTGAACCATAATTCCAATACTTTGTAACCTTTGGACATAATACTGATGGGAGTTTAATCTGTTTCTATTGTAGATACACACTCAATTTGTGCCAAGCAGTCACTGTGCTTTGAAGGTGGGCTGTGTGGAGTGATAATGAAATCCAAAATGGGTCTGATTTAGCATTCCCAAATTGCTCAATTAAAAAAAATTAGTGGAAAGAAGAGCATCTACTATCACTCAATTTCTGATTTCAAAAGAACTTCAGGTTAATGTGAATCTGAATATACCAGTGTGGTATAGTGGTTTTGTTATTGGGCTGACACCAGGGAGACTTGTTTAGACCTACCCACCCTGAGTCATGGAAACTCACTATGTGACTTTAAGTCAGTCACTGTGTCTCACCTTAACCAACTTCACAGGGTGATGGTTGTGGGAAAATACTGGAGGCAAGAGTTCCACAATTGCTATCTTGACCTCCTGCAAGTAAGGGAAGATATAACTCACAAGCAAAGCTGCTCAATTTGAAAATGTTCGGAGGGCAAGGCACTGGAATGATAGATGGAATGTAACAATTAAATCAGCCTTCCCTAAACCTACTATGGACCAGATATATTGGGAATGCATATTCTGAATTCTTAGCCAGCGTGACCAATAATAGCTGGGACTCCTGAGAATTGGAGTCTTTATATAGCTGGCTGGTGCCAGTTTGTGAAAATATACTAGATACATGCAATATACTAGATTCATTCATTCATTCTCAATCCAAATTAACCCACTGCAGGGGGAAAATCTTTGATTTCTTGCTAACATCATTGATATGCCAAAAGTTGGTTCTAGTTAATATCCCTTACATTGAATTATCATGTTTGGTGTTTTTTTCAGGGAGCTTGCTTTTTTGATAAATCCAATTAAAAACTCTTTGGGATATAGCTAAAGTTGTACCATTCAGCACAAGGGGAAGGTATTAAAGGCTCAAGAAAATCGTGATTGCTACAATCTGTATACAACTACAACAGTGGTAGTATTCAAATAAAGTTGCTACCGGTTCGATGGGCGTGGGTTGGTGGCTGCGCTTTGAGCGCATACGCACTTTGCGCAGGCGCAGAGGTGTTCTAACTTGCCTCCTGCAAGATGGTGGTTGCTGCAGCAGCTGCCACACAGCGTTATTCTGAGCCGCACAAAGCAGCTGCGTTTGAATTCTGGCCATAAAAGTGAGTATGGGAGCCCAGGCGGGCGGGTGGGTCAACCACAGAGCAGTGAAGAAAACCAGTTCGGTCTCCACTGCTCATCGCCGCTACCGGGTCTGCAGAACCAGGCAGAACCAGTCGAATACCACCACTGAACTACAAAGATCAGGAAAATCTGATCACCTATACAGATAAAGGAAAAAAGGTAGATTGTGATATGAATGCCAGATCATTTTAGGGTACTGATTGCTCTAAAAAAGAGAAGACAACAACAACAGGATATATGGTGTTTTAGAACTTGCAAATCATTTTCACATTCAAAAGAAATATATTTCTTTCTGAGAACATAAGTCAACCTTCGTGAGAGCACAGATGTCATTATAGAAGCTGGAAAGAATGACTGCGTCCAATTCTAGGCCTTTAGCATCTTTTAAATATTAAAAATTGTCAATTGGTTTCAACTACCACAGGAAATAGAAACTAAACAGCCATTCCTCTTGAAACAGAAGAGTCATGGATGAAAGTCCCAATACCTGCACAGAACACTCAAGGAAAGGCAGAAGAGATAAGGCCCAAAGCTGAATATTTTAAGCCAATGTTGGCCTTGCATCTAGAAAATTATCTCTTTGTATTTGCACAGTCATGTCATCTCATTCTAAGTCAGCTACATTTGTTGAATAGGCTGCTAACTGATTTATCTGAAATTCTATAAAAATTGTAAGGGCAAGTGTCTGCATGTTATTTCTTCCTCAAACTAGTGATCTATGCAAGCTGACCCAGAAAGTCCTGCTAATGCAAGATCAAATAGGAATTGGGTGCTTGTTCTCCTTCACCACAGACTTCAGAGATACAATACTTCTGGACTAGTTCTAGCTTTTGGTTTATCTGCACAAAGAAATGTGAAGTCAAAACACATTACCGCCATCCCAAATTAGTTGAGGAATGATGCAACATCAGATGATTTTTTATTCCTTCTCTCTTTTCTCCTAAATAGCTTCTCTGATGTTTTTCCAACAGGGTAGGCAGGTGCTGTGATACTCCAAATGTCATTGAACCATAATCCCCAGCAGTCCTTATGCTGTAATAAGATTCTAGATATTATAATTCTCCACTTCCGCTGATGGTGTAGGCACTAACACTATTGAAAATTTACTATAATTACTACCATCACTTGTAAGCTGTTTTTTAATAAAGTCTGTGGCATCCAATTCTATTAACGTAATTACAAGTATCAAAACAAATGTAATCAAAAGCTGTTCCAAATATGTGTTTTAGACCCATGCATCATTCATTGCTGTACCAGCATATGTGCTAAAGAATATTTCTGTCAGAAAACAGAGGCAGGAAAAAATGGGTGTTTCATTAAATTCTTCATACCACAAAGGGGACCAAGAGAGACAGAACTAGAGGGCTACAAGTTTGAGTAAGAATTTCCCCTCAGACATAAATAGCAAGAAGCAATGAGGCACTTAATGTGTATGTTTGTATGTGTGCAAGTATATGCATGAGTATCTTATGAGTAAGCAGGATGTTCAGAAATTTGGGGCCGGAGACTTGACAAATCATGTACAGAATATAGAGGCAAGAAAAACTGGAGAGAAAAAGTGTTATGTTAACTGCAGCATTCACCTGCATGTGAATGCCATGTCTGAGATTTCTCTCAGATGTCACTGAGCTGTAATATCATCTGCATTGTGGGTTATCCGTCACACAACACTGACCAAACTTGTGACAAAATGTAGTTATAGGAAGAGGCACATCCCGTACCACCAAGATCTGGGTGAGGCTTGCTAGGTAAAGCAAGCACTCCTACACATTCTGGGGCATCTGTACCATCAGCATAAGCTCAGTCCATGGTGCGGACATCAAAATTGTACCTTGCTTTATCCCACATGGTAAAGGGACAGCCAAGCTGCCATAGAGAGAGAGACAGAGCTTTCCATCAATTCTGGACCCTCTGCAACTTCCGCATTCAGACAGACAGGCAGGTACTAGCCAATCAATCAGACATCATGGAAGTAGACAAGGGCCAGTGGGCAATGATGGTGATTGATGCAGCAGTGCCAAGTGACAGCAACAGGAAGAAGGAAAAGCTGAAGAAGTACCAGAGCCTGAAGGAGGAAGTATAGAGGATATGGAAAGTAAGACCAAAATGGTCCCGGTAGTTGTAGATGTACTTGTGACTCCTAAGCTGGGAGAGGGGCTCCAACAAATCCCAAAAGCAACATCAGATCTCTCTGTCCAGAAGAGTACAATGCTAGGAACAGCTACGATAGAACTCTCAAACTCCCAGGTCTCAGGTAGCAGACTCAGAATTGAGGAAGGTTAAGTACCACCCATAGGGCTGAGAAGAGAATTTTTTAAAAACTGTAACAAAAGTCAGACCCCCACAGACAATTTACAACATGAATTATATTAAATATTTGATTTGGTTACCATTCTTTTATAAACACTTACTTATTTGATTCATAATATTTGAATGTTCCTAAGTATAGTAACGATTTCTCTGGAAAAAAAACACCTGAATAAAACATACTGTGGTTGACTAATAAGGTCTGACTTTTGGTAGCCCATATTTGAGATTTCAATACAACCAAGGAACCGGGGGGGGGGGGGGAAGAGGTCAAGATTCTTCTGGAAAGAGACATGAAACTGTCATTGGAAGAACATTTATATAAAATTAACCGAAATTTTTTTTACTGCCTTAAACCAAGTGAAATGGTTTTGTCTGATACAGAGCATCATGTCATCGAAACCTGCTAAGCTGAGCTGCATCTGTTCAACACGTCCCTCTCCCAACACACATAATCCATGTAAAAGGTCTATTATTAGAGAATAAAACTTCTCAAATGAGTGCTGCCAGACTACCTCTGCCCCACATTCACACACAGAGCAGGAGATGGTAGAACTAAGCAGAAGATGTCACCACCATTTCTGTATCAGGCTGCTCAGGTTGCAAAGGACTGAGGCTTTCCATAGGCACTGCCAGGAGGTATGATACACCCCACTGTTGACATCTGAGAGAATCAACCCATCAACCCTGAAATGAAGAGAAAACCTTCCCCTTGCGCTGTCTCTTTCCTGGCCCCCCTTCTTCAGGCATTCATGCAGGGTCATAACTCATCCCGGGCTGTCCTGTCAAGTGAGGACTGGAGCACGTCTGAATTCCTGGCTTCATTCCTCAACTCCTGCTGCTCCTTCATTTTCTGGGATTTGGCCCGGTCCCAATCAGTTTTGACATTCTCATTGTTCCATACCACGGAGGTCTCTGTGTCGCTGACGTAACCATCATCCCCCGTATAGTGTGTTGGATAAACCAGCAGGGGCTCCACTGAGAAGGCCAGCAAATTCCGGTTGACAAAATGCTCCATGTATTCAGTACTGTTGAATAGGAAATGAAAGCCGGGTCAGAAAAGTGCTTTCCGTGGATTTGGGGTTGCTACAAAACACAGGAGTTACAAAACAAGTATAGAAAACTACAAAATAAACAAGATATTTGGGGTGGCAGTGCGGTTTGGCTGGAGAGACAAATGGGCTGACAGGAGTCACAGCCCATATTCATTTCAAATTACAAGGGCAGTATTACCTCTATCTCCTAGTTTTTGTGTAGAATTATCACATATGAATCATCTTTCTGTCTAACTATATATCAAACCCGTCAGGAAGATATTTCATAAATTGAAGAGGATGAACATCGATGTGTACCATGCAGGTTCAATTCATCTCTCCCTATCCACAGATTCAGATCGCGCTTACTCCTTTAGGAGTTTCTCACCAACATTTAAAGTACTCTACTTGGTGCCTGGAAAATTTGGTTTGGCTTTGCTCTGAAATTACTTCGTAATTAGGAACCTATGCTTAGAAAAATCAGGATTTTTCCAAAAGACAAACATTAGGAGGGAGAGAAAAACTTTATATTTTAAGAGCCATCCAATAAAAAGCTGTGAGCCCGTATGGTGTGCTATTTAAGGTACCAGGATAGAAACTGGGTGACCATGAGTTGTAGTCCTATCTTAGAACCAAAGTCAGCGGGTAATGTTGGGCTCCCAGCCCTGGGAAGGAGGCTATGGCACTTCTGAAATCTTGCCAAGAGAACTACAGGGATTTAATCAGGCAGTCGCCAGGAGTCAAGACACAAAATAAATGAATCAATAATTATGATATTCCAGTTGTGTCCATTCTCAAACAACATATTAATCAAGCCCCACCCTTGCCCCCCATCTAACCAATTCAACTTTTGGGACTATAAATTCCTTATGATAATGAGGAGAATCTGCATCTTCTAACAGGGATGGAGAGCAACATCTATTTTGGAGATTTCTCTGATGTTTCTCAGAGTAGGCAATGATAGTGTCAAAGTGGACCAAACCAAATCATTAGTCTGTTTCTAAAGAGCCAAAACTGCTATTGACAATGGCTTCTATGTTGCTAAATCTCAGTATAATCCTAGGGAATTCCAAAGGGCTACACAAATAGGGCAAGGAATTCTGATTGCATTGCCCATCCTGTCTTACTAGATCGGGTGTCAGCAACCCATGGCTCTTTGGGCCCTCTGTTGTGGCTCCCTGTTGAGTGATGCCATCACTGGCTGGCCATGACTGTCACCCTCCTTTCCCAGTCACTCCTCACCTGGCCTGAGAAGGTAAAACACAAAAAACAGAAATGAGAGGGAGGGGGAGAGAGAGAGGGAGGGAGGGAGGGAGAGAGGGAGGAAGAGAGAGGGGGGGAGGGAGGGAGAGAGAGGGAGGGAGGGAGAGGAGAGACCCATTTCCCACAGAAAACACTGAGAGCCACAAAACCTGGGTAGGCATGGTGGGGGGGTGTCATGTGACTGGGTGGGAGTGATGTTGAACTGACCACACCCACCCAGGTTTTGAGGCTCCCGGTGTTTTCTTTTCTGTGGGAAATGGGTCCAAAGTGTTTAAGGTTGCAGACCCCTGTGCTGGATGAAAGTCATAGGAGAATATCTTTTAGTTCAATTGTAAGTACAAAACTTATGCAAGTGTCCATTAAGTTCCTGTTTTGTTTTGTTTTCGACAAAAAGGCAAGCCTTACACAGGGTGTTTGTTAAACATGACTGGAAGAAACTCATCCACTGGCAACATTTTGGAGAGGGGCTCAGCATCCAGTAGTTTCTTGGCCCCTTGGAGGGAGATGACATAACCCAGGGTCCAGTAGGAGTAGTCAGCTTCCACCAGATTGCGGATGTGGGGCACAGCTTTCTCTGGATGCTCGACCTGCATGCGCTTCCGTCCAATGTAGCTAGAGGGAGATAGAGAGCAAAAAACTCAGGAAGAGTAGGCATAGCAGACATGAAGTTGTTGCCTTTAAAAGAATAGATGTTACCAACAACTGAAAAGTTCCTTTTAAAAATTGTTTTGTTGATAAGCACAACAATGGCTTTAGGATTTCCCAATAACACATCAGGGAAAAAGAGCAATCTGTTTAGAACCAAAGGTGCTCTTTCAAGAGGCCACTGGACTTTCAAGTCCAGTGACCTCTTGAAAAAGCACCTTTGGGACAATCATAACTTGGATGACTGAGAACCTCCAAAGACATTTAGTCTAGAACTTAATTGCCAGCCTCTCCTTTCCCTTAAAGTATTTATTAGGTTAGAAATTAATATGATTTCACTCATATTTTAATTAATATCATTGCATTTACCTACACTTTATTGTTAATTTTTCACAATAGTTTTTAAATTGTTTTTATTGCTATTTGACTGTTGTAATGACAGTGTAATTATCATGTATGGTGCTATTCTGTAAGTAAAATGCCGAGAAAACTGCTTGTCAATAACCTAATTTTATTACAATTCCAATTCATGTTTTGGGTTGCAGTCTACAAAGAGGCTCTGAAATTCAACTTACACAACCCCATATTAGGGTTCTTACTGTTCCCACGTGTAACTGAAACTGCCTTTGATGATTTTATGCTTTACTTCCAAATTTCAGCTGGAGCCTTTTTAGGAAAAATGCATTGCTTTGTCCCCAGTACTGTAGATTTTACAATTTAAAGTGCCTATTTTTAATCATGCTCAAGTTCAGCCACCTGCATCCATAGTTCACCGGTTCACTCATTTATCCTGCCAATGATATAACAGATGGGTCTGTATATTTGCACAAGCAAGGAGAAAGAGAAATAATGTTCTGTGGGGAGGCAGGGAGCGCTATGGTCAAGATTTCCTAGCCAGCAGCAACCTCAGCATGCTCTGCACTCACATTAAATCCCAGTCCAGGCCCTCTTCCTCTAAGTCAAACATGAGGTTCATCATGCGCCGTTTGAAGAAGATCTCAAAGCGTAGGTCATCCTCAAACACCACCGACTTCTCCAGGCCTCTCTCAACAACCTGTCAAAGCAACCGAATGATGCTTAGCTCCTTTTTCTGAGGATTCAACGTATTTAACAGAAAAAATATCACCTTGGCTTTCCCAGCAGGTTTAAACCATTTAACTGTTTTGTTTTGTTCTTGTTGTTATTTCCCAATTCAGTTCAATAAATGGGCTTGGCCCACCTCGTTCTGACACAAAGGGTCTTCTGCAGACCCTGTCTGTCAAGAAATTTCAGTTCAGGAGAAGAGCTTTTTTGACCGTCGAAAGGGCCTTAAAACCAGGCTCTACCATTGGCTTGAAGCCCTGATGGGGGGGCAGCACTCAATGCTGAAAGTGATTGGTGTGGTGTTGTAACAGAGAAGATGCCATCGTCTCACTATTTGTGCTCTTGGTTTTTAAATACTTATTTAACTACTAAAGTAATTGTAATTATTGTATTGTAAGCTACCCAGAAACATTTTGGGTATTGAGAAAAGCAGCATATTAATTAAATCAATCAATCAATCAGGGTTCTGTAATCAAGTACCCTTGATTACAGGGCAAAATTGCATTTCTCATAATCCCTACTGCTGCTAGCTAGTTACAAGGCAGCATACCAACTAATGTTATTTTATTGATTGGTTGATTGATTTTGATTATGCTGCCCATCTCCCCTACAAGGGGCCTCTAGGTAGCTTATTTATTATAAATAGATAAGGTGGAAAATCACACACTGGTTGAGCTGTATAGTATGGAAATTGGAGGACAGAATGGGGAAGATTAGGGTACCCTCGCTCACTACATTCATGCATCTTGCAGTTAAAAACATGGGGACTTCCATTTGTCACTGATGGAATAACTTGAGCTAGCCAATAGATGGCAGCCCAAACTAAGAGACGTGTTAAGATTCAGACCCAGTGAATTAGTTCCTGAGTCTTCATGTATTCTTCTTGCTATTTTGGCAGACGGCGAGAAATCCCAACCGCACTTTGGCTTTTCTGCCAAAAAGAGCCAACACCCCAGCAGTGAGAGTACACCATCTGCAAAGGTTCTTTTCAGCACTTGCAAGCCTGAGCCTGAAACAGCCCCTTCTTCTGTTAGCTTCCCTGCCTCTCTGCTCACTGAATTGTCAACTTATGTAGAAGACAACTAGAACATATTAGATCAAAGATATTCAGTAGCTCAAATTAAATTCATCCATTTTAGGCTTGTCTATGATTATAATAAATATTTCATCTGATTAAATCCATTCACTGAAATCCTGATCCTCACTGCACAACACAAAGGGCTGAATTGTGCAAATTGTTTTTGCATCATTTACTCTGTATAATTTCTTTTGCTTTGCTAGGAAATGGAACGAAGCCTGGCTCTGATTCCTCAAAGTCTGGTGGAATCCTGCACAAGACTCTTATTCTAAGGTTTCTTTTTAAGTACTCAGCAAGCATTGCTATACAGTGGCAGGCTTAATCATCAAGTCACAGATAGTTTTTTCAATAAACAATGGAGATTTTGGGGGAATTGGATATAGAGCTATCCCTAGGCCCCATAGTTCTCACTGCATGTGTGTTTGTGTCTGTTTGCAAATACACAACATACCAAATCCATCTTTAAAAAAAAGAAAAAAAGGATAATGGTTTCTGGCTTTTACTTTGCAACATAAACATTGTTTACCTCTTTCCAAATATTATAGTGGCTGAGGAAGCAACCCAATTCTCCCTTTGTGAGTGGACGTCCATGGTATGGGTCCTTGTAACCTGGCAACATCTTGATGCCCATGGCATCTACTTGGCTCTTATTCATTGCCCTGAACCAAAGAGAATTTTTAAAGAGAAAAGGGGTAATTGACAGGAGAGGCACTACCTGAGAACTGGATGCAAAACCAACATAGTTTAAATTTCCACCTCAGACACTTGCTGGCGAAACAAAAGTAATGCTTTGCAGAAAAGCAATTTTATCTAGATCAGCCTGGGAATTTTGGAAGGTGTCAAACTGGAGAAGTCCACATATCTCCAATTTCAGAAGGAACAGAAGCTTCCAACTAGCATAAAATTCTTCACCCAAGTAGCTGAATCTCAGTGCAAAATTCAAGATAACACAAAAACTTGTGCACTCTTACCCTCCCTGAAGATCATTTGGCAACTACCATCTGCTCATGGGCTGAAGCAACAAGCTTCTGATTCTCATAATTCAGACAAAGAGAAGACATTGCTGTTCATCAAATTGGATTTGCCCCAAACTTTTTGCTCTTGTTGAACTGTGCCTCTCCAAAAAGAATCTTTGGCCCAGAAGCCATCACTGACTTACTGCTTCTAGCAACCCCAGGAAAGCATCTTCCATGGTTAAAATGCTAAACAGAGTAGTTCAGCAACTTCCACAGGGCCACCAATTGCTCACATACACCACAGAAAGGAAGGGGATGGTCTTCCTATCCGCTGATTGAGGCAAAAGGCAGGAAATCAGCATAGGGTTTTCAATGTAAGAAAGCTGAAAATCTCTCTCCTTGATTTGAGCTACTAGTTCTAATTTGTGCATGCTTAAAGGTTGCTTACTCCCGTACAGTGATCTAAGAAACTTCAACCACTCTGTGATTGAACTTTGGCTCTCTGTTCTATTCTGGGGACAAAGTGGGGAAAGGCCGCTCTGTGTTCTCCGGTGAGGGTTCATGCACTCACTTCCCATCCACAGCGTCAACAATTTTGCAGTCAATCTCCTGCTCGTAGAGGGTTTTCAACATCCGTTCCCGACGATCTGTCCGACGTTTGAGGTTAATCATGAAGACCTGGGGAAAACAAAAATGTCAACATGGTAAACAGAACTAAGATCAAAGAACACCCGGGCAAAACTAACCATTCAGAAATAATTAGAGGGAATCCACAGGAATAGGCTTCCTACAACTTTCAGCAGCTCTGGCTGGCACTGGTAAGGGATGCTACGAGGCCATAATCACTGAAGAGTCACAGCTTTTCTCCTTCCCAATCCAGAAATCTTCCCAATGCAGCAACTTATTTGCAAGTGTTGCTTTTATGCAGAGATCCTCCCCATTCTAGTTCTATTGTTGTTGTTGTTTACTTAGTACAGGTAGCCCGAGTTTAGCAATCACAATTAGAACCAGCAGCACTCGTTAAATAAAGCAGTTGCTAAGTGAAACCATAGCTATGCTTATGATCTTACTTAGTTTTCCTGTTTTGCTTTTATTGTACCCTATAACTATTATTGCGCCCTATGACAATTATTGTACCCTATGACTACCATTAAGTGTTGTACCTGATGATTCTTGACGAATGTATCTTTTCTTTTATGTACACTGAGAGCATTTGCACCAAGACAAATTCCTTTATTGGCCACACTTGGCCAATAAAGAATTCTATTTATCTATTCTTTAGAGATCTTGGTTGTAAAGGCAAGGATAGATCATATTGTTCATCATTACTGTGAGCAGTTAAACAAGATGATCACTAAACCAGGAGTAACTGTACTGCATCCTAAGGATGGCAGACTTATATTGGAGGCATTTTACACAAATATTTTCAACCTGAGATCTAATTATATAAATTCCAAAATATCTGAATTGGCCAATTCTAGCAAATAAAGATGAATCAAATCCCCACTCTGCTCTCGCAACAAAGCTCAAAAACATAAAATAGCGCACACGACATAATTTTAATGTTTGGGCATGGTTTGGGGAGCTAGGGTTAAGCAAATTAAGTTCTACTGATTTATCTATCCTAATTATTTATTTATAATTTCTACAAATGTAACTGAAATCTTTACTTCTTACCTCATCAAATCCCATTTTATCTGGGATTTTGGAAAGCAGAGACAAGTGACGAGAAAGTTCTACGGGACGATTCTTAACTGTAGAGAAAGTCAATATAGTGAGATGCATGGTCTCTTCCAAGGAGACATTTGTTTTTAAGGAAAAGCAGCTCCTCCCAGATTCTTGGTCCCAATTTTAGGCATAAAGTAAGAAGACCAATTAAATCCTTCTCTGTGAATAGCAATGAAGCCAAAAAGCCCATAAGGCAAATTCAGATGAAATTATAAAAATGGATTTCCTATTCAAAAAAAAAAAAAGATTTTTTTTAACTTCTTGAAGCTTGGAGACTCTATTCTGCTCAAGTTTACACCAAGACTGTAAACAGAACTGCCTACAATACAATAAATTAACTTATGTACAAATAAGCAGTGAAATTTTATAGAATGTAAAATACAAGAAACATAAAAATAATTATACTGATACATTTTTTAAAATCCTGTAATTGTGTAATATTTTTTATTAGGACTAATCAAAATGACACAAAAGAGAGTTTGTACAAGTGGGTTTTAAACCAAATGTATTCCTATTTTAACTCAACTTTATGCCAGTATTTCATTTTCTCTCACATTCTGTCCAAATTTCTCAGCCAAAATATCGCCTTAATTCCTGAGTAGAAATTTGAACGTAGGCCTCTTCAATTTAGGAAGGCTTTTAATGCGGACTAGAAGCTTTGATGGACTATGACAAAGCTTAATTTTTCATATGAAGATATACATCACTAAAAAGGCTTCAATCTCCTTCCATAAAGAGGGAAACCTCAAACCTGATAGAGAATTTGTCCTCAAAGGTCATTCATTATCCAATACTTTTTCACAAAATGCTTTCCTCAGACTGGAGGTTCTCCCATTTCCAAACATGCTCTTTTAGCACAGACTTTCATAATGGACATCACGCAATTTTCTCTTCCCCATCTTCCTTGATTCAAACTGTTAGCACCCACCATGTTTTTTTTTCCTTATATCTCCCTGTTCAGTCCCTTCCTACCATGTGAAGTTATAGTTTTATTGACACCTGCATGAATAAAAATCTATCTAATAATAAAACCGAACACCATCCCTTTGTGGAGATGTATGGACAAAACAATCAAGATGCCTTAAGAAAACTGATTCTTTTCAAATAAAAGGATTCAATTGAATACATGCTATTCATTCACTGCATGCTAAATTCTTCCACCTAAAATTAATACAGGCAGTCCCCCACTTATATCCGATCACCTAGTGAACATTAGAAGTTACAACAGACCTTCCCGGGATTATTTATGACCTGGATTCAAAATTCCATTGGCTACCCTTCCCAGGATCCCAGGATCACATTTTGAACACCTGATAACTGGCCTGCACTGATGGCCATTTGCCGTGTCCTGCAGTCATATGACTGGTATTTACCAGTTTTTGCCAGAAACTGGCATTTATTTCTGGTTTCTGGAAAACACACCTGTTATGGACAATGGATTTCCTTAATGACTCCAGCATTTACTTTATGCCCATTACATTCGCTTAATGATCGCCATCAAAAAAAGGTCGTAAAATTGGTTCAGTCTCATGATGATCCATTTAATGTCCAGAATGACTTTCCCTCTAATTTCAGACTCAATCATGATTATAAAATCAAAAACTATCTATATTGCAGTTTATTTACAAGCACAATAATAAAAGAAGCCCCTACAGATTTACATACAGAGACAATGGAACATTAAAAGCAACCTCCACTGACTGTACAACGAAGTCTATTAAACTACAGAAATGCTCGAAATAAACAAATAGGGGACTGTCCATTTATTATCTTTGTTTTCCTTGTCTTTGAAAAAAATCCCAACATCCCAGAGCTTAATTTTTTTCTCCCTGATGACCTTCCAGGTTTCATGTGCAGAAAGGCTTTGAAAGCTTCTGTGCAGCCTCACTAAGCATATCTTAGAAAACATCCTTTGAAGAGACTCCCTATCTACTGAGCGTCTCACTCAATAGGGTGACCTGTTGTGTTTAGACTTCGTGAATTCAGTATAAACAGACAAAGGCGGGGGAGGGTGATATTTGGCATACTGAAGCACCCTTTTAGTTCCCAAAACAAACAAGTTATAAATGAAAGGTGATTGTCCTTTGAGCTAGCTCTTCTTCCACATTGACTTGTATTTTCTCAAGTGGTGGCAAATTCCTCTTTAAGGGCAGTTGAATTTTATAAAAGGATCGTTGTGGAGCCAAGGACATACAAAGAATGACTGTGAGACATCCCCACAAGGAGAATTCAACCAACTCCTTCAGACAGCCAAGATGGTGGGTTGCCTCAACGGCCTCCCTGGCAACAGAGGACATTTCTAGGATAGATCCAAGACTGTCCAATGGCTGCCATGTTCCCTGGCCTGTAGATCTGCCAACTGGAGGTGGAGGAGGGACGGAATTGGCCTTTTACAGAAAAAGTTTGACAAGCTCTAATCTAACCCATTGCATCATTCCACTGTTAAGCAGGAATAGAATTGTACAAAACAGGAAAAATGAAAATCTTATCAGCTATAAATAAACAACTCAGCTTTAATAACAACAACCTAAACTACACCGATGCCAGATTCTTATTCCCTGATCTCAGCCCCATGGCAGAACAGAGGTGGGGAACTATGGCCCCTTTATGACTTGTGGTCCATACTGGCTCAAGAATTCTGGGAGTTGAAGTCCACAAGTCATAAAAGGGTCATTGTTCCCTCGCCCTAGTTCTAGAAGAACCCAGTGGTGATATCACAGTAGGGCGGGCAGGCTATCTTGCTCTTCTTCAGATGAAAGCTTCCTAACTAACTTTGTGTTGTGGAAAGGTGATGCGTCATCAAGCATCTGATTTCCTGAACTACAATTTTCCCCTTTAGCTAAATTACTATTATACAGTACACTCACCCATGACCTCCAGCTGCACATGCATGAAGCTCTCCATTTCATCACGCAGAGTGCCATGAGATCGTAGAGGCACTGGGAGAAAGCCATATTCTTCTTTGTTGCACACATACATCTGAACTTCTGAACAAATTGGGAAGGGTGGAAGAGTGAATGCACAAAAACAGATGATATGAGGCAATACAAAATCCCTATGTCCTTTCCCTTGGCAGGACTAATCAACATCAGGCTTCACCTCTATTTAATAAACTCAAGCAAATGATTTAAAATTATTCCCACCACACACACATAAACACAAAAACCCTCACTTGGATTTAGGTAGGTAGCCATTTAAACCCGAACACAGAAGCTACCATATTTTCCTGAAAATAAGACCGGGTTTTATACTAATTTTTGCTCCAAAAAATGCACTAGGGCTCATTTTCAGGTTAGGTCTTATTTTTGGGGAAATAGAATAGTTGATTAGAGAATTGAAACTCTGAAGGCTGCTGTCATGGCCCTGATGGACACTGACTGAGGAAGAGCCAACAAAGAGTGGAAGTGTGGCTCTAGAGGTGGTGGAGGAGGCTGGTGAAGGGCAGAGGCTGACTGAACAGTTAGAGGAGGACCCAGGTCCATCCCTTATCCATCCTAAGGCACACAGGGAGGAGAGGATCAGGGTAAAACGTAGTTTACTTGGGAGAAGAGGGCCATGATCCTCTTCATGGTTTGCAGGTGTGAGGTCTGCATAAAAGTTTGGACCTGCTGTGCTAACAGACACTGGAGACAATTAGTGTTTTATTTCTAAAGAAGGTTTATTTTGGTTGGCATTCTTCCAACAGACTTTCCTGGTTATCTCCCTGAAGCTGGCAATTATCTATCCTGGTCTGTCGAGGAACTTTATTCAATGCGGTTTGTTTTTGGTTTTTGCTTCGTTATTGGCTCTTTGAATGTGAACTGTGTTTCTTGCCTTTGAAATGTTATTCTGACTCCTCCACTGTGAACAATTAAACAGTGAAGCCAAGTTGAAGGCATTAAAGTACTTTTAGTTACGTTTTGGATTTTGTTATATTTCTGAGATACTCTGGGTCATTACAGCTGGACACAAGGCCCCATTTTGCAGGAGGTCATCATGCAAGAGCACTAAGGGAAGAAAACCAGCTTGAAAACCTTTTTGTTTGGGGACCTTTAGCATGTTGTAGAGAGAACCCCACTGGTACCTAGGTGTGAAGATTACATAGTCTTTAAGATTTTTTTTTTTTAATTGCATTTGCAGATTCCCAATCAGCTTGGATTGATAGATATTTTTTAGTGGCTGTCCTAAGCTGAATTGAGTCAGGCAGCAGATTTAAGTTTAACCATACTGTTCTTTATTAACCATTCTTTGCCCTTCCTCTTGTCACTCACATACTATTACTATCCAGCTAAAGGCAACAGGGTAACTGAGAAAAACATAAGTGTGTTTGGTGACTGCACTTCTTTTCTCTTAGAGCAGGGGTGTCAAACTCAAGGCCTGGGAGACAGAGATGGCCTACGGGGTGCTTAGATCTGGCCCGTAGGGCCATCCTAGAAATAGCAAAGGACTGGCCCGCAGTGCCTCTGCAATGAAAATGGAGCTCATGCGGGCCATTTGTGCCCCGCCCAGCTCCATTTTCGCTGGTGGAGGGTTGAAGGAAGCCGTCCCAGCCAAAAATGGAGCTCAGGAGCCTGTTTTTATTGGCAGAGCGATCGGGGCCATCACAGGCTTCCCCCTCCCCCCGACACAAGTGACATCATGCTGGTCATGCTTACCCTGGCTACGCCTCCCACCAAGGTCAAACACAATCCTGATGCAGCCCTCAATGAAATTGAATTTGACACCCCTGTCTTAGAAGGAGATCTGCAAGGTTTTAGATTCCAAAGCAAGACAAATTAAAGCCATCGCTTGCCAGAATCCTACTGTTTACAAGTGGGAGAGAATAACCCAAAACTGCTGAACCATCTCTCCTATGACAGCCTTCCCTAAGCTGAAGGAGGTTGAGAGTTGTAAAAACACCCCCAAGAGAATCGGGGAGGACTGACCAGTTGGAAGTGGAACAGGATTGAGGCTGAGAAGCCAACTCATCTTGGGATAGGCTGACAATCACACACAAAAAGCTCTGTAAGGCAGCCCTCCCAAATTACTGTTTGTTGTCTTAACAAACAATGTCTCTGGCTTAGCTCCTGAAAAAGGGGAGACGCTTGTTCAGTAGATTGACCAACAGGGACATGATGTCCTCTTGACCAAGGAAAGGCAGCATTTTGCTCACCTGCCTCTCTGCATGCAAAGGCAAAGACAATGATATCATCAAAAGCCCAGGTGTAATCTGGGTGGGGAGGGTAGAAAACGAGGTTTTGCGAGGCCTCTTTCTGTAGGTTGATGAGGAAGGTAGAGTGCACCATGGGTACAGCAAAGCAACCACGGCGATCCCGCTTCCGGATGGGGATGTAAGCAGGGGTGCGCTTATAATAGCCCTAAGAGAAGAAGAATTCCAGGTGAGCTTTGCTGCAAAGAGACACATATGGGGATCCTAGCCTAGGACAACTTAACAACTCTTGTAACAGCAGCAACTGAAAACGAAATGCAAAGCCTCGTCATCGATGTAAATAAATAATATTTTAATACTATAATCTTAAGAATACGTAATCTAGCACATCTGCCAGCAGAGGCAGAATCAACAGGCCAAGTGAGGCTAGGGCAGAGGTCCCAAAACTTGGCAACTTTAAGACTTGTGGACTTCAACTCCCAGAATTCTCCAGCCAGCCTGGCTGGAGAATTCTGGGAGTTGAAGTCCACAAGTCTTAAAGTTGCCAAGTTTGGGGACCCCTGAGCTAGGGGATGTCAATCCTCAAAGACCATCTGGTTAACTATCACTTCTAAGCATCTCCCAACCCAGGGCTGTATCAGGAAAAGGAGAATCTGCTGTGATTCCTGATTTCATTCTGGAATGGCCTACTGACCTTGAGGCATCACTGAGGTTTATGTGAGCAAGGATGGTGGGGTTTATCTGGTACCAATTATCTGCAATTTACTTTGCAATGAGGCACCACAATCAATCCTGCAAGGACCCCTAGTATGAGAAATTACCCTCGTTTAGTGGTTTTACCTGCTTGTAGCTGACATGGAGAGTTCAGAACAGGTTAGGGCTGTTAGGGTCTGTTGCCAATTCTGCTTCCTAACATGCTCCCTGTTAGATGGGCTGTTGTTCTCTTGAGTAGCAGTGGAGTTCTTAGGACAAGTGTTGTCAACTATAAAGATACTCCTTTGGTCTATTTAACTGCCTTAAAAAGGGAGTGGGGGAAAACAAGGCATTCTTGAAATGCCTAGATATCAACTCAGCAGCCCAAAGTTGTCAGAGCATAAGAAGGTTATTGGAGAGCATGATGGATGACTCTTGGAGATTGATGTGTCCTATTGGAGAAGTCACATCCAAGGGGTGGGGGAAAGACCAGGGTCAAGGGGGAAATATATGATGTGATTTAATACCGGCTGATCCAGCCACGCACCAACATGGCAATTTCTAATAAATCAATTTACTTTTTCTGAGATGCGGCTCGAGACTTTTGCTTTGAATGAGGGGGATTTGTTGGAGCCCTGATAAGAGCCTTCAAACTTGGCAAGTTTAAGACTTGTGTACCTCAATTCCCAGAATTCCTGAGCTAACATGACTGGAGGAGGAATTCTGGGAGTTGAAGTCCACAATCTTAAAGTTATCAAGTTTAAAGACCCCTGCCTTAAGATTGGTGGAGTCACACATTCGTGGATGACAGATCTATCAAGGAGAATTAATCTTGAAAATTCACTGTTATCTCCAGACTAGGTGCAGCATCCATTCATACACCATGTGCGGGGGAACTGCAGCAAAATAATGCTATGACTCCATGTCTGGCTTGGAATAGCTCAGAGGTATTTGACTAGCCACTAAGAGAAACAAAATACTGGATTAAAAGGACCCAACAAAACTTCTCTTGGGTTTCTATGCAAGGGTCATCCTGAGGAATCCCTGGTGGTCATGGAAGCCACAGGTGAGTCCAAATGGGTAACTGGAGGCAAATTCTAATCAGTGGACATTGGCTTGACCTTGTATTTCGTTGGAAAAAAGGAGAACTCAATCTGGTTGAGGTGGGAGCAGAAGGACTCCTCCTGCCATGACCAGGGCCTGATTAGGTCTACACTGCCATCATTGGCTGTGGCCTCAGCTGCCAGGGAAAAAGGCCTAGAATTCAGCCACAGCTTCTGAATCTGCATACCTGTGAAGTCATCCCACACCAGAAGTTTGAGTAGGCTGCTCGTGAGTCCAGCATTGGTGCCACAATAGTCTTGTTCTCAGCTATCAAAAGGCCCAGAGTGTCGGGGTTTGTTAATAGATTGTCTGCATCCACAAACTGCATAATGGAGCATTAAAAAAGAAAGCAAAGTGAATTCTACATCAGCCATTCCAACTGACGATTGCAAGTTTCCGTAATGACTGGTCAGTATGCAATCTTAACAGATCAAATACAGATCAAGTGAGTGATTAAGATATTGGTCTAAGAGCAGAGAGATCCAGGTGAAGTCCATCCTTAGTCACCATGTGTTAAAACATATGCCGAACTGGTCTTGAATCATAATAAAAATACTACTGCTATTAGTACTGTTGGGGATAACATTGTTCACCCTAACTGGTTTAGGTGAAATAATAACTATGAATCATAGTTAGTGTATGTTAGAGTGTATACAGCTTTAACTGTGAAATAGCAATTAAAGGAGTGGTTAAGAAAACAATATAAAAGTAGCAAGACTACGGCTTGCTCACTCTCTCTCTGGCTTTGATGATCCCTGATTACTGCTTGGAATCAAGACTGCATTGCTCGAACGGGAGAGACAACAAAGGACTGATTTTGTAAGTGAACTGACATAGGATATTCTACATGGACTTTGCTAACTGAATACCCCTGAATGGACTGACTACATGGTAAATGAATATTGGACTGTTATTTGACTATGCCATAAACTTATACTGGAATAAAATATATTCTTGATAGCACAAGCGTATCTGTTATCTTTACTGTATGTTAATAAACATACAAGCTTAGCTCACTCATTTATCTGTGTGCCTATCTGACTAACGCTGCACATTCTGTTTAGCTTGTCTACCTAACCCTGGTTGGGGAACCCAGGCTTAACAACTACTACTGTTAAATTCCTGTGGACTAGTCTCAGACCAAGCTACCTGATGCATAGGCATTAACCAGTATGGAAAGAAAAGGGTTACAAATGCACAGAAGAATCTCTCTCTTCAAATGTGGAGTAACAGAGATACATGATTATGTTGCAGTTCAATTGTAGGGGGATACCCTGCACAGCCTGTTCATCAATCTCAGACAATGAAAAATCATTCAAGGATGATGCCCAGAGCCCTGGGCCTGCTTCCAGAAGCTCAGTGGCAATGTGCACAATGGGAGTTCTGTCCAAATAAACCTGCCAGTGTGAATTCTGCACAAAAAAAACCTCAAAGAAACCTGCCAGCAGATCCAGATACAATTACTGTAGGTACTACTGCTTTTATACATTGGCAGAAAACATACTCTGTATTTAGCCTAAATGAGACAGATCCATGTATACAAGTTATCCACTGGCAACCTTTCTGGGCTGGAGACCAAGTCTTCATTCCAGAACGGAAGTATTAGTCATGACCAGCCAAGAAGCAGGCCCCATCAAGGCCAGCTGTTCTACTGGCTCCCCCCTATACTCTGAAATTTCAGGGCAGCTGCTCTTGTTGGGAAAGACAACACAGAAAAGGAATGGGAGGCGGGAGGAGTGGGGCAGGGAGAACACACAATGGATCAGCTGAGGAACTTCAATTGCATTCACAGACCATAATATTCAAACCAAAGGAAAAACAATCTGCCTTCAGCCCCGAGTGATATTAAATTCTGTATATTGTGAAAGTTAATACCATGCAGTACAAACACTTGTCATATTTATTCTACATCTGATAAGTTTTCTTTTGGATGGATTTGACGGTATTTTGGAAAGCATCAAATGGGCAAAAGGAATGAAGTTGTAAAAAGCACTATGAACACACTATGACAAATGAACATGAAAAACAGATAACAGTTTTTTAATTTTATTCCTGTCTTCCACCCTCAAGCTTTTTCTAACTCCTTCACTCAGTTTTTTTTTTTCTGCATGGCAAAAAAACAACAAAAAAGAACATCCTGGTGATACTTGAGCAACTCACTTGGATGAATTTGGCTTTCCGGCCAGTTAAAGAAAACAGGTAAAATATAATACAAAATAGAAGACTGGTTTCAAAAATATCCACTGCATTCCAAGCAAATATATGTAGTCCTCTCCAGAGCCAAGATCTAGAATTGGTTAGGAAAACTAGTGTCCTTCAACTATTTTGGATAATAATTCTTATAGTCCCCTATCCTATTTGCAACTACTGAGAGCTAAGAGCTAAGTCCAAAATAACTACTAAGAGCTAAGTCCAAAATAACTGCAAGCTCCTAGTTCCTTCCTGCCAACTTAACCAGAAATGCACGATGCAATAGACTGAGTACCCAACTCCTAACAAATCTCTTTCTCAGTTCTGTATCTTCTTTTCTTTAACAAGGGTCACATAAAAGGGGCTCCTATTTAAACTGGAAGCAAAGAAGTATGTGAATGCATATGTGCAACACACACACATGCAGTCGTATTGCTGAGAATTGCAAATTGGCAAGCATCATCATAGGAAGCCAACCTAGGAGGGACTTGACAAAATCTTTGCCTCTGACAAATTCCACATGCAAAAAGCAATAAAATGCACTCTTGCGCCAGAAATATTATTTGAACCTTACACAAAATGAAATAGCTACACCCTCCCTCCCCTCAGATCAGACTCAAGGGATGAGTTTACACGCTGAGTCCAAATTAGGATTCTTTGTGGCTCAGTGAGTTATGCAAGCCCAATCTTATTGACTTGATGCATATTTACTTATAGCTTAATATTTGACAAACAGTGGGTAGAATCTAAGCAGATAACGTAATGGAGTGAACTGGTAAAGTTTATGCGTTATTTTAAAAGTGGGCAGGTCCCAGTGCCAGATAGGGACAGTCTGGAGCCTCTCAGCAATCACCTAGCTGAGCAGAGGCTCAAATATAGGATTATAGAAACCCCAGGACTACAACACAACCTGTGCTAATGATCCCAGAAAGACAATAATCCAGTCCAAGCAATGTACTCAATCCTCCCACTAAGCTTCCTTTTTGAACTTTCCTTACCAGGATGTAGTCAGCCCAAATGTCTCGGGCAGACTGCAAAGCTGCTTGCCGGAGCTTCATGACATAATCATAGCGTGAATTGGACCAGTCCTTGGGGCCTTCTTCATCTGAGTACAACCTGCAAGGAACAATGAAGTTTGGGGCTTTATAAAAAATAATTATCTACCCCAGGACACATGTGCAAAGTAGGATTCATAACCAGTAATACGTTCTGATGTGTTTCTAGGCAGAGTTCACCCTCTGACTCATATGTTAAACGGGGCTATTTCTCATTCAATATTGTTCCTAGTTTTTTGTGTGAAAAATCACAGAAATTAACCTCTGGTCAGAATTATTCCAATTCACAAAGTACATAGAAGAAGCCAGAAGAAAAAAAAATCCCCAAACCAATATTTGAAAAGGAGTTATTGGGCTTCAAAACCCCTCAACTGGAATATCCCAAAGTCTTAAACAATTTGCAGTACCAAATGAACAATAGCTTATTCCAGTCTTCTGGGACATGTACACTCCCAGTTTGCTGAATTTAACACTGCCTTTTCTCTCATGCTATATAATTACTGATTCATTTGGAGTTTTTTCTCCTCCTTCCTTTTCCAAGCTTCTATTTTTCCTTTGTTCTTCCTGGGTCTTTTACTTACAGAAATTCTTCGGTAAACCTTTTCTACCTCATATAGTTTAATGGCCGTGATGTTCTGAATGATACAATTGTAATCTAATAAATTTGGAAGGCATTGGATTCAGGGAGGTTGGTGGAAACTTTTATCTCTTTTTTTAAAAAGATGAATATAAAGACCACCACAACAAAACAAGCACAAAAACTGTATCAGAGAAATAAAATCAATAACAGGAAGGAAGGAAACTACAGGAAACTACAGGAAACTACAGCTAGTTCTTGACTAACTATCACAGTTGGGATCAAATTGCTGCTCCGAAGTCATTAGGGTCATAAGCCAAGGCATTCATGTGACTTAGACCCAGTTGTTTTGTGGTGGTTGCTAAGTGAATCACTGCAGTCACAAGTAAATCCATGGTCATGAAGTGAATGTGATCATGTGACCCCAATCGGTATGTAGGTTTTCTGCCAGAAACTGGCAAAAAAAGGGCCAAAAAATGGCAAGATACATTGCAAACTACGATCTCATAACCACATGTCATTGCAACAATTGTAAAGTTGAGCCAACTGCCAAGCATCCTAATGAAGTCGTGATTGCAGGGGGTGTATGTGGGGGGGACGGGGACATTTTACACCCCACAGCTCATAAAGCCAGTAAAGCATTCTTCTGGATCAGATGTCCTCGAACTTGGCAACTTTAAGAGTTGTGGGCTTCAACTCTCAGAATTCCTCAGCCAGCTTTGCTGAGGAATTCTGAGAGTTGAAGCCCACAACTCTTAAAGTTGCCAAGTTTGGAGACATCTGTTCTGGATCATTGTAATTTCCAACAGTCATTAAGTGACTGGTTGTAAGTCAAGGACTACCCGTAACTCCAAAGGGCCACCTAAATAAAACATTCAAGAACCAGTCACAGATTAAGTTGAACAGAGGCCTCAAGAAACTACATGGGATATTATTCTATCTATTTAAAAGTCCTTTCTTACTACCCAAATCTCATTTGGCAGATGAAAGAGCATTGAGGAAGTGAAATTCGTGCAAGTGAAACAGTTGATGAATATGGATGCACATGGAAGATATACATTTAATTTTATAAAACTTTTGTGTATTTTTTAAGTTATGCTTATAGGTCTTATGGCCGTCTATTCACTTTAAAAAAAAATAGTAACAACATCTGCTGAAATCTGAGAAATTAAAAGAATAATTTAAGGACAATTTGCAATGGCAAATTTGACAGTTAAAATACATTAAGCAAAAGAAAACAAATTCCAGGTATGTGTACAAAAAGGAATGGCCAGGATACATACAAGTCACTTAATGTATCTTTACAATGGCTTTTTGTGGTGAATTACTTGGCATTCAAATTTATGTATGCACTTCATTGCAAAGAGCCTTTCTCAAATAGTCCCATGGGATTTGCCCACTCTCTTCAGTTCACTCATAGCCACAGCATAACGGTTTTTGAATGGGCGGGGCTACCAGCAATCTCTGGTTTATAATCTTGTATTCCTTGTCCACAGGTTCCCTCAGTACTACTACTACTACTAATAAATAATAATAATAAAGCTACTAATCCCAATCCGACCGATTTAAGCAATGTTGCCATTTCTCTTTTTGCAGGTTATCCGATTCCAACAAGGCTATCGAAACTCTAAACGCACTGGCAGTTATTTCAGTTTCTCCTTCAGAACTAGTTCCATTTTGAACTCCGCCTTCCATTTTCTTTCTGCCTTGCTTGCCTGCTTAAGAGGTCAGCTCCTGTGCCCTCCACCCCCAAGCTCACCTGGGATGATCCATGGGCCGCCACTCCACTGAATGATACATGCTTTGAACGTTCATGAGCCATTCCCGAAGCACTGCAGTTGTGTTGTCTACGTTGTGATCCGTTGCCACCCTAAGGAAAGAGGTTTTGGAAGAGGAAATGCCATCCTGCACCGAACAGTTTTGCAACTTATATCAACTGTCAAGGAGAAGCCTTTATTTATTCTCTCTCTTCCCCCCCCCCCATCTCCATGAGGGTCAGAGTTAATATCTGGTTTGTGTTATGATCGGATATAGTTTGGAGGGCATGCCGAACTTCAGCTTTGAAAAAGAGAATGTGCTTTGGGAATACGGGCAGGAGCGCCTGGAACATCCGTTGGAACGCTTCTCTGAGATCATGTAGCATCTGCAAAGTTCAGCCATGCAGTCCCAGGAAAAGATGTACAGAGTCCTCAACTTACAACCACAGTGAAGCCCAAAATTTATGCTGCTAAGTGGAGCATTTGTCAAGTGAGTTTTTGCCCTGCTTTATGACTTTTCTTGCTACAGTTAAGTGAATCTCCGCAATTAAGTTAGCAAGACCGTTGTTAAGTGAATCTGCCTTCCCCACTGACTTTGCTTGTCAGAAAGTCGCAAAAGGTGATCATAAGACCACCTGTTCTGACCCAAACCCTTTTCCAAGAAAACAAACAATAATCAAAGAGAACAGAAACCTTTTAATGAGTTTTACGAATCCCGGTTAAAAGACTGCTGCAAACTAATTGACTTTGATAAGCACAAATCTCAGCAAAACTGTGAGAGACTGCCAAGAATCACAGATAAGAAATATTTCACAACACAAGAGGCTTCAAATTACCAACTTCAGCGACTGTAATGTCCATGAGGCTGAGTTTCAAAATGTCTTTGCTTCCTGCCAAGAAAGTTTGCCTCACAACTGGCTTTTATCTTTTTGAAGGAGGGGACATTACCTTGCAGCCTTACTCCCTAATCCCCTGTGCTGTTGCAGCTGCTCCTTCCTGCGAGCAGCCCTGCGCGCATGCGCACTTGGCACAGGCTCCTTGGGAACCTCGTCATCACTGTTGCCAGCCCCCACAATCTCTGAAGTAACTCCCTAATGGTCCTGGCCCCTCATCTGAGTAGTCACTCTCCTCAGCCATCTGCAACTGCTGCCGGCTAACCACAACACCCCTATGGACACTGTAACCGTCATAAATATGAGCAAGGCACCCCAATTTTGATCACATGATCAAAGGGATGCTGCAATGGTCAGAAGACACTTTTTTCAGTGATGTTAACTTTGAATGGTCACTAAATGAACTGTTGTAAATCGAGGCTACCTGTACAGGAAATACAGACAGCCATGGTTTGACCAGAAAAATAGGAGATACGATAAGGGCAGGAATGAGGTTCATGCTACTCTTTAAAACTACTTTTGGAGACTAGAACTAGACTAGTTCTCTTTAGGGAACTAGGCCTTTCTTGCAGGCTTATTTTGAAGCCTTTCAAATCAGCCACCACCCAATGGCTGAACAAACTTTGAAGAAAATGCATTTCTATCTATCTTTACTGTCACACCTTAGACACGTAGAGTCCTTGGTGCTCTCTGAGCTTCCTTTTTTTCTGGCAGATGTTTCATCACCCAAACTACGTAAACATCATCAGTGGTAGCTCATCAACCCTGAGCTACAAACATTTTCCTTTATTAGTACCAGACAAGGAATAATGGATGGAAACTGATCAAGGAGGAATTCAACCTAGAAATAAGGGGACATTTTTCTGACAGTGGCAGCAATCAACCAATTTCAGAAGTTGTGGGAGATTCATCACGGGAAGCTTTCAAGAACAGACTGGACTGCCATCTGTCAGAAATGATACAGGGTCTCCTGCTTGGATGGGGGGGTTGGACTAGATCAGCGGCCACCAATCAGTGGGCTGCAGCCCACTGGTGGGCCCTGAGAAAATCTTGGTAGGCAGCACAGAAATCTCACCGGCATGGTACCCCCCCCAAAGCAATTAATCCAGGCTGTGCAGAAACACAAGGCTGTGCAGCCCACATGGCCCATGGGAACACAAGGCTGTATAACCCACATGCCTGCTAAATTGCTATTTTTCCTTTTCCCGACCATCATCTGTTCTGCTGTGCCTGGATATTTAGATTAGCTAGGAAGCAGGAAATGGTTGGATTTCTTGCTTTCTAGCTAGTCTTTAGATCTTCAGCTCTGCTTTTAAGCACAGCCCAACCTCCTTTAGAACTGAAAGTTCTATCATTCAGTGTAGAGGCAAGCAAATTTGAGAGACTGAGCTAGCCGATGGCAGGTCGATAGATCACTGAATGATTTTGTGAGCAACTCAATCTGCCTGCTTTGCCTGATTTTGGGTAAAGTTGCTCTTTTTTTTAATAAAAAAATTCAATATTTGCATACATGGTGTGTTGTGAGTTAGTTCCCAAGCAAATTTTATGTGACAGACTGAGCTAGCCAATGGCAGATAGATAGATCTCTGAATGAATCTGTGATTCCGTGAGCAACTCAATCTGCCTGCTTTGCCTGATTTTGGGTAAAAGTTGATTTTTTTTAATAAAAAAAATCAATATTTATACAAATATTTATAATATTTACATACAAGCCATGCTCAGCCATTCACATGACCAACAAGCCTCACCCACAAATTAGGCCATGCCCACAGAACCGGTTAGTGGTCCCTGGGATTTAAAATTATGAGTTTGGTGGTCCCTGAGGTCCAAGAGGTTGGAGAACCCTGGACTAGATGATCTACAAGGTCCCTTCCAACTCCGTTATTCTGTTATACCTTGGACATGCATTCCTGAGAGAGGCCGGCTTCAAAAAGGCAACTCTAGAGGCTCTACTGATGTGAAACTCGTGCTAGGATCTTGCCAGCCAGCTAGCCAATCCTTCTGGCCCCCAAGTGGATCGCCGCGATCCAAGGGAAGAGGGAGAGCTGAAAAGGCTACACGTGAAAGGTAACGTCATCGGCAACCTCGGGAAAATTCCAGGCTCGGGTGGAAGCCGCCACCCCCAGCCAGCCAGCCAGCCGCCTCCCTTCTTCCCCCACCAAAGCGCAGCCTTCTGGGCGAGCGCAGGGTCTGCCTCACCAGAGCGCGATGCGGTCCTTGGGATAGCTGAGCCTCTCCAGGCAGCCCAGCGTCGCCGGCAGCGAGTGAGCCGCGTTGCGGGCGAGCAGGGCCAGCAGGACCCGCGGAGGCCGCATCGGGGATTCGGGCACCCAGCGCTCCTCCGGGAAGTAAGCGCCAGACCGGCGGGCGCTCCATGTCGCCAGCGCCAGGAGACAGAAGCAGAGCCACCGGGGCTTCATAGCCGCCGCCGTTCCCTTGCTTCCCCTCTCGACAGGAAACACGGCCTGAAAGGGGCAGAGGAGAAACTCCTCCCAATCCTGCCCTCCGACAGAAACGTGGAAGGAAAGAGGGCGGCGGGCAGTTCCTTTGAGGAGGAGTTTTGTTCGCCCCGAAGCGGTTCTCCAGCTTTCTCGTCTCTTCTTTGGCTCCTTTCCCCAAAGTCAAACTTTTTGGGAGGCTTTTTTGGCTGCAAAAGCCACCCTGGCGGGAAGGAAGGAAGGAAGGAAGTCTCAAGACTAGTTTGCCCTTGATGGACCTGCCTTGTGTGAAGTTTTAAAAGAGGTCCCCTTTAAAACCACTCAAGTTCAGCATGTCTTGGTCTTGTGAATTCCATTTTTCAGTCACGTGTTATGTGAAGTTCTTCAGTTCAAAAAAATCTCCTTTCGATCAGCTTCTACAGGATGGCTGTGACCTTAAGTGTTTCGAGAGATGGAGAGAAATTTCAATTTTCTTACTGTCCACATTTTTTTTTCTCCATGCCGTACAAAGTTTTGCACGCTTGGCAATGTTTTTCCCACAGTCACTTGTTTTCTGAGCTTGAGTGTTTCAAACGTTCAAACTTCTTCTCATAAAGAAAGTTCATGAGCCCCTGATTTTGCCTCCATGATGAATCCTGACACTGTGTTCAAAACAGGCCTCTAGAGATTCTAGAAGCTATTACTAAAATAAAGCATGGCTTAAAACATCTTGTAAAGTCTGTTTCTAGATCCTTCTCAAAATCAGAACATTTATGGAGCTTCAGGAGAATTCAGATTTAAAGTTAGTCCCTTTCAGAGGAGTGCCACTTCAATCTGAATATCTCTCTGAATCAGCCTGATTTGATTCAGCATCAGGTTCAATACTATCTTCTCTGATTGGTGAAAACTCTACATTTCAGGAAGCAAATGGGTTTTTTTTTTTTTTCATCATCATCAACCCCTTTGGCTGGAAATGTATTTATTTCTTCAATTTCTATAGTTACCCACCTTGATTCAATTGACTCTGGAACTGCCAAAAATAAATCTGGGATCCAGTGCATATAAAGATAGGCTCCATCACTGTGATGATGCATTAATTCACAATTAATTTGTCTTTGGATATATTGGACTGGTTAATATAGGATATTTAACGACTCTACAGGTGATCCCCAACTCCAATAATTATTTGAATTCAAACATTGTTTGAATTGTTGGAATATAAACAGGCTAATAGATTTTGAATCCAAGTCCAGAATCTAGAGAAATATTCCATTGCTCTAAAATTTTGATGCCAATAATCTTGTAAAAAACAAACTGAAAAAAATACAGGATGATTTATTTGAAACTGACTCTCTGCAAATGTGGACCTTGGGTTTTGGAGCATTTAAGATTTCTTCTTGCTTATAAAATATTTTAATTAAACATTTTTCCGTTTTCCACAACATCTGTCTTGTCAGGAACTGTCACATTTTCAGCCTCTTGGTTTATTTCTTGGAATTATTTGTGGCAGAAACTGCAGCTGCAACCAGCATCCCATAATAAACCCAACCTCAGTTAATCAGGTGGGTAGCAAAGCCATTGAATCAGATGTTATGAGCAAAACAAAATCATAGTTGATCCATTTGAACATCTGGAGTTGCATCAAAACAAATATGTGTTCCAAGCTCACTTTCTTCCAGGACATTCATAACAATTTCCTTATTCAACTCCTAGAACCACAATTTCCTAGTTAATACACATCAAAAGGCTACTCTGTCCAGTGCCTGTTTTTTTACAGTTTAAAACTCAAAAAGTATTTTGAGGCGTAGCAAACTATTTATCCTCAGTTAATTATCTTATGTAAAAAGTTTGCTTAGAAGGAAATGACATTCTTAATACTTTGTCCTGTCTGTGTTTAATTAAAAGTAAATATTACATAATTTAAATTTGCTTTGTTGTAAGCTGAAGACGACCTGTATATGCACTGCGTGGAACATAGATACATCCTGTGGAAACATGGGACCTTACATTAGCCATGCTTGACTAATCAAAGCTGATTGTCAGGAAAGATTTCAGTGTCCTGAACAATCCCTGTCTTTCTCCTGTTCCAGATATATTGGATTACAGCTTGCAGAAATTGGTATCATTTGAGTAAGAACAAACTTACACAAATCGCACTATTTTTTGTGATGATACAAACAATATAATTTCTGTCATTGGAGCAAAGGTGTAAGTCACAACAGAAATGCTTGTCCCTTGAAGTGTCTGTGACACAGATACAGTAATCCAGGGTTTCAATGTACTCTTGAGCGAATAATGTAGTTTGACTGCAAATTTTTGGAAAGCCAGTGGTGTTAAGCTACACAACACATTTCTTAAGAGTAAAGAGCTAATACATCTCCTGTAATTTGCCATAAAGTAAAAGAGCAAAGTGGCACAAGAAGGAGACGGAAGCAGGAATATACTTCCAGGCCTGTCCTACTGTTAGGCAGAGTGAGGCAACTGACTTATTGTAGGTAGAAGATGCTGGAAATGGTAGACATCTTTTCTCATTCTGCTTCAATACTTTAGCTTAATCCCATGTCACACTGCACCAACGGATGGAAAGAGGATGTAAAACGGAGAGAAACACTTGCCATCCGTTGGTTAATGCGATTCATCTGTTCTGTACTCACTGCCTCCGTTTTTCATCCTCTCTATCCCTCCAGCATCCGTCGACTGAGGTTCCATCCGCTCAAAAAGTTTTGAGCTGCTCAAAACTTTTTGAGTGGAAAATGTATCCAATGCGTCCGTTCTGCATCCACAACGCATACGGGGAACATCCGTTCTACATCCGTCATCCGTTACACATCCGCTATATCTGCTAGGCATCCGCTGCTCATCCGCGCAACTCAAATCCGCTCCAGCGGAAAACGGACACAGGGAGGAAGCGAAACGGATGCGGAATGGACACAAAGTGTTAGTAGCACGGACGGAGAAAGGATGAAAGCAGATGTAGCTCGCAAAGAAAGCATGTAAAACGGAAAAAACGTTCGCAGAGGGGACCTATCTTGGATATTAAGGAGGTCTAGAGGATGCCTAGAGGATGCAAAAGGACACATAGTGGAAAACCTATATTGCCTATAAAAAGGGGGAGCAACTCACCTCGATCTCACTTTCAGTCCAGCAGCCCTGCTGTGCAGACCTCTGCAGCCTTCATCTGGATATTGCTCTTACACAGCATCCATTGATGTCCACCATGGATTGTAACACACTCCTTTTGGTAGCCACCATCGTTCTGCAACAGTGCGAAGCCATCTACAGGCTCTTTCAACTGTTCTACGGGAAGAAAAGGAGGCGGCCAAGAAGTGTCTGGGTCCAAAGATGGATCGGGAGAAGAGCAGAGTATGGACTGTACAACAAGCTGATGGTGGAGCTGAGGAACGAAGACCCTCGTGCATTCCAAAACTGCATGAGGATGCCTCCAGCCATGTTTGACGAAGTTGTGGAGCGGCTGAGACCCAGGTTGACCAAGGCAAACACCAACTTCCAGCCCAGCCTGGACCCTGGGATCAAGGTGGCACTGACTCTGCGCCACCTGGCCTCAGGGGCCACCTACAGGAGCATGCAGTGCCATACAACACCATCAGCATTGTGGTCAGAGAAGTGGTGCAGGCCATCATCGAAGAATACCTGGAGGAGCTCCTCCAGTGCCGCACCACTGAAGAAGGCTGGAAGAAAGTTGCAGAGCAGTGGTATCAGAGGTGGAACTTCCCCTACACCGTTGGAGCCATAGATGGGAAGCACATGGCCTGCAAAGCTCCAGCCAAGTCGGGGTCCACTTATTTCAACTACAAGGGCTTCTTCAGCATCATCCTCTTCGCCATGGTCGATACTGACTACAAGTTCATGTACATCGATGCTTCAGGCAACGGCTCATCTTCAGATGCCCAGGTATACAATGCCAGTCATCTCAAAGGGGAGCTGGAATGCAACCTCATCATGGGCTTCCCAGATCCAGACCCCCTGTCCAACGACACGCAAGATGTGCTACTTCATCGTGGGGGATGACGCCTTCTCCCTCAGAACCTACCTCACGAAGCCCTACACTTCCAGACTCCTCACCCATGAAGAGAGGATCTTCAACTACAGGCTGTCCAGGGCAAGGCGGGTGGTGGAGAACGCCTTTGGCATCCTG
>BLBF01000021.1:21533634-21557138 GCA_015471245.1 Laticauda colubrina | reverse complement strand
GAAGCTTGCTGCATCCTGCACAATCTCATGCGCACCCGCTACCCAGTCTTGCAGAACAGGATCGTGGACCTCCAACAAGGCAATGGGGACATGGAGCCTGGGGAATGGAGGCAAGGGCGAAACCTGATAGACACTAAGGATGTGCAAGGCCCTAACAGTGCTTCACGTGAAGGGAAGAAGCAGCGCAACCTCCTGAAACACTGGTGCAACTCCCCAGCTGGAGCAGTGGAGTGGCAAGACAGGATGATAGATGATTAATGGATGCTTCCTTTAGGCCTGTCTCATCATACTGATGAGATTGGGCCATGTATGTTGGGTGGGCCTACAATGAACAGGGCATTTAATAAAGAGTTGTGTTTATGTTGACATGTGTGGATCAATGATTACACTGTTATTGATAATAAAGGGCCATAGGTGTGGCACCTGGGAGGGTGGACCATAGAGTCCCACTATGCTTGCACTGGAGGTTTATCTATCCCACAGCTATTACCCATCCCAAAGGTATCCCTGCCCATCCCACAGCTATTACCCATGCCAAAGGTATCCCTGCCCATCCCAGTGCTATCCTTACCCATCCCACAAGCATGCAAAGGCTTAAACCATTTCTAAAAGTTTCCACCAAGACTTTATTTAACAAAATAAATGAAGCAAGTGTGTGAAGCAAAGATAATCTTTATTAATAACAAGCTGTAAAAGAAAAATGACCCAAGTCAAGTGTTCAAAGCAAAAATAAAGTCAACAGGTAGCCACCCAGTCTCTGGCATTCTTCTTGGTCACTCGGAGGCATGCCCAGTCTCGGGTGAAGGCTCCAAGTGCTGTGGAGGTGGCTGCTGCTGGAGTGCTGGTCTGAAGCGCCACTGGGGTGCCTGGCCCTGGGAGGACAACAGGGGACGGTGTATTGAGGAAGCTCTCAGACAGCTGGCTCAGCCCCGTGATGTTGAGAGCCCCTTCCTCCATGACATGGGGTGTCAGCCCCAATACCAATGACAGATGTACTGAGGCCGGGCTTGGCTGTGGGGTGGAGGAAGGAGCAGTGTAGTGGGGCTGTCTGGTCTGCAGCTGGGTGAGGACTGGCGTCAGTGGCGTGGCTGGCATCTGTGGCGTGGCTGGCATCTGTGGCATCAGTGGCGGTGGCACCGGTGGCGTATGATGTACCTATGCCTGGACTGGGAAGGGCTGCCTGTGCTGCTGGACCTCCTGGTAGCCATAGTCTTGGAAGGGTAGGGCCTGTGGAAAGCCTTGGAAGGGCAGTGACATCACCTGGGATGGAGGAGCAGGCCTGGACTGGGTGGGAGCAGGTTTATCTTGGTCTGGGGGGTTGTGAAGAAGATCGGTGATCCTATCCTTCACCACCTGGTACTGGGGTTCTGCCATGTTCATGAGGGTCTGGTTGACATAGGTGAGGAAGGGCTTGCGGTTGGAGAATGGGGCGTCGGTGTGTAGCAGCTGAGAGAGGAGATCTACGCTGCTCCTGATGGTGTCTCTTATCTCCAGCAGGACAGTGTGGCTCTGCCCCTCCAGTCTGCCTCTCTTCCTTTCTGTGGAGGTGGAGCTGGGGGTGGATGCAGGTTGAGCTGTGGTGGAAGTGCCATCTCCTTTCTCCCACTGCGTCAGGGGGTCCTCCACGCACTCCGCCAGGGGTAGTACAGCTGTTGGGGGGTTCGTCATGGCCACGATACCTGCCTGGACACAGGAGCTGACTCTTTGCCAGAAGAGAACTGGCTCTCAGCAGGCTGCCTGAGAGAGAGGGTTGTGAGAGGAGCTGCTCCTCGGTGGCGGATCTCATCCTCCAAGAAGCTGCACTTGGCCATCACGTAGGTCTCTCTGTCCGTCAGCTTGACCACGGCCTGGCCAGATTTCTTGAGGTGCAGCTTCCCATACCAGGTGTGCATGTGCTTCCACCATCTGAGGAGCACCTCCGAAGTGTAGCCCAGGCTCTCCGTCTTTCTCTCGAAGCAGCCTGCTTCCTTTTGGTGTCTCAATAGAGCCTGTGTCCCTTCCGCCATAGATACTCGTTCTCCCTCAGCCACTCCAGCACCTCCTCCTCATGTTCCTCTTCTATGTTGTATTGCCTCCTCTCCCGTTCACGCGTCTGCCTCTTCCTCCCTTTGGCAGGGCCATATGGGCCCTCATCAGAGGGGCTTCGAGGTTGTAGGGGCTGCTCCACACCACCACCACAAGCAGCAATAACAGTAGCAGCAAAAGCAGGACCAGCAGCACCAGCAGGACCAGGAGCAGGACCAGGAGCACCAGCAGGACCAGCAGGACCAGGAGCACCAGCAGGACCAGGAGCACCAGCAGGAGGAGGAGCAGCGCCAGCAGAGTAAGCCCCAGCAGAAGCCCCAGCGCCAGGAGCAGTGCCAGCAGAGTAAGCACCAGCAGGAGCCCCAGCACCAGGAGCAGTGCCAGCAGAGTAAGCACCAGCAGAAGCATCAGCACCAGGAGCAATGCCAGCAGAGTAAGCACCAGCAGAAGCACCACCACCAGAAGCAGCATCAGCAGAAGCACCACCACCAGAAGTAGCATCAGCAGAGTCAGCACCAGCAGAAGCACCACCTCCAGAAGCAGCATCAGCAGAAGCACCACCTCCAGAAGCAGCATCAGCAGAAGCACCAGCACCAGAAGATCGAGCCCGGGCAGCAGAAGCCCCAGCAGAAGCAGAGTCAGGGCCAGGGGATGGGAGGGTGGCCCTGTCCCTCTTGCCAGGGCTGGCAGCAGATGGCAGAGGCTTCCTTTTCTTCCCCATGGTTGTTGGGTTGCTGGCTGGCTGGCTGGCTGGCTGGCTGGCTGGCTGGCTGGCAAGCTGTGTCTGGAAGCAGGTCTTTCCTCTGAATGGTGACCTGCTTGGGAGCTGCTTCCCTTTTTTTCCGTGAGGCTCCCCGCATGCACAGTGAATGCTAGGCATCCGCTAGGCTTCCGCTCTGCATCCGCTTCATCCGTTCGGCATCCACTGTGCATCCACTTCATCCGCTCGGCATCCACTCGGCATCCGCTCTTTCCGTTCCGCATCCGCTTTGCTGCGCTCCCCCGGAAGCCCTGCGGATGTGCCATCCACTTCCATCCGCTTCCATCCGCTAGGCTTCCGTGGAGCATCCGCTTTCCATCCGCCCTACGTCCTCCCCCCATCCGTTCCTTTCCGTTGTCCGCTCTGGTTATGCAAATTCGGGGCACTTTTGAGAGCGGATAACAACGGATGGAACATTTTTCTCGTCCGCTGTGTCCTTTTTACAAACGTTTTGCATCTGTCGGCCAGTGTGACAGGGCCTTTACCCTGCTGTGTGCCCCCAGTCAACTATGTAGTTCTATTACTAATGCTAGAATGAACTGACCCTGTGGTGCGGATGCATTTTTGTATATGAAATTACGATGAGGGTATTATCTGCCTCTATGCTTTGGACAGCAAGATTTGGAGCCACTTTGATCTCATAGCTAAGTCACCAGACTAGAAAGCAAGAGACCATGAATTCATGACCCTCCTTAGCCAAGAAGCCCTTTGGGCCTGTCACTCTATCTTGGTCCAGTCTACCTCATAGAGTTGGTGTTGTAGAGAAAATAGGAAGGTGTGTTGGATATTTTACCACCTGGAGTTATTTGTATAATAATAAAAGTAAGATAGAAATAAAATAAATAAAATGTCTTGGGCTTAGCTCTGTGAAGGCTCCTAGTTTCAAAGAAAAAGAAATGTTTGAGCTTCAGGCATTCAACCTAAAATCTATTCTGAGCCACTATTCTGTTCAAAATCAGGCAGTTCACCTCATGCACTTGGCAAGATACATTTTGAAAAGTTGATACCAACTTCGAGAATAACTATGATTTCCCAATTTATGTTCCTACCAAAAGAACCAGCAGATTCTATTTTTGAATCAGCATGAGGCTATTACAGGATTAAAGATTATAACAAATAGAGAGGAAACTTTAATAAAGTTTATCAGTGGGGAAGGCAGAGTAAGTTCAGATAATGCTGCTAATCTTTCGTGAGAAACAACAGATGAGAACACAAAAAGGTCCCTGTTTCTATCTTCAAAACAGACCATCTGAGCTTGTGCACTTTATACTTCCAATTAGAAGTCAAGCTCCTTCCAAAGGAATCTTTTTCAAGAAGATTATGGCTCTGTAGCGCTCCCTCTTTTTTTTCCTAACCAGTTATGTCCTAGCCAAATTCATCCTTGGCACAATATTATGGTTGAAAAAAACACATTGAGGTCAGTTTCCTTATACAACAAATAAAATATGTTAGTAAATATGTGGACTTCAGAGAATTCTGAGTTTAGCAATATTTTTATGCTGATTTTTAACCATAATGATTCTTGCACTATAATCAAATCAGAATTATAGACAATATTGGCATGCTAATTGTGGATGGCTTAGTTTTTTGGGCAACGAGAGGCCTTTTCCAGCTTGAAGCTTTTCAGATATATTTGAGAAGAACATGCCTTGGCACTGAAGAAAGCATTTCCTTAACATCTTCCTGCTGGAGGAAAAGCAGTCCTGAAGCAAAATAAAATGAATCTCTTTCTTAAGTCATCTTTTTTTGGGGAACAGGTGTCAAACAAATTTTTGTTCTTCCTTCACGGGAGGAAGGAACAAAGATGATCCTTGATATCCTCAGAATGTTGTTTCCAATAGTTTTGCTCACTCTGGGCAAATGGCATCATCTCATTTCCATTGCTACCATTTAACTTGGCACAGAGCAAGTGGATTATAACTGGGGAATGGTTGGATTTCTAGGATGTTCACATTCAGATTAGAGTACATTGGCAAAGGTGGATTTAAGATGGTTTCTTAGGAAGAAGAACCAAAGAGCAACTCAGCCAGACCAACTGAAGGTAACAAACCATATTTTTTTCTGATGTAGTCATATGTTGACGGACATTAAAGGAAACAGAAAAGCATGCTTTGCAGACATTGCTGGGGTGAATTTTAGTCTCTAATGTGAGTGAGACTTTGGAGCAATGCCAAGCTGGTCCAGTATTTTGATCATACTTATAGCCTCCTGTTTTCCTATTCAACAGAGGCTCACATAGTTCTATCTTGAAACTTATAAATATACCAAACTCGATATCAGATGAAAGAAATGTTGTGCTTTCCTGAACATGCACATTTTCTGTACTTAAATATCCCCGTCCCAATCATCAGAGAACATTTTATTCCAGAAGTTCCCAGCTACAGTTTCAGAAGCAAGTTAATCCACTTGAAGTTTACCACCTTTTTGGCTAATTGTGAGAAGCAGGCCTCCCATTAGATTCCAATTATTCTAGACTGGCACTTTGCAATTAGAAATGCAATCCTTCCAAATTGTTACATGATGCCATGATGAACAAACATGTTTCTACAATGGTGTGCCACGAGTCAAAAATTCCCAGAAGAGTACACCTGGCTGGCTTTCCTGCAAAATACAGGAATTATTTTATACTGATCATTTAAAAAGATATAATTTTGTGGTGTTTGCAGAAGTAAACCCTAGATGTGCATCTTTGTAATTTTTAACTTTTATGATCATGCCAAAGTGATTGGTACCAGATGATTCATAATTGTATGATGGGTGAAAGAAAATTATTATTTTCCACAAGTGCCTGAGGCCAAGATCCAACTTCTCTCAGCTAGCAATCATACTTTCCTATTTTCTATTTCTATATCTAGGATAATTTCAGCAACTCAATATTTACATTTGTTAATATAATTGCATGTTGTCCTTGCCTTACAACACTTTCTTTATTGACTGTTCAAAGTTATAACGGCACTGAAAAAAGTGACTTATAACCCTTTTTCACTGTTACAACTTTTCCAGCATCCCCATGATCATGTGATCAAAATTCAGATTCTTGGCAACTGGTTCATACTTACAACCGTTGCTGTATCCCAAATAGTGATGGGATTCAAAAAAAATTACCACCAATTTTGTAGGTGTGGCATGGCTTGGTGGGCGTGGCTTGGTGGGCGTGGTAGGGGAAGGATATTGTAAAATCTCCATTCCCTCCCCACTCCACTAACCTGCTTTCCAGCTCTGTTCTTCTGTGCAGGGCAACCAAAGACCCAGCCAATCAGCTGGGACTCAGGAAGTATAGAATAGATGGGGGCAGGGCCAGTCAGAGGTGGTATTTACCGGTTCTCTGAACTACTCAAAATTTCCACAACTGGTTCTCCAGAACTGATTAGAACCTGCTGAATGCCACCTCTGGTCCCAAGGTCATGTGATCCCTTTTTGCGATCTTCTGACAAGCAAAGTCAATGGGGAAGCCAGATTCACTTAACAACTGGATTACTAATTTATCAACTGCAGTGTTTCACTTAACAGCTAAGGCCAGAAAGGTCATAAAATGGGGCAAAATTCACTTAACAAAAGTCTCACAACAACAAAAATTTTGGTTCAGTTATGTTTGTAAGTCAAGGACTACCTATATTCTGATGATTAAGAAATAATATCCCATTAAAAAAAAAAAAGCTAAGAAGCCAGCTCAGCAAACAAATAATGAAAAGCAATTTACAAGCACTCGAATAACAGCAGTTAAGAAGTAATAAATTAGTCATTCCAATCATTTTTATTCATTATTACCACTTCATAATGCTAGTAATATATTTCCTACATCAAACTAAAATCGGTGCTAAACTGTACAGGATGCAGGCTACAGGATACGGGATGAACAAATTTTTTGCTTTCATAACATTCTGTTGTGTTTTGGAGATGTTCATTTTGCTGCATATTTTCAAATAGCTCCGAAACAGAATATCGTTTCAGGAGTTTTATTTTTTATTTTAAATGGGATTGGCTTAATATCTTAAATCTTAGGGGACTCTTTGCCAAGGTCTTGGAAAGATGCTAACACTATTGTTTGTCACTTACACCAGATGTAACTGGCATTTGCAACATTTCATGGCTGTGAAACCAATTTAAATTTAATATTAAAAATAGCCAGGACTGCACTGGAACTTTTTTTTAATGCATGAATCCTCTTTCTTCCAATAGTCACCCCTGGAAATTACTTTACCACAGAAGCCATGATGCATACACTTTTTAGAAAATAATTTAAGCAGAATTAATAACCACAGTTTATGGTCTGAAATGTGTTGTGCTGCTACAAAAGAATAAAAAGAGAGCAAGAATATTGTGCATCCAAGACTCACTTAAAGCATTTAGTGAGACTCCCTCAAAACACAATTCCATATTTTGGGCACTGATGCCATTACAGGTCAGTGCATTAAAATGAACAAATAAGGACTGTATGGGAGGTAAACTTGATTTATGATTAAAAATAATTTTAAAATTTCAAAGCATCCATTAGGAAAAACTACCATATTTATAATGCAGATTGACATACAAAATTGGCACATCTAATTTTTACAGTTGTAAGATAGACAGGAATTGAATGAAATGGTCTCCATCCCTTGAATGCCAGAGCCAGAGAAAATTCACCTACTGCATTTTTGCGTATTATAAAAGCAGCAGAATTCACCTTAGGCAACTTTTTTAATATCCATGGTATATTTCCATTAATTGAATATCACCCTTCCACTTTAAACAAATTTACCATCTGAAATTCATTTTTTTTTTAATTCTGTTGATTACAGCTGACTTACTGTATTGCAGCAATACACAAGTCTCCAACCATTTTAATTGCAAGTGAGTTTAGTTGCATTGCTCTCCTGCTAGAACAGTGATGGCAACCTTTTCAGCACCAAGTGCCCAAAGCGCAGACGCACACATTGCCAAAATGCAATGTGCATGCATCCCCACACATGCATGTCCCCCATACATGCACCTCACCCCCATGCATGTGTCTTGCCCCTGAGCATGTGCCCCACCCCTGCATGCACCCTGCCTCCCATGCAAGACCAACTGGCTGCCTGGAGGCCCATGCATATGCATGTCAGAGCTGAGCTGGGCGACAGCTAACATGCCCAGAGACAGGGTTCTGCATGCCACCATCACGGCTCTGCATGTTCACCATCACGGCACTAGAACATGGAGGAAAAAGCAAAGCCAGAGGAATCCATAATTTTTTTCCTTAGTTTAGCTTGCAATAGATGTGCAAGGGCAGAATTTTCTATGGTAGCGTGGCATAATGGGAATTAGGAATGGAGGCAGTATAGTTTATGCAGGGAGATGATAATATTTCCAACACCTTATATAAGACCTAATTTTCTTGAGACATCCATAACCCTGGCAAAGGTGGGAGGAAAGGGAAGAAGAGGCTGACCAGTGAAAACAATGGGCTCAGTTACAGGTAGGAATCCGTGCACATCATTGGGAGACCTGAAGGATCTGATTGGAAACAGATCATCTGGACCAAATCTATCTATCTGTTCACTAAGAACCAATAGGAATTTGATGGCATATTATCAAGTAGCATCTGAGTCCAGCCACTTTAAAGAGACCACAGAATACCATAGAGAAATTATGGAAGCAGAAGGAGATACACTGCTCAAAAAAATAAATGGAACACTTAAACAAGACAATGTAACTCCAAGTCAATCAAACTTCTGTGAAATCAAACTGTCCACTTAGGAAGCAACACTGATTGACAATCAATTTCACATGCTTTTGTGCAAATGGAATAGACAAAAAGTGGAAAGCATAGGCAGTTAGCAAGACATCCCCAATAAAGGAGTGGTTCTGCAGGTGGTGACCACAGACAACTTCTCAGTTCCTATGCTTTCTAGCTGATGGTTTGGTCACTTTTGAATGCTGGCAGTGCTTTCACTCTAGTGGTAGCATGAGACAGAGTCTACAACCCACACAAGTGGCTCAGGTAGTGTAGCTCATCCAGGATGGCACACCAATGCGAGCTGTGGCAAGAAGGTTTACTGTGTCTGTCAGCGTGGTGTCCAGAGCATGGAGGCGCTACCAGGAGACAGGACAGTACATCAGGAGACATGGAGGAGGCCGTAGGAGGGCAACAACCCAGCATCAGGACCGCTACCTCCGCCTTTGTGCAAGGAGGGACAGGAGGAGCACAGCCAGAGCACAGCAAAATGCCCTCCAGAGGGCCACAAATGTGCATGTGGCTGCTGAAACGGTCATAAACAGACTCCATGAGGGTGGAATGAGGGCCCGACGTCCACAGGTGGGGGTTGTGCTTACAGCCCAACACCATGCAGGACGTTTGGTATTTGCCAGAGAACACCAAGATTCACAAATTCACCACTGATGTCCTGTGCTCTTCACAGAAGAAAGCAGATTCACACTGAACACATGTGACAGATGTGACGGGGTCTTGAGACGCCGTGGAGAACATTCTGCTGCCTGCAACATCCTCCAGCATGACTGGTTTGGCAGTGGGTCAGTAATGGTGTGGGGTGGCATTTCTTTTGGGGGCTGCACAGCCCTCCATGTGCTTGCCAGAGGTAGCCTGACTGCCATTAGGTACCGAGATGAGATCCTCAGACCCCTTGTGAAACCATATGCTGGTGTGGTTGGCCCTGGGTTCTTCCTAAGGCAAGACAATGCTAGACCTCATGTGGCTGGAGTGTGTCAGCAGTTCCTGCAAGACGAAGGCATTGATGTTATGGACTGGCCTTCCCGTTCCCCAGACCTGAATCCAATTGAGCACATCTGGGACATCATGTCTCGCTCCATCCACCAATGCCATGTTGCACCACAGACTGTCCAGGAGTTGGGGGATGCTTTAGTCCAGGTGTGGGAAGAGATCCTCAGGAGACCATCTGCCACCTCATCAGGAGCATGCCCAGGCATTGTAGGGAGGTCATACAGGCACGTGGAGGCCAAACACACGACTGAGCCTCATTTTGACTTGTTTTAAGGACATTACCTAAAAGTTGGATCAGCCTGTAATGTTTTTTTCCACTTTAATTTTGAGTGTAACTCCAAATCCAGACCTCCATGGGTTGCTAAATTTGATTTCCATTGATAATTTAAGTTGTCAGCACATTCAACTATGTCATGAACAAAGTATTTAATGAAAATATTTCATTCATTCAGATCTAGTATATCTTATTTTTGTGTTCCCTTTATTTTTTTGAGCAGTATATATACTGTATAAATGCAATTGAACTAACTGGTATGATTTGAAAAGAAAGATGGATAAAGATAAACAGGAATCTATTATCCAAAGAGTTAGCAAACATGAAGTTTGCTAATGGAAAATATTAAACTAAATAAATGTCAACATTGGATACTGGTGCCAAGTCATTAACAAATTGTGCAGAAGATGAAGTAGGATTGCCCAACAGGGTCATCTGGTGGCCAATGGTGGAAATAAACAATTAGAAACTTTTAGAGGGGCAACCTGTATGTAATATGTTTTCATGAAAATTGCTTTTTGAAGAAAATGGCCCAGCTCTTACTAAAAATGTGAAAAGTAGGGGAATTATTTTTTCCTGATAATTAGACAGTTTTACCTAACAAAATAATCAGGAGTTTGGCAACACATTGTTGGAAAGGCAACAGCTCAGTTCATCAAATTAATAAGTAACTAGAATGATGTAGGGGATAAATTGGGTGGCATGGGAATGAAAGGGGGAGAAAGGGAAGTTAAGCTGATTATTGTGGATCAGAGGTGGTATTTAGAAGATTCTGACCAGTTCTGGAGAACCAGTAGCGGAAATTTTGACTAGCTCAAAGAACCGGCAAATACTGCCTCAGACTGGAGATTTTACAGTATCCTTCCCCTGCCACGCCCACAGAAACGGTAGTAAAAAAATTTGAATCTCACCACTGATGTGGATAAAGGTTACATGCAAGATTTACTATAAATCATATCAGTTAACAGTTGCAACATGTTAAAAACTTGAGTCTCTTGAAAACTGCAATTGCCTGAAAGTTTTTGCTATATTAGTGAAGTCAACAATTCCTTGATTAATGATGCTGGTAAGCCCAATGTGCCAAAACAGCCATTTTGAGGTCTGCTAGGAAGTTGAAATGCTCTGATATTATTTTGTCCTTGGTTTTGAGTCCTAATATCAAACTTGTCCATGAATCCTTTTGTGCAAATGGTGTCCTGTTTCTCCTACCCAGAATCCAGAGAGGCATTGCTGGGAAATGATGGCAGATAGCATTTTAGAGAAAGAGAAGATGTGAGGTCACTTGTAATCTTCTGTGTGTACTTGCTGTGGCCAGTGATGGTGCAGTGGGCATAGATGAGGGACAAAGGAGAAAACTGAATTTGTTACATGGTATTTTGAGGATGGAGTTTTAGATTGTGCTTCACCAATCACTCTTGGCAGGGCAGAAATTGTGTAACAATAATAATTAATAATTATTATTATTATAAAAAAACAATAATAATTAAAAAGAACTAAGAACTCATCATCTTTTTAAAAAAAATAATGTGCTATTTCAGAACATTTACAGTGTAACATTATGGACCTCTATAACATGAAAGTCGAATTTAAAAGAACACGATAAATTTGTGCGCCCGCACATACATACACACACACACACACAAGAGAGAGAGAGAGAGAGAGAGAGAGAGACAGACAGACAGACAGACAGACAGACAGACAGACAGACAGACAGACAAAGTGAATTTCTTGAGGGTTTCTTTTTGTCTTGTTTTTCTTTCTGGCCTTCTGGTAATTCTAGAGTAGCCAACTTTTTTTAAAAAAATAGGTTCTTTGCCTTTAAAAAAATCTCTATTGTGTAAAATAATTACCATGATTCAGTAGGGGAATCTCATTTGTCTCATACCTTTCAATGAATCTGCTCACAAGGAAAATAGATTCTGTTGCTGAGCCTTAAGTCAATATATCCCTTCTTACCGAGGAAGAAGGAAGAATGGGATTCCTAAAAACCAGAGTTAAGTTATAGTGAGGAAATATTGGCCATTCAAAGCCAATTTAAATTTAAATTTTGATCAGCCGTAGAGGCTTGTTTGGACCAAATACTAAACTGTCATAATCATGCATGACATTAGTCCAAAAATAAAACCACATTATGGTTTAACACATGGTGTGAGCTAGATGAGCAGCATCATGTATTCTTGATTTCACTTTTCATTTGATAGATTTGTAAACATTGCCAGATGCACACTTCTCCCCAAGTATTCTTAGCCCACAGAAATAAGGATGAATGATGGGTTTTTTAAGCTCTTTTTTTGTTCCTGCCACATCACATTTTTGACCTTTCTGTTGCATTTGTAGACAGTTCTCGACTTACAACAGTTTGTTTAGTGACTGTTCAAAGTTACAATAGCACTCAAAAAAGTGACTTATGACTGTTTTCACAGTTACAACCTTTGCAGCATCCCCATGGTCATGTGATCAAAATTCAGATGCTTGGCAACTGGTTCATATTTATGAGCCTTGCTGTGTCCCAGGGTCATGTGATCAACATTTGCGACCTTCTGACAAACAAAGTCCATGGGGAAGCCAGATTCACTCAACAACCAGATTACTAACTCATCAACTGCAGTGATTCACTTTACAGCTGAGGCAAGAGAAGTCATAAAATGGAGCAAAACTCACTTAACAAACATCTCCCAACATAAATTTTGGGCTCAATTGTGGTTGTAAATCGAGGACTATCTGTATATCTGGGATATTAAAATGTGGGTGCCCGCTAGGTGGCAGCAATGAATTAAGATTTTATGTATCTCTTTGCCACTACACAATGGACAACTGAATTTTCATAGTCCAGATGTGGTAGCCCTGAAGAAACTTGGCTTCTGTAAGCTTCATCTTCCATTCTGGTGTTGGTCCTTTGTGGAGTTGTAAAAGAAACCTAGGAGGCTATCATGCAAATTTACCACAATAAATATAATTTAAAACATAAATCCTTGGAATTGCATACATGTCAACAATTGGCTACTGTATTGTAAATATTTACTTGAGGCCCTACAGTATATTAAAAGTTATTCTGTTTTCATTCACTTTCCTGACAGTGGAAAGTTGGGATTCTCCAAATTAGGGGTTATAAAACTTTCAGGCAGTAGAACCTGTACTGTAATTTTTTAAAAAAAATATGGAACACTTGATCAAGAGGCAAAAACTAGTTATAGAAAACAGAAATTTGATTATTTTTTTTGCTCTTTGTCTCTTTCTAACGGAATTGTAGAATTGTGGAATTGTTGTAGAATCCTAGGATGTTCTGGAATACTGTCTAAAAAACCTGTTCTAGATGCTAAACATCCAGCATCCTTAGCCATTTGCTCAGCTGCTTCAAGTGGAAGTTGTGGAAGTCCATTATATCTAAAGGGTTGTAGATATCTTGACCACTAGGAGGAAGTAGATACATGATAATATAGGGTAGCACTGGACAAAATTGTACTTGGGTTTGAAGCAGGCTCTTCTCTTCTGCTTTTAGATAGGTTAACACATTTTTTCCTGTATTGCTTTCTGTTCCAGTTATCTTTTAGATCTTCCTAAACAGACAGAGATTGATGAGATTGTTGTGAGTAGTAGTTCAAAAAAATTTGAAACCTACATATATAGTGCATTCAGAAAGTATTCAGACCCCTTTTACTTTTGTCATTTTTGTTATGCTGCAGCCTGATTCTACAGTTGCTGAAATTCATTCCTCCCTTCCTCATTAATCTACACTCAATACCCCATAATGACAATGAAAACAGAATTTTATTTTTTTTTAAAGAATTTTATTAATTTTCTACAAACAGACATAACATACAAAACATTAAAAACATCTACTCTCATATATACTTCCGGTGTGTCGGTTGGTTCATCAGTTTTGTGCATTCATTTTATAGTCTCAATTACAGTTATATTACATAACCACTCATATTGTCAATCCATATCCTAATATTACCAAAAAAAATTAAAATAAAGTCTTTTTCTGACTATACTTTTAATGATTCATGCTTTGTGAGATAACAATACTTCAAACAGTTTATTCTATAACAAATCATATAGTCATAACAAATCAATCCTAAAAACCCTTCATAGATATAATACTAATGCTCTATTATTGTATTTTATCATCTAACCATTGATAAAAAAGATCCCAAATTTCATAAAATTGTTTATCTTCTTGCTCTCTAATTTCAAATGTCAATCTACTCATCTCAGCACATTCCAATATTTTCTTAATAATTTCTTCCTGCAATGGTATTTTCTCATTCTTCCAATTTTTAGCAAATACAATCCTAGCCGCTGTTAATACATTTACAATCAAATATTTCAAGTCTTTATTATATATATCAGGTAAGATTCCCAATAAAAAGATCTCTGGTTTCAAGTCTATGTGTTGACAATGAAAACAGAATTTTAGAAATGCCTATACATTTATTAAAAAAGAAAAAACTGAAATTTCACATTGGCATAACTCTTCAGACCCTTCACTCAATACTTTGTTGAAGGACCCTTGGCAGCAATTACAGCCTCGAGTCTTTTTGGGTATGACATGACAAGTTTTGCACCCCTGGATTGGAGGATTTTCTGCCATTCCTCCTTTTTAAATCTTCTCAAGCTTCGTCAGGTTGAATGGCTTCTGTCAGTGGACAGCTATTTTCAAGTTGCTCCAGAGATGTTCAACAGGGTTCAAGTCAGGGCTCTGACTGGGCCACTCTAGGACATTCACAGAGTTATCCCTAAGCCACTCCACTGTTATATTGGCTGTGTTCTTAGGATCATTGTCAGGTTGGAAAGTGAACCTTCAGGTCAGTCTGAGGTCCTGAATGCTATGGAACAGGTTTTCATTGAGGATATCCCTGTACTTTGCTCCATTCAGCTTTCCCTCAACCCTGACCAGTCTCCCAGTTCTTGCTGTAAAAAACACCCCCACAGCATGATGCTGCCACCATCCTGCTTCACTGTTGGGATGATATTGGGCAGGTGATGAATAGTATCTGGTTTCCTCCAGACATAACATTTAGAATTGAAGCCTAACAGTTCAATCTTGGTTTAATCAGACCAGAGAATCTTACTCCTCTCAGTCAGAGAGTCCTCCTTCAGGTGCTTTTTTTGCAAACTGTTCATATGTTTTGCACTGAGGAGAGACTTCTGTCTAGTCACTCTGCCATAAAGCCTAGATTGGTAGATAGCTGCAGTGATGGTTGTCCTTCTGGAATTCTGTCCCATCTCCATACAGGATCTTTGGAGTTCAATCAGAGTGACCATCGAGTTTTTGGGTCACCTCTCTTACTAAGGCTCTCCTCCACTGATTGCTTAGTTTGACCAGGTGACCAGCTCTTGGGAGAGTCTTGGTTGTGCCAGTCTTCTTCCATTTGAGAATTATTGAGGGCACTGTGCTCTTAGCAACCTTTTTTGTAGCCTTCCCCAGATTTGTGCCTTACAATAATCCTGTCTCTGCAAGCAGTTCCTTTGATCTCATGACTTTTGCTCTGCTACACTATGCATTGTCACCTGTGAGGCCTTCTATAGAGAGGTGTATGCCTTTCCAAATCATGTCCAATCAATTTAATTTACCACAGGCCAACTCCTATCAAGTTGTAGAAACATGTCAGCAATCATCAAGAGAAATGGGAGGCACCTAAGCTAAATTTCAAGTGTTGTTGCAAAGGATTTGAATACTGTACTTATGCCAATGTGATATTTCAGTTTTTTTTCTTTTTAATAAATGTACAGACATTTCTAAAATGCTATTTTCACTTTGTCATTATGAGGTTCTGAGTGTAAATTAATGAGGAAAAAATGAATTTCAACAACTGTAGAATCAAAACTGACAAAAGTGAAGGGGATCTGAATACTTTCTGAATGCACTGTATATATATATTTTCCTTCATACATGTAGAGTATGGAATATTTGCTTTACATACAAAAGCAAACACAGCTGTTTTAAATCTGAGACTCTAAACTATTCTCTACCATAGAAAAAGTGTGACTGTATATAAACCAAAGAAAAAAGACCAATTGTAAAGAAATCCTTGTTCTTCTTCACCAGCCAAACTTTTGTTCGGAAAGCTTGTTTAGGAAATGTTATGAGCTTTTAAGTACCAGAGTGGGAAATGTCTCTCAAAAACTGGACTGAAAGGAAGCACCAGCCAATTGGGGTAAACAGCAACAAAAATCTAAGACAAGTTTGAACTAACGATTTGGAAAGACTGAACAAGATTCGATGTGGTTTCTCCCAGGAAAATATAGACTTCCTGCCTCAGAGTAGCAAGTAAAAGCTTCAAACTAAGCCTGAAGAACACAGAATATAAATTGGGCACTTCTTTATTTCTGCCTAGTGCAACTTTTTCTGTACCTTTTCCCCTTAACATGCAACATTTCCTAATATTTTCATGATACAAACTTCTCTTTTTCAGAGAAAAAACTAGAAGAGACTCAATAAGCACAGACCAAAACTAATGAAAACTCTCTTGCTTACAAAGAAAAGTGTTGTTGCATCTCTGAATGTTAATAGTCTCATCATGATTCCAGCGTCTCAAATAGCACACCCACATAAAAGTTGTTTGCTTGTTTAATTGACTAAAAGCTTCTGAATCCCATTCGTCATCCAAAAACCTCTTGGGACAAATTGATCAGTTAGTTAGACAGTAAAAACATATCTATGACCACGTCTTCATTTCCAAAAAACATTTGCAATAATGGAAGTTAGGATTTGATTGTGCACAAATTACTTGTTTTCTGCAGCAACTTTTACTTTTGTGGAGGGGAAAATTAGCTCTTGCCAAATTTACAGATATTCCTCAACTTACAACTATTCATTTAGTGACCATTCAAAGTTACAACGGCACTGAAAAAAGTGACGTATGACCATTTTTTCACACTTAAGATAGTGGCAGCATTCCCCTCTCCCCCCCGTCCTGTGATCAAAATTCAGATGCTTGGCAACTGGTTCACATTTATGATGGGTGCAGTGTCCCGGGGTCATGTGATCCCCTTTTGCAACCTTCTGACAAGCAAAGTCAATGAGGAAAACAGATTCATTTAACAACTGTTTTACTAACTTCACAACTGCAATGATTCACTTAACAACTGTGGGAAGAAAGATCGTAAAATGGGACAAAACTCACTTGACAACTAACTTGCTTAGCAACAAAAATTTTGGGCTCAATTGTGGTCATAAGTCAAGGACTGCCTATATATTACTCTTTATATTAAGGATAGGAAGCTAGTTCAGCTGAGGTTGTTGAACTGTAAATCCCAGCAGTCTTTTCTAACATAACTATGCATGAGAGATACAATAACTGGGAATTTATTCAATAACATTTGCAGGGCCTCACATTTTTACCCCTATGTGTTTCCCTGTGAAAAATTTCATCATGAGGTATACCTATCACTGGCATTTGTTGGGTCTGTGTGATCCTCTATGCCACTAAATATGGTACTCCCCATTATTGTGTCATGTAAACAAGCAACCGTTTGAATTTTAGATTCTAACCTACAGGTCTGGGAAAGATTGAGGTATATTTCTTTGCCCTCCAAGGTTTCTAACATATGTAATCTTTCCATCAGCAACAAATAGTTGGACTGTGCTTTTTGTCTAAAAGCCTTGCCTATATAAAAAGGCTCTGAACTGGATGGTACTTATTAATTTTTAATTACTCAACTGCTAATGAAATATACATTCAACCTCACAGACCAATTAAAGTAATATTCCCAGAAGCTGCTCACCATTTTAATTCATTCTTCCTAGTCTACCCTAATTAATTCCTTTTGTTAGGAGTCCTTGAAAGCTACTAAGCAGCTAATGAAAAACAGTGATTTCCATGCTCTCTAAAGCCAGCCATTTCCATGCTTCTCAAGAACATTTCAGGAAGCACTGCAACTTGGACTAACAATGAACCAAATCTAGGACAGCTTTTTTGTAGACCAGGCTTCCCTACACAATTACCTTCCAGAGATGTTGGATCTGAAATTTCCTAGTTGAGTCAGGGAATTGTGGTGTTTGGTCTAACAAATTTAATGCTGTGGGTGTGAGTCTTAGAGGTCTTTCTTCACTCCCTTTTATCAATTGTCTGCCCATGGTTTTTTTTAACAAAATTATCCTGCCTGTATTATGTTTATAAATAACTCAATGTGATGAACACACCAAATATTCCTTCCTCCTCTTATTTTCCCCCACAAACCCTGTGAGGTAGGTTGGGCTGAGAATGAATGTGACTGGCCTAAAATCACATAGCCAGTTTTCAGGGCTAAGGCATGACTAAAACTCACAGTCCACTGATTTCTAGCTTTGTGCCTTAACTGCTGGACAAAACTGGTTTTCAACATTTTCTGGGATCTTTCTGTGTTAGAGACAGCCTCTTAAACATTGGACCAGCATATATGGGCTTTAAACATCTATATCTACACAGTCACCAAATGGTAGCAAAAAAAGAGGTAGAAAGTCTTAATTTTTTTTCTGTTATTAACTATTATCCAGATTTTTGAAATCCAGATGGGATAGGCAGATGGATGTATCCATAAAGTATTCAGGACCTGAACTTAGTTTGAGGGAAATTTTATCTTTGCTTTAAACAGAACTTGGCTGAAGCACAGCAGATATAAAGAAGACACAGGAGGTTTATGGAAGAATTTGTTGGACTGATAGCATTCAATGGAAAAAAACAGGCAAGCTTACAGGTATGCTGAAGTTATGAGACACAAGTCAGTATGACACAGAGCAGTTTCTTCCAAATCTCAGTGTTTTGTAAAAGTCAAAATTTGGAATGGAATGTAACTGAAAATGCACAAGTAACCTAGAGAAGCCTCTGGCAGGATTTCTGGAATGTAGATGCATCATCCAGATAGGTTAAAGTATATTTGTCGTGATTCCTAATCATCATTTAGATTCAGAAATGGAAGTCGTGGTCTAATCCCTAAGGAGTACAGAGGGAAGCTAATATGCCGAGTATTAAATATCTACAGATTCAACATAATAAATCTAATCTGCCCTGGCAGATACATCCGAAAAATAGAGAAGGCCTCATCACTCCAATTGCTTAATAATTAAAGAAAAATCACACAGAGAAGAGGAACACATTGTGCCAGCACTGAGTGACTTTAATTTACACCTTTAATTGTGCATCCATTTTACACCACATTAGACCATTCACATGATAAAGACTGTAACCAACTCTCTTGATACCTAGTAGCTGGACCCAAGCATTTCCCATGTCACACTTTGTCCAAGTTAAGCAATAATCATATTTGTTACACCGTGCTCCACAAACTTACACTTCTTAAAAAGTAAAAAAAAAAAAAACAGGGAAGGGGGGAAGTAAAGGGAAAGAAAAAAGAAAAAAGAAAAAAGACAGTGTTAGTTTAGTGCTGCTCCTGAGCGCTATGACCAGACGTGGAGACCGTGACCTGGAATGTTAGAGGGTGGGGCTCTACCCACACCCCGTACTTGGTGAACCTCTCCCAACCCGGAAGGCTGCAAGACATGAAGCTCCTACAAGATGGAATGCTTCTCAAAGGGAATGGTCAACTCCTTTGCAGCTGGCTCATCCAGGAACCAGTAAAGCTTCCCAGTATGTGGCTGGACAAGGGCAGCTGGCAGTGGGTTTTCCTCATTGCCTTCCAAAATACGCTGTGGTAAGAAAGAAAAAGGTCAGGGACCCATGCTTTCAAAGTGTACACTTTACATATGGTATTCAAAATGTTAACAGGGGACATATTTTAAGCTGTGAGCTGCCCAGGGTCACTTTGGAATCAGGCAATGTGTAAGGAAATATATATATAAATAAAGGTTCTCCCACACCTCTTTCTTTGCTAGGAGGCATAGGGAACAGTCAAACATAAACTAGTGCCAACTACTGTCAACTACCTTACTCTTTCTTAGAAAATTCTACAATAGAAAGAAAGAAATATGCAGCCATCATTAAAAAGCAAATGTGTGCACTGGACAAAGCCACAGTTCAATTTGAAGTAAACCAGTCTGATTCCTCAGTGTATTAGCTCAGCATAACTAATTACTCTTCAGCTCAGCAAGCCAAGGTGGAACAAGCAAAACCTTTGCAAGAAACTTTTCAGAACAAAACTGAAAATCAGAAGTTGCAATTGACTATTTTGCCCCACCCACCTATGATGGCATCACTATATCACCCGCAGCACTCAAAAGCTTGGGGAGGGGGGGAGGAAAAACACAGCCCTTCCAAAGGAAAGTACCTTTAACACTGCAGCCTTGTTGTCCCCTGTGGCAACGAACACCACACTCCTCGCGGCATTCAGCACAGGCAAAGTCAGTGTGATCCGCTCTGAGGGGGGCTTTGGGGAATCACTAACGGCAGCCACAATCTTCTCCCGCTCCTGACACAGGAAAGTCAATACGGACCATAATGAAGGAAGACAAAAACAAACTTTGGAAACAGCATGAGCCAGAGCTAGGTTTACTCCATCTTTATCTGTTTGTGCTCTCCTGATATGTTGACACTACAATTCCCAGACCAATGCATGTGAACAGCATTGTGACAGTTAAGCCCAATGTACCAAAAGCAAACTGGGAACTTTCAACTCACATGTTTGGACAGGTACAAACAAAGCACAGTATTTAATTCTCAAAGTCTTACGCTGAACAACTTATCTTACAAGTGTGCACAACGTTCAAAATTAATCTGTTCTTGGAATGTTTCATTTTCAAAGGGTCCTTGACATAGAACATTTCTGGGTGCCCCATGACCATAAATATTAAAGTTGGCAAACTTGGAGACCCCTGCTCTAAGGGGATTTTCCCATGGAATATACTGTAAGTATAGATCAAACTCTAAACAAGGTTTAAGGAATTAAAATTGTTGTTTCACCAATTAATGCTATAACTGGGTTGGGGGTCAGTGTCAAGTTTAGCTGATGTACTAATTAACTATACAGTCATAATATTGGAAGCCATTTCAATTTTACTGTGTTATCATAACGTGGAACAAACACACACTTCTAAAAATTATACAATCACCTTTAATTTTCCAGATCTTAGTTTTCGCTCGCAGAGGCACCATGGGCCAGTGATTTGCTGTTTCCATGGACCCATGGACCAGATCTAAGAACCCCATGGACTGGATGTGGCCTATGGACCTTGAGTTTGACACCCCTGCTCTAAAAGTTTGCTCAAATTAGATGAACAAAGGGACATAAATTATAGGAAGAGATGACGCAGGACCAAAAGGAGAGAATGGAAAATGAATATTTTTATTATTATTACCCACAAGAGAAGCCTATCCATGTCTATTTCACAAATCTTTATAGCTTCCCCAATGTTTGGATATATTCTACTTGTCACTTGATTTGTTCACTTGCACCTTTGAACCATTGTTGAAAGACGTGCAGGGAATCAACTGTGCTTATTTTCACAAGGTTTTACATTTTGCTGTTTATTACTTTCTTGATGGTCCCAGCTAGAAATAGGCATCAGCATGCTAGGATAGGCAACTTTTTGGGTTTGGAGGGCATGACAACTAGAATTTGAACAATAAGTTGTAAGAGCTTCTCATGGCCTTCATGTCAGGTCTTTCCTATTCACAAAAGAGCTGCTCTGGAAAATGCAGCCAATGGCAAAACCCGTTTAACAGAAAACAAATTGGGGAAAATGTTCTCTTCTATCCTGACTTTCTCTGGCTGTTCTGTGGCTTTCTTGTCCCATTGTTCTCTGTTATGAGTTGGGAATTTAACTAAGGATAGCAGAGGCAAAGTTGTCTCCTGTATCTCTCCTAGACAGATCAATCATACTAACAGACATCTTGATACTTCACAGTAGCCCTGGCTCTAGACTTCTCAGAATTGATAACTCCTAAGGATAAACTCTTAAGTTTAAGGATAATTCTTGTTCTCAGTGTACATTTGTCTAATTAATTATTTCCTGTGGCTGCTCAAGGAAAATCTATTTCAATAAACTGTTATAACATCACTTTTTAGAAGGATCATCTGTCACAAGTAAATTATTATAGACTTTAATCTGATTACTGTGAGCTTCCTCAGAAAAGCCAGCAGGATTTTTGCTCCTTCAATCTGCAACAACCATGACTCCATAACAGGATCTTCAACCTAAACAGCAGCAGACCAAAAAAATCACCCACAGTTCTTCTCTTTGGCTCACCTGTAGTAGGGGATGATCTGGAAAAAGAGAGCAGGTGTGTCCATCTGGTCCTACTCCTAAGATCAAAAGGTCAAATACAGGCATATCTTCACCCTGGAAGGCCTGTGGAACAGAAACACATTTGAGGGTTTAAGTAACACATTCATTTATCTACCTATTCAACTTTTATACTGTCACTTGGTATATTCTTACTAGTTTTCAAAGAAAAATATATTATGAATATAAACATGGAGATAACTATCTTTCCCTCCAAACACAATCTAGAAAAATGAAAATGTCTTCACCTGATATTTAAAAAATACTAAAATATGGATCAGTTGGCATTATTGTGTTAAGAGTTTCCATGATCTAGTTATTATGAATTTAATCTTTTTTAAAAAATTCTTTAGGACAACATGTTTCCCCACAATCTGTCTTCGTACTGTAATTGTCCTGAACTTGATCTGAGATTTCAAGCATTTGGAGGAATTATCCCTATTTGCACTTGTTAAGTAGTCCCAAGTAGTCTGATTGAAAAAGACAGGGCTTACCTTATTCTACCACAGCATCATATGGGAGATGCTGTAGGATTACAGTTTCTGGAACTCAGAGCTAAAGCGCTAAACACAGCATAGTTGAATTGTAATAACTACATTGATCAACTTGATACTAATTGTTCAGTTTGTCCAAGACCTTTGAAAGGACCTTGGCCAGAAATTTACAGTTAGTCGGTCTTTTACAAGTCTAGGCTCAAAACTGTCATGAATGTATATTCAGAATTAGTGGCTCATCAACTTTTTGTTAAACATCATCGAACATTGTCGAACTTTTATGAGAACTGAAAGCAAAATAGTAGATCAAATCAAGAAGTTTCCCTATTGAAAATAAGGAATTCTTGAGAAAAAAAATTCAGTTAGGATTTAATCTCCTTTCCAACCTCTGCGCTTTGCCTTTAAGTTACTAGTATTCTGCAAGAAAATTTGTCCCTGGCAAATAAAAACACACCAATTCCGAGCCATACCTTTTTCAGCTTTTCAGCATAATCTGCCGCTGCCTCTTCTACTGGTAGCGAAGGATTGATAACAACTATTTGGTCATCAGGTACAGCAATTTTAGAAAGGAGGTATGTCTGAAAAAAATACAAATTACTATTACAGAATAACAAAACAAAGTGTGGGACTCTCATAGAAAGGAGAGGCTGCTCTCTCAAACTAGCACAAATGAGGGGAAATAGAAGGTATCTACTGCATTCTCTTTTTTTTAATTTTGAAAAAACTTTATTAAATACAAAAGGTTAAAATATACAAATGTACAAAAATAAAAGGTAAAAAGTCATACACATAGACATCTCAACACTTTTTATAATAGAACTAATTATATTTTTCTCTAATACATTTAATAATGAGTTAAATGTTTTGTAATAAATATTGAGTGGCATTTATTTCCTATATCCTGCAAATTACCAGTTATCTATACTCTATCAAACATAATAGTTTATTGTTGTTTTTTGTATTGTATTATAATTATATGTTTTTACAAATATATTCTATTACTTAGTACAAGGAGACCTAGAACTAACATTTGTAAATTCCTGTCATTTGGTGTTTGTATGTATGTATGTATGTATGTATGTATGTAT
>BLBF01000021.1:21499142-21528634 GCA_015471245.1 Laticauda colubrina | reverse complement strand
TTTTTTTAAGCTTTTGCGGGTACTTACATGTGTGCTGTTTAGCTTCCTTCGGGTATTATATATATATCATAATATGTTTTATAATATTATATTATCATATTACTGCATTCTCTTTATAACCCCTCTCCCAAGAGCCACCTTAGTAGAAAGAAGGCCTCTTTTAAGAATAGGAAAACAATATGGCAGGGGTTGGAATGGGATGAAATAGAAAGGAGATAAATCTCCATCCACTGCTGAGAGCATTCTATACAATCTCAGGAAGTCTGACTCTGTTTCCTCAGAAGAATAAAAGCAGGATCAAATATATGCAATTATCACCTGAAATGCACTTCTTCCTATTTTACTTCCTTTTTTCACTATAACTGTAAGCTCTGTGAAACTTGGGTTTGATATTTTCCTGTTATTTCCTCTTGCTTGTAGGTGCCACCATTCTTACTCATGTAATAAAAAAAGAAAATAAATACCCCAGAAATAAACCTTCCCCCATTGCTGTATATCCATGCTAGCATACATTTCCCCTGTGCAAGTGTGATCTTCCATGAAGCAATTAAAGACACAAGATTCCTAACCAAAAACAACAACAATGGGTAACTTTGTCATGGTCATCTACAGGTAATCCTTGACTTATCGTGGCCCATTTAGTGACTGTTCAAAGTTACAAAGGCACCAAAACAATGGACTTATGACCATTTTTCACACTTATGACTGTTACAGCATCCCCATGGTCACATGATCAAAATTCAGCTGCTTGGCAACTGACTCATATTTATGACAGTTGCTGTGTCTCGAATCATGCTTTCTCTTTTTGCGACGTTCTGACAAGTAAAAGTCAATAAGGAAGCCAGATTCACTTAACAACTACAATGATTCACTTAACTGTGTCAAGGAAGATTGTAAAATGGGGCAAAATTCACTTAATAAACATTCCACTGAGCAAAAGAAATGGACTCAACTGTACTCGTAAGTCGAGAACTACCTGTACTCCTTTAACAGTGCTCCACGAATCATCATTTACATCTGGGAGTATTTGAGTTTATGAAAGAAAAAGCCAAATCTTCCGGAATCTGGGAGTCTCTCCTTCAGCAACTGGTTTAATCCAACTGTTAGATTACTAAAGAACAGAAATGATTTCCTCCCTTTCCACAAAAGTAGAAAAAAGACAAACTAGCACACCATCTATCTGCCCATTTATCAATACGTTTGACACTCAATTGAATCCCCAATCTGACAAAAGAGCTTTTAGAGCTATTTACATTGGAAGCCTGACCCTGAGTGTGCACATGTTTCATGTGAGCTATACTTCAAACAGATATTTGTGCTACATAAATTTCATACCTATAGGCAAACTACAGAGATACTAATTAAAAAAGAGAAGTCGCTGGGAAGACAAACGGAAGCCAGCCCATCCGGAAAAAAAAATTAAGCAACCAGCTACAGATGCTTGTTTTCCAATACAAGGCAGATTGCATACAGCTCCATGCATGGCTTGAGTTTGTGGCTTCGTGTGGACCCAAACTCAGGTGGCATTAATTTGCTCCAGCTTTTTAGAGTGAATTCTATTTAAAGATGGTTGCTGAGGAGGGGGTGGGTTGGTGGGTCTCACATAGGATGCTGAACAAAGGAGATTTCGGTCGGGCTCCGCGAGGCGTTTGCAGCACCCAAAAATAAAATAAAATAAAATAAAACAAGTTATTATTCATCGGTGAAGCAGCAGCGCGGACAGGTATCTCCTTGGTTAAACCGCAATCCGCGGGGACTGCAGGTGAAAAAGGAAAGATGAAAGCCGAGAGCAGCCCAGCCCTGCAGTCTCAGGTTTACCGACCCATCATCCCCCGAGGGAGTTCACACCCAGCCTTCCTGCCGGGAAGAAGAGCCGCGGCCAAAGAAACACGCCTCCTACCCTCCCACCCCAGCCCACCCCGACGGGGATCAGCCCCAGCACCCGACACCCCGGCCCGCCTTGGGGCCCCTCCTCGAGAGACACCTTGTAGGCACCGAAGTTGCTCTCGGGGTCATTCAGCGGGACCCGCCGCTCGTCCACGAAAGCCAGGAGCCACCGAGCAGGGCAGCCAGCGGCCGCGGGCAGCTCCTGAGCCAAGATCCGCACAAGGCTTCCACCTGACAGGCCCAGGGAGAAGCGCCCACCCGGTCCGGATTGAGCTTCCCGCTGCGCTACTAGCTGGGCCAGCGCCGAACCCAGCTCCTGCGGCGAAGGGAAGACCGAGATTTGGGGAGCCGGAGATGCTGCAGCGGCTGGACCGCGCCGTGGCACCGAAGAGCCGGGCATGACGAGTGAGGTGAGGCAGCAGCTGAAAGGAGGAACGAAAAAACCCGGCAGCGAAGCCGAGAGGGACTCATAGTGAGAAGGCGAGCAAGGCCGGGCGGAAGTGGCCGCGGTCGTCGACGGCACGCGGGCAGAAACCTTAGTAGGAGGGTTTTAGAGAGGAAAAAAAAAGCGGCGGAAGCATATGCAAGAAGCTACCGGAAGCCTGTGAAGCCGGCACTCCCCCCCCCCCCCCCATATTTATTGGCAGACGGAATTCTTCCGTACTGCGGAGAATACGACGCGAGAATTGACTCCGGACCAAAATATTTTATGGCTGCATTGCGAAATGAAATAATGGACTAAATAAAGTTGAGGCCATATTGGAGCTCCTTTGAATTTTCTTCATTAGAGCTCTAATACGGGGCGGGCAAAGACGGTAAGAAAGGAGGATTTATTTCTTAAGGTTTGTAAGACTCTCTCTCTTGGCTTTCCTGACAGCTTTGTCAGGAATAGGGTTGAGAGGTAGCCCCAAAGTGGGCCTAAACCTAGATGAGTCCGCCTTTACTGACCAAAACCTTAACAAGGCGTTCATCAGAATGAATGTCTTGGAATTGCTAGGAGGGTTTTCTTCTTTGAAATTAATAATTTTCAGATCTTTGATTAAATTTAATAAGAGAACATTTCCCAACTGCATTTCCCAACTGTTGCTATTTTGGGCACCGGCTATTCAAAACCAAAATTTTAGGAAGGTTGTACTGTGAAGGAGCCAGCTGATCCTATGAGGTTGTCTTGTGATAGCTTTTAACTCAAGAAACTGACTGAATTAGTTATTAAAGCCCTTTCATTAAAGAATAATTTATCATGACAAGAAACAGGCTATGATTTTGAAGGCTCTAGTAGAACTTTATCTTCTGAAATTTAGATTTAAGCCTACTGTGTTGTTAAATCTTAGCTTCTGTCATCATTATTTTATGATTGAGGATATTGGTGAAATCCAGACACTGGGTCGAGTAAACTATGGTTTACTTAATCATTGGTCAAAGGGCAGTGTATATAGCTTGTGTTTGAAACTACAGTTCAACAATAATAGCCACATCAGGCAGCATGGAAAATTCAGGGTGACTCTGATGCAAAGTTGACATTTAAGTAGAAGAAAGCATACACTTCCTAAGCAAGTAAAATCATTATACTGCAAGATCATACTGGGGTGAAATGCAGATTAGCTATGGCGTTTTGTTAACAAACTTCAGCTATTAGACATTGCTATATTACTCAGACTGAATAGGAAACATCTGTAAATGCCTTGGGAATAAAAAGAGAAAAGAAAAAAACTGTCCCTAAAGCCCTTGTCACACTGCACCAACGGATGCAAAGAGGATGTAAAACGGACAAAAAAGCTTGCCATTCGTTAGTTAACGCAATGTACTCACTGCCTCCGTTTTGCTTCCTCTCTATCCGTCCAGCATCCGTTTATTGACGTTTCATCCGCTCAGAAAGTTTTGCGCTGCCCAAAACTTTTGCGCGGAAAATGTATCCAATTCGTCCGTTCTGCATCCGCTACGCATCCGCGACGCAACCGTTCTGCATCCGTTACGCATCTGCTATATCTGCTAGGCATCCGCTGCGCATTCGCGCAACTTGCATCCGCTCGGACGCAGGGAGGAAGCGGAACGGATGCAGAACGGATGCAGCACGGAAACAAAGCGTTTAAAACGGAAAAAACGTTTGCAGAGGGGACCTATCTCAGATATTAAGGATGTCTACAGGATGCCTAGAGGATGCCTGGAGGATGCAAAGGGACACCTATACTGCCTATAAAAAGGGGGAGCAACTCGTCTGGATCTCACTTTCAGAACAGCAACCCTGCAGTGCGGACCTCTGCAGCCTTCATCTGACTCTTCCTCTTCCACAGCATCCAGTCATGTCCACCGTGGATCGTAACACACTCCTTTTGGCAGCCACCATCCTTCTGCAACAGTGCGAAGCCATCTACAGGCTCTGTGAACTCTACTACGGGAAGAAAAAGAGGTGGCCAAGAAGCGTCTGGGTACGAAGATGGTTTGCCAGAAGAGCAGAGGACGGACTGTACAACAAGCTGATGGTGGAGCTCAGGAGCGAAGACCCTTGGGCGTTCCAGAACTTCATGAGGATGCCTCCCGCCATGTTTGACGAACTTGTGCAGCGCCTGACACCCAGGTTGACCAAGGCAAACACCAACTTCCGGCCCAGCCTGGACCCTGGGCTCAAGGTGGCACTCACTCTGCGCCACCTGGCCTCAGGGACCACCTACAGGAGCATGCAGTATGGCTGGAGGGTGCCACCCAACACCATCAACATTGTGGTCAGAGAAGTGGTGCAGGCCATCATCGAAGAATACCTGGAGGAGCTCCTCCAGTGTCCCACCACTGAAGAAGGATGGAAGAAAGTTGCAGAGCAGTGGTATCAGAGGTGGAACTTCCCACACACCGTTGGAGCCATAGATGGCAAGCACGTGGCCTGCAAAGCGCCAGCCAAGTCGGGCTCCACTTATTTCAACTACAAGGGCTTCTTCAGCATCGTCCTCTTCGCCATGGTCGATGCTGACTACAAGTTCATGTACATCGATGCTTCAGGCAGCGGCTTATCTTCAGATGCCCAGGTATACAACGCCAGTCACCTCAAGGAGGAGCTGGAACGCAACCTCATCGTGGGCTTCCCAGATCCAGACCCCCTGCCCAAAGACACGCAAGATGTGCCCTACTTCATCGTGGGGGATGACGCCTTCTCCCTCACAACCTACCTCATGAAGCCCTACACCTCCAGATGCCTCACCCGTGAAGAGAGGATCTTCAACTACAGGCTGTCCAGGGCAAGGCGGGTGATGGAGAACGCCTTTGGCATCCTGGCCAACAGGTTCCAGGTACTTCTCACCACCATGCAGCATCACCCACAGACCGTGAGGAGGATCATGGAAGCTTGCTGCATCCTGCACAATCTCATGCGCACCCGCTACCCAGTCTTGCAGAACAGGCTCGTGGGCCTCCAGCAAGGCAATGGGGACATGGAGCCTGGGGAATGGAGGCAAGGGCAAAACCTGATAGACACTCAGGATGTGCAAGACCCCAACAGAGCCTCACGTGAAGGGAAGAAGCAGCGCAACCTCCTGAAACACTGGTGCAACTCCCCAGCTGGAGCAGTGGAGTGGCAAGACAGGATGATAGATGCTTAATGGATGCTTCCTTCAGCCTGTCTCATCACATTGATGAGATTGGGCCATGTATGTTGAGTGGCCCTACAATGAACAGGGCGTTTAATAAAGAGTTGTGTTTATGTTGACATGTGTGGATGATTGATAATATTGTTATTGATAATAAAGGGCCATAGGTGTGGCACCTGGGAGGGTGGACCATACAGTCCCACTGTGCTTGCACTGGAGGTTTGTCTATCCCACAGCTATTACCCATCCCAAAGGTATCCTTGCCCATCCCAAAGCTCGGATGAAGGGTGCAGATGCTGTGGAGATGGCTGGTGTTGGAGTGCTTGTCATCAGCTCCTCCAGAAGCAGAAGCAGCAGAAGCCCCAGCCCCAGAAGAGCGAGCCCGTGCTGCAGAAGCCCCAGCAGAACCAGACTGAGGGCCAGGGGGCGGGATGGTAGCCCTGTCCCTCTTGCAAGGGCTGGCAGCAGATGGCTGAGGCTTGCTGTGCTTCAGCATGGCTGTGGGGTTGCTGGCTGGCAGGGAGGCTGGCAGGAACCAAGGCTGGCAGGGAGGCATGCACCAAGGCTGGCAGGAAGGCTGGCAAGGAGGCAGGCACCAAGGCTGGCAGGAAGGCTGGCAGGCAGGCACCAAGGCTGGCAGGCAGACATGAACCAAGGCTGGCAGGAAGGCAGGCAGCAAGGCTGGCTGGCAGGCAGGCAGACAGCAAGGCTGGCAGGGAGGCTGGCAGCAAGGCTTGCAGGTAGGCATGCAGGCTGTCAATCCGTCCGGCAGCAGGTCTTTCCTCTGAATGTTGACCTGCTTCTGAGCTGCTTCCCTTTATATCCGCGGGGCTTACGCGATGCATCCTCCCCGCATGCGCAATTAGGCTTCCGTTAGGCTTCCGCTGTGCAACCGCTAGGCTTCCGCTGTGCATCCGCTGTATCCGTTCCGCATCCGCTGTATCCGTTCCGCGTCCGCTTTGCTGAGGTCCCCCGGAAGCCTAGCGGATGTGCCATCCGCTCCCATCCGCTGGGCTTCCGTTCCGCATCCGCTATCCATCCGCCCTGCGTCCTCCCCCATCCATGTTATCCGCTCCGGTTATGCAAATTTTTGCCCCTTTTGAGAGCGGATAACAACGGATGGAACATTTTGCTCGTCCGTTGTGTCTGTTTTGCATCCGTTGAGCAGTGTGACAGGGCCTTAAGCAAGGCAAGTACAATTTAAAGAAATACTATGTTGAGAAGGATTGGGAAAGAAGACTTTTAAAATTATAGTTCAAAGGTTTTATAAATTTCAAGTTGCACAGAATCCTATAAACTCTGAAGTGGACCAGTAATTCTCTGTTCTTATGGCTCTCAGAACCCCTTTTGGCTATGACTGAAAATTTTTAAGTGTGGTTGGATCTACTGAAATGCTGCCTTCCTTGATGTACTAAACAAGCTTTTTCAGTCTCTTCACCCAATCATCTTGTTACCAATTTCAAACAGCTCTCCCAGCTAGGTTTATATAGATATGCCTTTGCTCTTAAGATAAGCATGGGGAGGAAGGATTTATGTCTCTAAGTGTGATAAATTAATTGTGTTCCATTAAAGCAATGTTAGAACCAGACTAACAAACTAATTGAGATAAGTGGAACTTGTGGCTCAGAAAAATGCAATATCATTTCAATAAAATCAGTTTCTTGAGGGAAGTCTAAAATAGACATGAATCCTTACTGGGCAAAAAGACTATTTAGAACATTCAGTTTGACAGAAGAATGACATGTTTGCAAAGGTACAGCTTACGTTACAGTCATGTCTATTTTTATTTGGAAGCAAGGCTTGTTGATTCCAAGAAAGCTTACTCCCAAGCAGCAGGGGCTATTTAGCTGCCAACCAAAAGCTTCTGAAATAGATGTGAAGTCTGACTCCAAAGCTGTGATGTTTGCTTTGGGTGACTTTTTTGCTTGGCCAGGTTAATAAAACTGGGAGAACAGACATTGGAAAATAAAATGACACACTGAACATTTTCATTAACAGAGTAGGGATACACATAACTCAGTTTTTCTAAGTTCTTTATTCTTATAAGGTTTTTCTCAAGTCAATGTTATATTTTGGCAAAAGTGACTCCAATAACAAAATGTAACATTGCTTCAAAAAATTCAGTTAGACAATGCATGATTCTTAAAATCAGGAGCAAAGTTAGATTTTGTTTGCTTTTTTAAACAAACCTTTTTCTCCAAATCAAATTCAGTTAGCTGTAGGTATGTTTGTTTATGCAAGAACTAATACAACTTATATTCATAACAGAATTGTTAACTTGTTTTAACTTGTTTTGAAGAAAAGTTGGAAAAGGCACATTCTGGGTCTTATCATTAAAAAAAGGAAAAAGTTGACTCCCATGGCTTCTGAATTGTTATTTATCAATTGCGCGGCTAGTACAATACTTGGTGTACTCAGAAATACAAATCACATTGTTCTATATATGTCTTTGTAAAATACTCATATGAAATTCCATTTTTGCCAGAGAAAAATTTCCTCAAGGAAAATTAATTTGATCTTAAGTGATTCAGGGTACCTGAAACATTTTGTCCACAATCATATTGCAGGCCAGTAGTATGTACACTGGTAACAGAATATTTCCATATCACTGTATCCCAAGAATTACAGCTTCTTTGAACAGACAGGCAGTCAGTCAAAATTCAAGCAGTCCATTTGTATCGTCTTTTGTTTAAATTCTTAATGCCATCTACCCAAATGGCACGAATGAAAAGAAGCAAAGTTAGGAATGTCCACATCAGATATTGCTGGAAGATCAGTGTGAGTAATGTGTTGCAAATGGTCTTTGATGAGCTGACAGGCTTCCTATGTTGATCACAAGAAATTAGCAAGACCAAAGACTGAACAGCATCAGACATCCACTTGTTTCAGGACTTAATGGAAGTGTTTTTTCAAGATTCTGGAGCAGTCAAATAATTGTTTGAAATATCCCATTCCCCCAAATGAATGTTTGTTTTAAATAAGATGATTTAAAGTAGATTAACAGAACATATATCAATTATTTTCCCACATGGATGTAGTATGTAACAGCCAATTGATTTGCTGTGGGTAAGTGGAATTTGAAGTACGTAATACCTTTCTGCTAAAAGAGCATTAAAATAACTTTTCAAGCAGAGTTTCCGAACCAACTTATTTTCAATATACTGTACGTATATATCTTTTTAAAATAATACTGTTATTTAATCTTATTAGTCCTGTTTCTGGTTTTTCTATTCAATATCAAGTTTCTACACATAAACTGTTGCATTTTGACAGTCAGATCTTTAAAGCTACAAATAAAGCTACAAAGAAACAATTGGAGGAACTCTAAATCTGTATGTTTGGAACCTGGAAAGTCTAAAGCAACTGAAGGCTTTATCCTAAACAATTATTTTCTGCTTTAACACAATGAAATATAGCCAAATAACACAGAAGAAAATAATTTGATCAGTTTTGCTAGAATGGGTTTCGTCATCCCTGAAATACTCAGGACACTGAACATGTAATAATGCAGATCAGAAACCATTTCCCTTTTCATAAGGAATTCCCTATCACCATCCCTGTTGCATATTAAAACCTTGCTCTGCTTATTTATTCAAGTCTATTTCTCTACCAAAACAAGACCTTTCGTTATCAGGCCTTTTAGGAGTCATCTCACCAATTCAATCAAAGAGAAATTTTTCCAGTTTGGATCCTCTCAAAAATGCACTCATCTATTGGTAGGTACTTGCCAACTTTTGCATCCAAAAAGTATAACCGATCTGACATCTGGTGTGGATTATAGCCTTCCCTTTGTAAACGTGTCTTCTGAATCTTAAAAGTGCCTATTGGAGAAAAAAAAAAGAAGATAGAAACATATTGTTGGCAATTACATGCAAAAGGAAAGCAAAGGGGTCTAGGACAATTCCCCACAGCCAACTCGCTGTGGGACAATTCAATGCGAGAATAATTGTTTCATTCAGTTACTTTTTATTATTGGTGACATTTTTGTTGAAGTTATTGTAATTCTTGTATTTCTGGGTTGACTTTTTATCATTATGATTGGCCAGGGTTCCATTGAAATTAATTGAACTTTTAAATTTGTTGAATTGTCCTGTGGTGAGGTGGCCGTGGCGAGTTGGCTGTGGCATGTTGTCCCATTCCAAAGCAAGGAGTAGCACTTAATTCAAAGACAGTGATCAGACTGAAGATGTTTTATTTGGAAAACAGGGCAATATGTTACAGCAATAGCACTTAGACTTGTGTACTCTCCATCATACTTTACAGCACTCTCAAGTTGTTTACAAAGTCAGCATATTTCTTCCAATAATCTGAGTCCTCATTTTATAGATCTTGGAAGAATGGAAAAATGAGTCAACCCTGAGCCCCATCAGGATTGAACGCCAGGCTCTAGGCAGAATTATCCTGCAATACTGCATTCTAACCACTATGCTACAAGGGCTCCTTATCAAAACTTATTGTTTTAAATTCTAATCACAACTCAAAACTGAACAAAATTCAGAGGAAGAAGAAATAAGAATGATTACCTCCTGAGAAAGATTTTTCTCCTGCTAAGAAGAGGAATAAAAAAGAAGGATTGGGGAAAGGAAATGAACATCTCTAGGGCAAAATGCAGTGTTTTAGTCATTTTGCCACCACAGCACAACTGAAAAGCATTGGTTTGGACTGTGGAACAGGCACATAACCAATCTTACAAAGAAGCTGGAGTGTATTTCATTGGAGAAATCCATCTCATACATACAAGTGTGTCATGTTTTTAACCTTTATATACAAAATAAAATAATGACTGCTTTTATAGTTACTTTAGATCAGTTATTTTAGCAAAGAAAGAAAGGGAATGTTTGTTTAGACTTCACAAAGTATTTGTTAGAAACTGGAGGATAACTTAAAACTCACTGGTGAACCTCCTCTTCTAAGGGATTCCCAGTAAAAGAACTATGGTATGCTGTTATCAAACTGAACTTCCTCTCGTACCCTTGTTTGTGTAGCTGAGGAGTCTTTTGCCCGCCTACCTTCATTCCAGCTCTCCAAAAATAGAAAGTGTTTTGAAACTTCTCGTCCAAACCCATAACAACAAACCTAATGCCAATTCACAAGAGGTGACTATGTAATTGCATGATCTTTCATGTGGACACTCCTTTACAATTCCTTTAAAAAAAACCCACATGTCTTGAGTTTACTAAGAAAAGGGAGGAATATAGGAAAGTGACAATTCACATACAGACAGAACAGCTAAACTGCTCTTAAACTGCACATGCTTCATATTCCCTTCAGATCAGATAATCTGGACCTTCTATCTTAATGTTATTTGGCGGGCCCTCTTTTTTCCCCTTCACATGTCTAGAATACAATTTTCAGTTTAAATTAAAATAATATGGAAAATAATTAAAAGACAACCTAATTGTGGAGTCTAGCAGTTTGTCCAATCAAGGACATACTCTGATATCACCAGACCATCCAGTAAAGTACTAAATTATCTAGTTCTAAATACACATTTCTGACTTCCTTCAAGGTTTATTTCAAAGACCCGTACACAGCAAAACAATGTTTAGAAGTAAAACAGAAAGGCTGAACATAAAGCACGTGTTAAGAAGATAGCTATAGTGGTAATAATAGACTATAATAAATCCCACCTCCCCACCTCTCTCATCTTTTAATTATAATTTTGTATTTTTATGGTTTTATCACTTTTAAACCACCGAGAATCACCTTGTGGTGACATAGACAATAAATAAATTTAATAAAAGTAAATTATCTTTTTTGTATCTTATTATATATCCCATCTTGGTCCTTTAATTTAAACTTAAGCATCTTTGTGTTACCTGTGGTATCAACCTGTGGCAGAAATCGGAGGAAGATAGGCCGTGCATATGGAGGTAATGCTTTCTGTATCTCCAAAAATAGAACGTTAGGATTCAGTTTTGCTTCTGGGTCAGCAATAGCTGCCATTCCAGCCTTGCCTTCCGCGCCTAAAATTTAAAAATGAAATAAACAAAATTTTATTATGGTCATAAACCAGCATAAAGCAAAATTATAAAGACTGCCAATTCTGATATGTACATTTGCACAAAGAAGCCATTGGCAGCCAACTAATTCACAGCTGCAGATCCAATCCAGATGTACATCACAGCTCCACAGCAAACCACATCCTAGCTGCAGAGAATAAGCACTGGGGGGGGGGGGAGAGGCTTCCTTTTTTCCTTTTCTACATAACTCTCTTCCATTTGTCAGTGGACCTGTGACTGCAACAGGAAGTGTAACATTTGGCTAACACCACCCACCGTTGCAGCAAACATATCTCAAATGATTTCAATAGGCTGCAAATATTTATCACAACTTGTTTCTTCACCCTCTTTTTCCTACCTGGCTTCTTTTTTGTATTCTCTTACCTAAGTTTTTAGTTGGCAAACCAATACAGAAGATCCTGGATCTTCCATTTGTGCATGGTACCTGTTCACCATTAGCACAGTGTATTAATATTTAATTTATATGAGTGAAACTTAGTGGCTAGAAAGTAGAATAAATGTATTATACCTCAGCCAATTACATCAAATAACTCACCTAAGCTGTTCCCTGTCATACATTCTCCATGTGGAAGGCTGAAGCAGCTTTGCAAACCAAAACAAAGAAATCCCCTATGTTGCTTTTTGCTCTAAGACCAAAAGTAGTAACTATTTGTTCAAACAAGTGATCTAACACACACAATAATGCTTCTGAAGTAGCAACAGATGCTGGTGACACAGCAAAGTAAATCACCTTGCTTTTAAACAGAAGAAGAGGTTCAACTTCTCATTCTACTAATGGTCATTTTTGCCCGTTTTACATCTGTTCCGATAGCTGCTTCTGCTCAAGTCTCAGAATGAATACCAAATAACGGGAGTTCCTGCAATATATATTTCGTTATAACAGTTTGCACCCTTATCTCTCTATTACTCTATGGCTATTGCTCAAGAGATTTTTTTTCCAGCCCTAGTATCAATATAAATGAATGCTTTTTCAGGTGTTACTATAGGTGTATGTTTTGAGCTGCCTTTCTCTTGTTTCTTATTATTATATCTCCTATCTACAAACCCAACAGTATCAACTGATTTTGAACTTGGCAGACCTGCTTGCTGACTCCTGAGCTTCTAAATTCTAAATTACCTGGTACCTCTACTCCATAAACTGCCACGTCTGTCTTGCTGAGAATATGGCTGAGGATTCCTTCCACTTCGGTGGTGGAAACATTCTCCCCACGCCAACGGAATGTATCCCCACTGCGGTCTTTGAAGTACATATAGCCAAGATCATCCATCACTAGGACATCACCTGCAGGAGAATAGGACGTCAGTATGTATCAAGAAGACTGTGCTTCTACCAAACTCTTAACTCCCAGCTGGGAGTTCAACAAATGAGGGTAAAGATGAAGTTTTCTCTGTCCAGTTGTGTCCAAGTCTTGGGCATGGTGCTCATTTCCATCTTTTGCCTCAAGGAGCTAGCATTGTCCAAGACATTTTCCGTGGTCATGTGGCTATACCCCAAAGGCACAAGGAACACAAAGTGATATCTATTCATCTAGTAATTTGCATACTTTCGAACTGCTAGGTAGGCAGGAGCTGGAGCAAGAACGGGAGTTCACCCTGTTGTGCGGCACTTGGATCTTGAGCCCAGGCTGTCAGCTTTCCAGTTGAAAAGCTCAACATCTTTAACCACTGAGCCATCATACCCCCTCCAACAAATGAGGGCTAGAATACAATAAACATATTGTTTCCCAATTACAGATGGATCAAGAACAAACATGCAAAAATGGTTTGGTAAATGGGAGAGATAGATCATCCATGTTATACATAAACTCTCTCTCAGGAATGATGGCCAGAACCAAGTCAAGAAACTCCTTATACAAGAACAACCTCCATCCATACTGGAAAGTAATTCTATTCATCCCCAAACAGAGCCAAAACAGTAATGTTGATAATTAAGCTTAGGCAATAAAAGTGTTTTATTTGTACTGTATTGTGCTTTTAAGCCACTGTCAACAGTTTTTAAATTAAGTGAAAAAACAATAATGGGAGCATGTCATATGTTTACAAATACAGCTTCCCTAAATCATGTATAAGAAGCAACAACGTTGAATTCATCATAGGATTGATTTTATTCGAGATATTTGTTGCTAAATACTACCACAGGTCTGTACTAACAAAGAATTTCAAATATGTGAATATGTCCTTAGTTTCTTAGGACTTAGATTACTATATAATTTTGAAATTTTGACAGTAATATATGAATAATTCAAAATTACAAATTTATTATTCTAGGACACAAAGGCAAGACATTGGCATGAAGAATACCTGTAAGATAGGCTTGATCTCCTTTCTGGAAGACATTATAAGCTATTTTCTTATTAGTTGCATTCTGATTGACATAGCCATCAAATCTCCGCAAAGGGTCTTCTTGGTTTATCCTGCCCACAAGAAGTCCAGGTTCTCCTAAATAAAGGAAGAATTCCAGGGGGGAAAAATTGACATATGTGTTTATAGCAGTTTTGGATATTTGGATGGATTTTTTATGCGTGCTATTAGTTTTGGCACAAGATTGCAACAAAATTGAAACACAAATATTATAATTTACTACTTTTCATCTAGCAGTTCTATAACTGATCTGATTCTTACTGAATATTCATTTCATTTAAATTTTGTCTCTTACTATCCTAACACATCTTTAAGTCTTCTGTAGCAATAATCTAGCTGAAAATTGGAGGACTGAAATAAATGCTGAATTTTTTAAAGTGCATACTCAATTTAAAATGTTATTATTTGTTTCCATTATAAAATGGGAATTTTTAAAAGAATTGTGTATTTGTATTTTCAAACCTAAAAATATACTTCTAAATGTGTTTTGTCCTAAAATATTCTCTTGTAATGGTTGCTTTTTGAGCCCCTCCCCTGCACTCCCCCCCAAAAAAAGAACTAAAAAGAAAGTTATATTCTGAACATCATAGAAATTCAAATCAAGATCATCTGCTTCAAATGCAGCCCAAAATAAATTAATGAGTATCTGTAAACTAAGGTACAGATGACATATATAATCTGTAATTAACTAGTTTGCTACAGATGAATAGCTGGCTAAGTATCATAACTTTTTCTTTAGTATTTTTCTTAATTTAGTTTATCACTTTTCTACATGATACAGTATTTCCTATGTCTACACAGCCTGTTTTCTTTAGGCCACTCTTATATATGTTCTTTTTGGTTCATCTTTTTTTTTCAAATATCAGTGATTAACACTGTTGTTTCACAAGGTTCCATGTCATTTGCCTTACTTCGTTTAGGTATTTGCTTACCAACAGTACTTATGTGCCACCTTCCAACTATTCCAGTTGTGGAGATAGTGTTGAAACATGATTAAATATTATTCATGGTGAATGGGCAAGACTTGAAATCTTGAACAATGCTTCATATCTCTTCTCTTTAAATTGGCATCCACAGATAGTCCTTGCTTAACAACCATTCATTACAACTGTTATGTGATCACAATCTGGGAGTTTGGTGACTGGCTTGCAATAACAATATTGCAGGGCCTGTGGTCACATACACTGATTGCCATTCGCAACCTTCACTGCTGGTCTCTGCCAAGCAAAGTCAATGGGGAAGCCAACAGGAGGTTGCAAACAGTAATCATGTGATGACATGCTTAACAATTGTGTGGAACTTGCTTAATGATAGCAACCATGCAGGAACTGCCATCATAAATGATGTGGTAATGTGCCATCATACTTTACCACATCACTTGATGAGAGACATTCCAGTGCCAATTACTATTGTTAAGTAAGGACTACTTGTATTTGCCTAGGAAGCAGGTCAAAAAGTAGCCTCTCCAGTCCTGTAAATTCTCCTTGCCCTTGGTTAATTTGGGCACAATCAATAATTAATAATATCCAGATCAGCTATACTCCTGGAGAATTGATGTTGTGTAGGAACCTCTATTCTCCAAGTTTCAATTAAGGCATAAAGCATTGTCAGATTTATTTACCAGGCTGACAGGAGATACACAATCCATTTGTGCCACGGATTAGCTCCATGGTATCTTCATTAACTTTCACCAAGCGGATAGGATATACATTTGGCAAAATCCGGCTATGGAAACCACAGGCTCCCACCTGTCAAGAGTAAAAAATATTAAAAGCAAAGACGGCCACCAAATGCTGCATACATTTCTCTAAGGAGGTTATTATTTGCTAGGAAAATACTCTGTGAATTTCCAAGCTCTACAGAATAGTGAGATATCACTTGAGGGGAGCAAGTAAACAAGAACAATTGAGATTGGCCTGCCCCACTTGCACTGGCAGAAGGGGCATTCTGCAGACCCCATCAATCAAGGAATTCCGGCTGGCGGTGTCCAGGAAAAGGAACTTTTCTGCTTCCTATCTTCTGGAATATCATGTCCCTTAATGTGAGATCTCTTCCTACCCTCTTGGCCTTCTGTAAGAACCTCAAAACCTGACTCTGCCAATTGGCCTGGGGCCCTGAAGCAAGAGCTTGAAGACCAGGGCGTTATATTATCATGATGGCCTCAACTGCAAATACAGTCTAAATACAATTTAGATATGAAAAAGTATGGCTTTTATAAAAGACAAATACTATTTGATCAGACACTGTTGAACTCTGATGAAAAACTAATTAAAAAGGTATATAACTTTTTACTAAATTTGAAAATGGGAAACAAATAAAAGACACATTGGTACAATGGGGAAAAAAACTTTGGCTATAACACAGAACTATATAAATGGCAAAATTTATGGGAAAGGAACTATAAATTAACAATGGCAACCTCTTATAAAGAAAACGTGTATGTTTTATAGATAGCATTTACCACCTGCTAGGTTAGCTAAAATGTTTAAAAATCTGTCTAGCAAATGTTGGGAATGTAACCCAAAAATGAGCGCATTTTATCATATGTGATAGACTTGTGTTAAAGCAAAAAAAATTTGGGCAAAGATACACAGGTGGCTAGAAAAGATAGGGAAACATGTATTTTTTAAACCTGAACTGTTTTTATTAGGTATAATATCAGAAAAACTAGATAAGTAATTTAACATTACATGTCATAACAGCAGTGAAGGCTATATTTGCACAATATTGGAAAAATGAAGAAACACTGAAAGATGAAGAGATAATTAAGAAGATACTAGACTGTGCAGAAATGGACAGATTTGACATTGAAAATTAAACAAGACACAGAATACTATCAAACATGGAAACTATTTTATCAGTGGTTGAAAAAAAGGGATGGAGATTAAGAATGTAATCAGTATTGTTAAGCAAACTGAATACCCAGACAATACGATGCTTATTAAGCATTAAGAAATATAATTAATAGAAAATTTAAAAAAATATTTTTTTAAAAAGCAAAATAGATAAAACGGACCAATCAATGCGTAAACAGGGTGGGAGTAGAATCTTCATCTAATCTATTAGTCACCTCCAGAGTGGGATGCCTACATTGGTGCCCCAAATTAATCTGCTCAAGCGCTTGGCAATTTGTATTTAAAATCCAGAAATGGAATGTAAATTTGAAGGAGAATAAAACAGCAAAGTTTGCTCCTCCTTGTATTATATAGGGATTTTGGAAAAGGCAAAAAAGAACACTTTGCTTTTCATTTTCTGTGTATCAATAAAACATGTAAGCTAAAGTTTCTAGTGGTACAGAGCACAACAGAGCAAAGACTTGAGGTCTGGCATGAGAAAAAAAAGGTCTCCATGGTTCCTAGACTTCTAATCAGGAACATTCCTCTTAAGGGATAGAATACATGGCAACATGTTACTGCAACCCCAGTTTTTGCAATCTGTAAACTAAACAAATACTGATAAAAGCCCACAGCTTTAAAGAGAGAGAATGCTATTAGCCCTGAACTGGCAACAAGCAGTACAGGATAGTAACTGAACTTGCTGAGAATCAACTAATTGTTGTCATATCGACAAAAATAATGACCTTCTCTGTGAAGAGATTTTCCTACTAATCCAATCACTTCTTCAGTGACTTTAAAAGCCCAGCTGTCTTCCTTCATACAGTCACAGCACTGTAGATCTGACATCCAGCCAAGAGGTTTTAAAGGGCACACTCTTTCATTGCAGATAGGTAGCTATGCAAAATATGGTACATTCCCAGGAAGCAAAAGTGAAGCTGAGAATGCTACAGATTTTGCAAACATTTGCCCCATCCATACATGAAGAGCTTGGTCAAAAACAGAAACAAAAAAACAAAGTCTCCAAAGTATAGAAAGACAACTTCTCAATTTACCTTTCCATCTAGATTAGCAATGCTACAGTTACACTCAGTAGCTCCATAAAACTCCCCAATCTGTTTGATTCGGAATCGCTGTGTGAAGTCTTCCCAAATGGTGGGCCTCAAACCATTTCCAATAGCTAGCCGCACCTGGTGCTGCATTTCTGCCTCTCGCTTTGGTTGGTTCAGCAGGTATCTGCAAATCTCCCCAATATATTGGATGATCTTTGAAAAGAAAGAAAAACATAATTTGAAAGAGTAAAGCCCAGAGGAAATTGGATAATAATGCAACATATTCAAGATACGCTGCATCTTGATCCAATTTGCTTCAGGTATTTTCCTGGCTTAAAATGAAAAAAGTAATTGAGTTGGCAAAATGCCAATAGTACTGTTTTGTTTATAAAGCTGATTTATTTATATAAAAAGTATTAATGAAATATTTGCAACTCATAGATTGAAACCACTGTCTTAGAAACAGGAAAGTTTGTAACTTTCCAGTAGTCTGCAGATTGAAGTATACTACCCAAACTAGAACAACAATAACAAAAGCTTAATGACATTTAGCCAGGAAAAGCAGATAAAACTCCATTCATCTCCACTCCAGATAATGAAGAGGTGATCTCTCAATGCTGTAGCACCTGAGAGGCCTATTGATCTACTCCTGGGCCATAATCTACTGAGATTCTGGATCTCACATTCTAGCAACTGGTCATTAATTTGTTTCTGCTGCATTTAATGCATAGGTTTAGTAGCATTTAAGATAAATAATTTCAGTTTGTGTGCCTCAATTCCACTTCTTGCAATTATCTGAGCAAGAAAGCTTAACAATACAGTAGCTGTGAATCAATGATTTAATAGTGATTATCCTTCCATGGTTGCTATTGCTTCTAGCTTTTCTAAATCTGCTTGAGACACCAACTGGCAAGAAGCAGGACAAAGAAGTTTTGGGAATAAGCTATTGAAGTGTTATGTTGAATTGTAAAGTAAGATATAAAGCAGGGATGAGCTTTCAAACTGCATGGCCATGGTCTAATTCTCTTTCACCCTGGTTTTTGCCAGCACCTATGGCTGGTCAGGGTAAAGGAAAATTAGTTTACAGCCATTCAGGGTAAAGGAAAATTAGTTTACAGCCATTCAGCCTGAAAGCACTTGACTGCTTCATTGATACCAGCTATGAAAGACTATACCAGTATATAGTAAGCAAAGCAATTTCTCAGTTTGCCCTCATCCCATTACCACTGCCTTTTCTTGGTTCTTTTTTTATTTATGTGTAACTGTCTAGCCAAGCAGTCTTCCTCAAGTTGCATTTGCTCCCACCTACTACTAATTGTGGTGCCTACAAGCAAGAGTTCAGGGATCTCCTTACTGTACACTTGTATTTCACACAGTCATCCCAGAAGCGACTGGCAGAAAATTTCCTCCTAATCACTACCGTCAGACCATGAACCACACACTGGCCAATACCCATGATGTTCCCTAAAAGACAGAAAGAGAAAGATGATTAGCAGGACATGCTTGCCAGGATCATTCGTAATGTTCCCCTTGGTAATACCCAATTTCCACCCTAAAACATTCAGCCAAAATGCCAGCGTACCTGCTGAGTGGTACAGTGGTAGGCAGTTATAGATTATGTCATCTGTGGTCACTCTGTAAGCATAATAACCGAAAGCAGCAATTCGGTAATATCTGCAATAAAAGGAAAAAAATAGGTATTGATAGAGTTGCACTTAACTGGTACTAGATAACACAAAATATTTATGAAAAATCTTCTAGAATCAAAGGATAGTTTTGGCTTGCAGAAAACTAGTGATACAAATACTGGCCTGCAGTACATCAGTGCTTAGAGTGGTCAGTTGGCACCTAGACTGCAATGCATGGATACATCTTGGGTACGATATACAGAAGAAACTACAGGTCCTCCTTTCACAACAGTAACCAAGTCTGGAATTTATGTTGTTAAGTGATGATATCACGTGACTACATCGCTTAAGCAGTGGCAATCTTGGGAGTTGTTTTGCCATCATAAGGATGATAGGCCATTAAGTGAGGAACTCATGTGACTAAGACTTGTGAATTCCTGCCAGTTTCCAACAAGCAGCCAATGAGGGAACAAAGTTGGAAACTGTAAACCTTGGTCACAACAACCCTTTCTTTAAGCAGCTCACAAACAGGCTAACAGGCAGGTGAATGTTACAGAGTGTTGCAGGATGGAGAAAAAGTTTTTCCTGCTGCAGCATCTGCTGCAAGGCCAGGGGCAGGTAGCACACTACAAGCGTGGCTGGGCAAGAGGCTATCTGTTCTCCCTACTATACTCCCTACTACCAAGGGGTTCCTCCTGGGAGAAAAAGCAATGGGAGCGGGAATGACTTATGATCTTCCATGCCAGTGAAATTTCCCAATGATTTTTGCCTGTGGGAAGTTGGCAGACAAGGTCGCTAAATGAGTAATTGTTAACTGAGAACACCTATACACTCAATGACTCAATTGCACAAAGACAACAGGAAGACTATTTTAGCTCTCAAGTCACCCAAACTGATGTTGCCAGATAGAGGGGAAAGGTTGGGGTGGGAAGGTTTTTTGTTTCAAAAAACCCCCCTCTTTTTCGATGAGTAACTCGTAAAGTTAGTTAAATCTTCTTTTTATCCTTTTAACTCTTCATCTATGTACTCTGCTATTATTGTACAATTGGCCCTTTATCTGTTTCTCTCTGGGTAAAGAAATACAAAGCCAAACCAGACCTTGTGAACCAAACAAACTCTAGCAATCCTCTTTCCCAAGGAAGTTGCAGTTGTCTTTTTACAGGGCAACTGTATCCCGTCCCGTCCCCGCATGAATTTTGTGTGTGTGTGTGTGTGTGTGTGTGTGTGTGTGTGTGTGTGTGTGTTTTAGGCCTTTGGAAAAATTTCAAGAATGTTCATTTTTATGACTCTCAAAGCAGCCACACTATTTTTTTAAAGTTTATCCGTGGGGGTGGAAGCTGCAGCAGTAATGAATAGCAGAGAGGTGATGTGCTCATGCTTATGTGAGATTTGACATGTTCCTTTAAAATTATTTTTGAATATTGCTGAATTTATGATCCTTGCCATTTGTTCTATCCTACAAACCTGTGAAAAAGCTAGACTAAGAAACATCCATACTTCCAATGAGTTATATAGTAGGGAGTTGGTAATAGTTATAATTACAATAAATAAATAAAATTACAAAGAGTTATAATTACAATAACTAAGTGGGGATTTGAATCAGGGTCTCCTAGAAGCAATCTAATTCTCTAATTGCTACATTGTCTGATCACATTTGAAATCAGAGTTCTTGATTCATTTCCAAATATTAACTTCTTTCAAATCCTTTTGCTTAGGTAATAGTTCTTGCATACTCCATCAAGGGTATTTTCCTTACTCTCGACAGCAGTTTCTCAACCTTATCCACTTTAAGATGGGTGGACTTCAGCTCCCAGAATTCCCCAGCCACCCATGCTGGTTGGGGAATTCTGGGAGTTGAGAAGTCCACCCATCTTAAAGCGGATAAGGTTGAGAAACACTGTTCTACAGAAACAAAATGGTAATAGGAGAAGTATCCATACCCCAAAGCCTCCTTCATTTGTCCACATAATAAAAAACACCACAAATAAAAATATTGAATATTGACAGGTAAAAACCAACCCTCACCGACTGTGCACCACAATGGCAGCTTTTGGCATTCCAGTTGTTCCAGAGGTGTAAATGTAGAACAGCCGATCTAGGAAGACAGCACAGTAGCAAGGCTGAGTTCAGTTTCTCTTTGTTATTTCTACTTGACAAGTTACCCATCTTAGGGAGACAGCTGCTTCAAATGCAGAACGCAGAACCAAAACAAGGTTAGGAAATCTCCTCGAAAACAGTTCACAGCCCAGGTTGTCAGAACTTGTTTTGCTCACCTGAACCAAGTACACAGCCCTAAAGGTGATTATTTTATTTTTTTACCTCCACTTCTCTGTGGAACTAGGCCAGGAGAACTAATAACATGAATCCAGAGGAAAGGTCACATTCACATAAAACCTCTCCCTGTACTACATCTCAACACCCTAGGCCCTTTTTTGTTTTCACCAGAAGAAGGCTGATTGCAAGGAGACATACCATCTAATCCCTTGGTTGAAACATGAGTTGGAGGAGATTTTGATGTCTGCGCTAGCAGAGGGTCCAAATGCTTGGTATCTGGAGGGCAGGATTCAGGTCTAAAATCTCCAGAACAGAACTTAGTCATATTTTTCCCCAGGATGCCATTCACTTCAGAGATTGCTGCAACATAAAATCAGTCCTTTTTCTTAAAATTTTAAAAGAGAAGGTGCTCATTTCTCTAACTGTAAGAGAGAGAAAAAAATCAATAACAGCATTCAAATTATGACGACCGCTCGCAGATTACATCCTGTCTTGCAATATCTCACCACCATCCCAAACACTACCATATCCTGAAAAGATTTGTCTTTTTCAAATTGGAGTATTCTTGCTACTCTTTTCTAGCGTGGATTCCAATTATCTGTTTTCGGGGAAAAAAATTGCAACTATTTCTGTTTTTCTACATGGGATTAACATTGCAGTTCTTCATGTTACTATTACAGGTAATCCTCATGTTACAACAGTTTCCTTAGTGGCCATCTGAAGTGACAATGGCACGAAAAAAAGTGACTCATAATCATTTATCACACCATTGCAGCATCCCCATAGTCACATGATTTACATTCGGATGCTTGACAATAGATTCACATTTAGGATGCAGTGTCCCTGGGTCATGGGATCCCCTTTTGCAACCTTCTGACAAGCAAAGTCAAAGGGGGAGCCAGATTCACTTAACCGTGTTACTAATTTAACAACTGTCGGGATTCACTTAACAAATGTGGCAAGAAAAGTCGTAAAAAGGGGTAAGGCTCACTGAACAAAATTATCAGCAACATAAATTTTGGGCTGTTGTGGTCATAAGTCAAGGACTACATATATATAAGACTGCATAGCCAAATGCTGTAGTTCTGTTTTAGTTACTATTCTTTCAAGCCATGCAGGGACACACATAACTGTCTAAAGTCCCATACAGGTTCATGTGGAAAGAGACTGTTTTGAGTGCTTTATATTCTTACTAAATCCATTTACCCCAAAAAAGCATGCAGTAATGTTAGGCAAAAAGACATACAGTCCATTGCAATCCAGAGGTTTACAGTCCAAATTTAACAGAGAGTGAATTTATGTATTGAATGCTTTGTGGGAGATGTCTCTGGAATCAAGATATACTTTACATTCAGAGACAAAATAAATTGTATTTCTTTCCCTTTTAGTTCCCATTCCTTTGCCACAGTCAAATATATGGCCCTATTTTATAAGTAGTCCTTGTGATAATTGGGACCGGAAACAATTTTAAGTCAAAGTGCCCACGTAACCGAAAGTTATTTTCCAGACTTTTTCGTGGTGGTCATTAAGCAAAAGCTGGGTTGTTAAGCAAAGCCACTCACTTTAATGGGCACTTTTTGTCAGAAACTGAAAAAAAAAATGCTGGAAACTGGTACACCATGACAGGTCATAAAGCCGACTCATATGACTAACAGCAGAAGCATGAATATTTACAAGAGCTGAGGATGCTTTATATTCAGTAGCTGTCATCACTTCAATCATACAACAACTAATTGTAAATCAAAGACTACTTGTATTTTCTTTTTCCTTAAAGCCCCTGTCACACTGCAGCAACGGATGGAAAGAGGATGTAAAACGGAGAAAAACACTTACCATCTGTTGGTTAACGCGATGCTTCCGTTCTGTACTCACTGCCTCCATTTTGCTTCCTCTCTATCCATCCAGCATCTGTCTATTGACATTTCATCCGCTCAAAAGGTTTTGAGCTCCTCAAAACTTTTGAACGGAAAATGTATCAAACGTGTCTGTTCTGCATCCGCTAGGCATACGGGGGACATCCGTTCTGCATCCGTTGTCATCCGTTACGCATCCGCTATATCCACTAGGCATCCGCGCAACTCGCATCCGCTCCAGCGGTAAACGGATGCAGGAAGCGGAACGGACGTGGAGCATTAGTAGCACGGACGGAGAAAGGATGAAAGCGGATGCAGCACACAAAGAAAGCATTTAAAACGGAAAAAACGTTCGCAGAGGGGACCTATCTCGGATATTAAGGATGTCTAGAGGATGCCTAGAGGATGCAAAAGGATGCTTCCGTTCCGCATCCACTTTCCATCCGCTCTGCATCCTCCCCCCATCCGTTCCTTTCCGTGTTATCCGCTCTGTTTATGCAAATTTTTGCCCCTTTTGAGAGTGGATAACAACGGATGGAACATTTTTCATGTCCGCTGTGTCCTTTTTACAAACGTTTTGCATCCGTTGGGCAGTGTGACAGGGCCTTAACATTTTTTTTTCGCCCAGGGATTAAAATGGCAATGACTTTTTTTTCCATGTTTGCTGCTTTTGTTTCTCTGCTATGATAAATCTTAAATGTTCCCCTATCTTTTGTTAATTTTTAAACAAATAATATATCTAATATAGCAAATGAAGAAGTCTGAATTTCCTTTCTTAAAATTTTGAAAACCCTTCTTGGAGAAAGAGAAGAGGCCTAACCTTGCTATGGAATCTCAGAATCTCATCTTATAAGCTAGGTTTTATAAAAGTATCCTCAAAGGTTTAGGCTAGCTGGCATATATTTCATTTTTAAAAGCAGATCTTTTATATCTTGTATTTTTTTAAAAAAACTTATTTTTTTTTGCAATAATATATAACAAAGGGCACTTGGTATCTTCTCCCTATCTTTAAGGAATAAGAGGTATAGATCCATTTATAATAATAACATCACATATCTCATATTGAAAATCTTCCAACCAAATAAATATATTAATAATACAGAATATGCCTCTGTGCTGGGAGAGGCAGTCTAGTTTATTGGTTAAGATCTATTACTTTGGAGACACTGAGTTCTAGTCTTATCTTAAGCACAAATCCAGATGAGGGGACCTTGGACCAGCCAGTCAATATCATTCAGTCTTAGAAAGGGCAAACCACGTTTGAAATAACACAAACAAAACTCATCCAGGCAGTTGCCAGGATTCAAGACTGAGTTGAAGGACATGGATACCCATACTCACCCACATCCCTCCCCTGTGCTGACTGGACTGTATTCTGGGAAGCAGAGTGAGAAACTGTTGTCCAAGATCTTAGCTTACAACAATCTGGTTTCCACTTGCTTCATAATAAGCATTATTCACATGAACAATGTAGAATTCCACCCCTTTTTCTGTTATATCAGTGAGCATATGTCAGCATTGCTTGAAATTCATGATTAATTCCCCAATTCAATCCCAACGGTGGTTTTTTTTGTCATATTTTCTTCTTTGAAAAAAGTTTGCTTGTCATCCAAGAATCTTCCTCAGTTCTAACTTGAGTTAGACCCATGACTTGGATGACTGAGAATCTCTATAGCCATGCCCAATAATGACAAGTGCAAAGAGGTAATTCACTTTGGCAAACAGGCATTTTTCTAGAGAAATTAATTCTGTTCTCCTCACCAGACCAGAGTTTAAGGCAAGGATGAAAACAATGGAGGTTAGGAAGTCAAACCCAAATCTACTTATATCATACCTGCTGATAGTTCCCCACCAAAGATGATGACTTTTGCCCCTGAGGTTTTCACACAGTAAATCAATGAGTCAAGTCGCAAGTTGAAGTTGATGAGAGCTGCCTCAATACCCACTTTGGCCATCCCTAACCAGAAGCCTACAAACTCTGGTCGGCTCTCCATAAAGATAGCGATTACATCACCCTCACGAAAGCCCTGCTGGTAAAAGAAGTTGGCCACACAATTGGAATATTCATCCAGTTGCCGGAATGTCCATTTGTCATCAGTAGCTTCATAAATCAAGGCCACTTTGTCGGGATGTTTCCTGACTGTCTTCTGGAATACCTTGGGAATATTACTTTTGGCTTTCCTGTGATGATACAGTTCATATTTGACCCGCAAAAGCACCGAGAGTCCTCTGAAAAAAGGCAAAAGAAGCATTAATTATTACAGTGCTTTTAATTGTTTGAGGCATAGATGCAATGCATGAAACATCTGCTTACTCTGATCTTCAGCATCCTGACAAAGAATCTGATTTTATATAATTAATACCTTATATTGTATCTGGCCTACAATCATATCCAGGCCAAAGCTATTACAATGGTGTATCCAGGCAATCCCCAAAAGAATACATATTAGATGAAGTTGTAGAATTCTTGTTTTACTCTATTCAGAGTTTATTTTACTTCACCAGGGGAAAAAAGGCTCAACAACCCATATAAACACTAATTTAGTCATGTATTACAACGCAGCTTAAAACATACTGTGGTAATTCGAAGGACTGAAAACTTAGGGAAATCAAGATGCTCAGAATGTGATGCTAAACTCACATTCCTGAAATTAAATCAAGCTAATTTCTGAATGGATGGATTTATAGCTGCATTTTGAAAATACTTCCTAATGAAGTCAGGCATTAAAAGAAGGCTAATTGTGACTTCTGGTTTGAGCTTCTTCAGCGACAGACCAAAATACGTGATCATGCACGGTTTCGATCTGTGCTCGCTGCTGGAGCACCCCAAGCCAACTGGATTCGGGGCTAAGCCACCCTGTAGAGGTGGTGAAGAGGGGGGAGACTGCTAGCAGGGTCAAGGAGAGCCACATCTCTCCTCCTCAGCTGGCCATTACTCCCTTTCCCGAAGGCAGTTGCAGCGGTGGTCAGAAATGGCCACTTCAAAGAAGAACTCGACCAGAAGAGAATGTGCAGGAGGAAGATAAGAAGAGAAAGTTTTGGTTGACCGGGTTAAACTGAAAAAGCAACAACGCAAGGTACCCTGGAATTTGAACTATAAAAAATAACATTGTTCCCAAAGAAGGCTTTGAAGCAACAAAGCAGAGAGGGAAGGGAAAGGATTTGGCTTTTTTTTTCTTCCCTTCCTTATACTGACAGTTAAGAGATTTAACTAAAAAATTGAAAAAAATCCACTTTGACATCAACAGGCATTTAAGCTGAAAATAAAATGTCAAAGGGATAATAAAGATTTTTGGATACTCAAAAACCTTTAAAAGCAGGAAAGGAGAGAAAAGGAAAGAATAAAAGGGCGGGATCTGGAAAAATGGAGGAGACTGCCTGGAACTAAAAGGAACTTACAGTGAAACTTTAATAAGATTCCTAAAAGATACATTCTAACTGAAACTTTGTAACAAAATAATAGAACCCCAGGAAGAGAAAGTGGAAAAAAGAAGCAAGAAGAAACAGCTTTGGATTATTTGGATTACTAGGTGATTTTTGGATTTTTGGTTATTGGATTTAAATGACTAAAATCAATTGGGTGGTTGTTTAAAAGTGTTTAAAATGCATCACTTTTAGAAGAACTGCAAATGGAACTTAAAAACAGAAAGAAGATGCACAAGAAGGATGAGGTTCTTTTGGCTTCGTATTTCAATTTTTAGAAATGGAGATCTGGAACTATGAGAAACAACAAGAAACGCTTGTAGAACAAAAAGGTTGGGACAAAGAAGAAGCCATCTTTAATGATCAAATAATTTTATGTGGGGAAAAAAAGGGAAAGGGGGGAAAGAGAGTAAAAAGTTTAAGATTTGAAAAAACAACCCCCCAAAAAAGAATAGTTTGAAAAATAATTACAATATTCGGAAGCAACAGAAGAGAGGATCACAGAAGAGAGAATTAGAAGTAGAGAGACAAGGGGGCAAAAGGGGGAGGGAGAAGAAGAGGGGGAAGAAGTTATAAAAGACAAACAAGATATAGAGAAACAGGGAAAATGTATAAGGATTGAAAGTATAAGCCTATTTAAAGATAATGGGTGAAAATTTAATTGAAAAAAGGATTCTGCAAAGGTATAGGATTGTTACATTAGAATTAGAAATAATTTCAGATAATATGAAACAATGTATGATTAAAATGATAACTGGTGCTGTTTTTGTTGACTTGTCTGCAGCTTATGATACAGTCAACCACAGAGTACTTGTGCTGAAGCTGTACAAGATTACACATGATGCCAGCCTGACTTCTCTGATCCAAAACATGCTGGAGAACAGATGCTTCTTTGTTGATCTCAGTGGAAATCGAAGCAGATGGCGCAGACAGAAAAATGGGCTTCTGCAAGGCAGCGTTCTTGCTCCACTCTTGTTCAACATCTACACAAACGATCAACCCATCCACCAGAACACCAGGAGCTTCCTGTATGCAGACGACCTGTGCATAGCCTCTCAGTCCCAGTCATTTCTGGATCTTGAAAGAACGCTAAGTGAAGCACTAGAGGGCCTGACCACCTACTATGCTGTAAACCATCTTCGGGCAAATCCAGATAAGACTCAAGTCAGTGCTTTCCATCTCAAGGGTCGCAATGCAAACCGCAAACTGAAGGTCCACTGGTATGGCAAGAGACTAGAATACATAGACAAACCAGTGTATCTAGGAGTCACTCTAGACCGCACTCTCAGTTTCAAGGACCATGTCAGCAAGACAAAGGCAAAGGTGGGAGCCAGGAATAACATCTTGAGAAAGCTGGCAAACTCCAAGTGGGGAACAGACCCAGGAACCATCCGCAGCACTGCCCTTGCCCTGTGTTACTCCGCAGACGAATATGCATGCCCTGTCTGGGGACATTCCTCACATGCCAAGAAGCTGGACCCTGTTCTAAATACAGCTTGTAGGGCCATCTCTGGTTGTCTCAAGCCTACCCGAATTGATGACCTCTACCTGCTGTATTGCCCCTCCTACAGTCAGAAGAGATGTATCTTCAAGAGTGGAATGCACAAAACAGGAAGATGACAGTCGCCATCCACTTTTCCAGCATGTTCCTCCACCAAAAAGGCTAAAATCCAGGAAGAGATTTCTACACTCAGTACAACCCCTGGATGGCAATCCCCAGAGCTGTAGGATAGAAGCCTGGTCAAAACATCTACAGGAGAAACCCCATAACCTCTTTTTTGAGCCAAAGGAATCCCTCCCAACAAGTGCCAGTGAGCCATGGCAAAATTGGCGCTGCCTGAATCGCCTTAGAACTGGAGCTGTGAGGTGCAAAGCCCTGATGCAGAAATGGGGATACAACCATGATGGATCCACAGAATGCGACTGCGGGGAGGCTCCCCAGACAATGGAACACCTATTAAACTGCACCCTACTACCACAACCCTGTACATCACATGATCTCCATGATTACACCCCATGTGCCAGAGCCTGTGTTCTACAGTGGCTGGGAAAAGTGTAGCGACACGAGAGAAAGAAAGAAATTAAAATGATAGATAAAATACTTATTGTAATGCAGTGGAATGTTTATTAATACATAAATGAAATAAAATGAATGAGAGAATGAAATTAGGAAAGGATGGGAACATTTTAATATTATTAATGATTTATAAATATATAAGTGAAGAGAAATATGGAAAAAAAGAATTAATTATGGAAAGTTTATAAGTGTTCAAAAGGAAGTATGACATTCAATTGAAAAGAAATGTTAAAGACGTTAAGATTCTAACTAATATTAATGATAGAATTGAATTGGAATGGAATGAGTGTTTTATTTACTATTGTTACATATATATATATATGTTTTTTTATATATTTGTTTTATATATGTGTGTGTGTGTGTGTGTGTGTATGTGTGTGCTGTTTAGCTTCCTTCGGGTATTATCCCACGTCATTGTAGTTCTGTTAAAGTTGTAGCAACGTTTCAGCAGAATCTCATCTGCCATCCTCAGGCTTCTGTATAGAGTTAGTTCCTGGTTTCAAAT
>BLBF01000021.1:21434367-21464142 GCA_015471245.1 Laticauda colubrina | reverse complement strand
TTTGTTGTTGGAACCCGGTCTACCTCGTGTGTTTTCCAAACAAAACAATAGAGATAAGCTCAAAGTTGTTGGTGAAGAAGCTCATTAAGCAACCTTGAGAAACAACCCTATTCTGGATCCTGGCTATAATGACACATAAGGACAAGGTGTCAGCTCTCTCTAGCTGCTGCTCCTTTGTTACACAACATTGCTTAGCTAGAGCCTAGCTGTTGCTTAATCAAGAGTTTCATGCTGGATCTCTCTAACTGCTAATCTGAATGTTTTCTTTTCACTGTCTTGCTAAAGAAGGATTTAATCCATGCATCAGGGACAGTAGGAACAGACAGCCTAATGCTGAAAACAGGGCCTCTGTGCTGAGTTATCTGGGCCATAATATTGTAATAGCATATTTTTGCATTTCCCTGTCTCTTCTTCTCTATGTTGTTGGAAGTAGGAAAATTAATTATATGGTGATGTCACAGGGCTAAGTAAGAGATCCAACCTGTTATGGGGGAAAGGGAAAGAAGTTTACAAATAAATGCTTTAGGGAAGAACCCAAGGGTGAGCTGGACCCTTATCCATGCAAAATGTGGAGAGATTATCAGAGTATACTGTTAAAAATACAGTCTGGTAAATGTAACTTTGAGATGTTGGAAGATGCCAAGGAAGAGAAGAGACCTAAAGCAGCCTGGGGGCACTAATCATTTTTATCTCTCTAAATTCATTTATTTTCAGAACAACAAAAAAAGATGAAAGAACCAAGATGTCTTTATTAGACTACTAATAAAGACTTTCCTTGCCCTACTCAACTGCAGGTGGAAAACCTCTTTTTAATAAATTGATAACACATGTTTAGAACTATTATATATTGATGATAACATATACAATAATTGTATCCATTATTGGATCATCAATGGATATAATTGTTGTATCCTGGTATAACTATACAAACGAATAATTTTAAAAAACTAAGACAGTTTTAGGTCTGTGATACCTCTTTCAGCTTTCCTGCTATGAGAATCCCAATACGTTCTTCCAGCTCAGAAACTTATTCTTTCTTTCTGAAACATTCCTAGGGAGTTGGCATTGAGATTTTCAGTGACCCATCCCCCTGTGGTGGTAGTTTTGAAACCAAATGGTGAAGTCATTGCCTACAATGCTGTGGAAGAAATCAAACAGCAAGGCACAGATTGCTTCAAGAACTGGCAAGAGGCAGCTGATTTGGTGGACAGGAGTTTCCTTTTATCTCAGGATTCTGAGGATGTGACCCTGAGAAGTATCACTGATCCCCTTCGGAGGTTCAAGTACAAACTGGTTAAAAACAAAAGAAAAACATGAAGCAAAAGTGGTGATCAGGGTGAAGTCTCCTGATGAGATGTTTCTTCTTCATGGAACTCCAGGTTGGTGTACTTGAGTATTCCCTAAATCACCTAAAAATCACCTAAAACAGGCATATGTGTCCTTTAGATATCTACAACCACACTGTGGTTGGACACAGAAATTGTTAATTGCAGGTGGATTTTGAGATTTGAAAATCTGATTTTTTTTTCTAAAAGAAATCTAAAGCTTGCAGCTATGAAAGTATTAGATATGTATATCGTGTTTATTGTAATTGGAACTTGGAATGAACATATGTCATAATGCACTAAAGGTACTCAATAGGGCTGTGAACACTGAAAATAATTCGGAAGCGCTTCAAACCTCAAAAGCACACAATCTCTCTCTCTTTTTGCAGACTTTCTGATGAGCCTGGGAGAAAAAAAAAGCTTGTCTATTTGAAAGGGTGAAATGATTAAAGTCACTGTGACCCTTAAAGAAGCTACAGCATTTTTTATGTTTTAGGCAGAAGTCTGAAGTTGAGTAGATGTTTTAATAAATAGCAAAAGTGCTGTGCTCAGCACTTGCCTCAGATCTGAATCACTTCTTCCAAATACACTGATTTGACAAGCATGACTAGCTCTAGGAAATCATTTGGGCTGCAGTGAGCTTTCTTTCCTGGAATAATAACAGAAACCATGCAAGAGAAAAATGAAAATAGTTTTGCTTGCATGCTTTACCATAAAACACTTTCCCATGCAGAGTTCCCTCAGAGAGAATCCACCAAATTTTGTTGTCTGCAACAACTAATTTAATTACATTGGTGTGGGGGGTGCAGACACACTTCGTCACCAACTCTCAGCAATTCTTTTGATTTTCTGGCATCAAACTCTATCCCCTTGCTAGGGTCAGAGTTCCTCAGGTGATAGTCATCTTAGTTGGGCAAGCTGCCATCAACTCTTAGCAGGAGAGGAAGTTTTTCTTCCCAGCTAAACCAGGAAATCTCTGTCTGTTTGTTTTTAAGTCTCAGGTTTGAAGTGACTCTAAACTCTAATTGTTTGGCTTGCTTGTGGGCGCCCTGCAATGGGCAGTATAGTCAAACATAAAGATGTTTTAAAAGAATAAATCCAAATACACAAAGCCTTATTGATGACCTAATACCATCCCTTCTCTACAATCTCTATTACCTTCCCTCCCCCCACACTTTTTCTTTCAGTCACCCATTGGCCATTCTCAACTTGCAAATAACTCTCTCCTAACTGCAAACATTCTTTCTTAGGGACCCGGTGAAGGCAGGAAATTTCAATTCTATAGTATCATGAGTCATAGCATAGCAATGCTATATTTCAATCAGTGAAAAGCTAACTGTTGTTTTTAGAGACTGATTGTACATTTTACTTTATCTGAAAATAGAAACTATCCAGAGCAGGGGTAGTCAGAATTTGGACTGGAGAAGTAAAATAGTACAATATTGTTTGTTAACAAGCAGAAGTGAAAAAAGAAGCACAGATAATATTAGTTTTGTGACCTTTGGAATAATAAATGAGAATTATTATTTCAAAGAAATTTAATAAGTGGCTTTTGACACAGCATATATTTTTATCAGATCCCTTTGAAAACATACAACCAATCCTTCAAGTGCATACAACCAGAATTAATTATAATTTCCCTATTGTAGGAAATTTGGGTTTGTCATCTTATTGCTATATTTTGATCTGAGATTCATAATACTGCTAATAAATATTTTTTTTCTAGCTGTTTTCCCAATAATTGAGATCTATTGAAGTATCAAGAATTATGGATAATACATCATCATCACCATCATGAAAACCTACAAGGATTATTTTGTCTAACTTGCAACAATTATTATTTCTAATTAGTAGGGTCCTGTTGTTTTCTGCAACATGAATGTATAGTAACCCTGTTGTTTAATTAAATAGAATTTTGAAAAGGAATGTTGCCTAATGTCTTGTGGTTCTTTCTATTGTGATATATTTTCATGCAGTTGTTAAAACATTTTCTTTCTTAGACCTAATGCAGTATTACTCCATGCATTCTTAAACATTATCTTCCTAACTTAAGTCATGTCTAATTGAAACAATCTAAAATATGATAAAATTGATGCTAAGCTCCTCTTTTCTTTTAAATTTAATACTGTAAAGAAAGGAAGAAAGGGGGGGAAATTATCTGCTTGTTTTTCCATACTGGACATCTATTCCAAGAGCAAGAACAGGCCAGGCTTTTAAATTTTGTTTTTATCTTTTCCCAGGCTAGTTAAGAATCTTTTTGTTTTCTTTTTTGATAAAAAATATTTTGTTCCTGGTTGGGTTATTTACAAATGAAAGGCTTCTGTTCCTGAATTTGAATAGCATCTTAATGTTGCAAATTGAGTACATATGGCACAATATTTAGCTTTAATATTTAACTTTAGCTGATCTGGATTTAACTTCAAACAATGAATTGACCATGTGGTCTTAGCCCAGTTCCCATTCTCTGAGAAGTCTCAACCTCAACCTGCATATGGGATCCAGGATCTACTTTACAAGGAGGATTCAGCATTGTAATTAAATACGTAGAATCTTAATATTTTAATATGGAAAACAGTTGGCTCTTAGTTGAAAGAGCTTCTCTACCTCAGTATATATTGCCTTAGTCTTGCAACAGCCCTGCAAGATAGAGACAGGCAATCTTGTTAGTTCTGAGGGCAATGTCAGCTATCAGATCAGGCCACAAAATGTATGCACTATCAGATAATACACAAATATTCATTGTATGTAGAAAGATGTACCTGAGTTGTCCATCTCTACCTTGCAATAAATTATTATCTCCATTTTAGGGGGGGGCAGTCATAAGATACAAAATAAGATCATGGTGGCTTCCAGGTATTTAGGACCTCAGTTCTCACCATCCTTCCAAGTATCGTGTTAGAAAAAACTTTCATTATTCATGGTACTGGAAGGGTGCAAAGAATAAGGGATACTTCCCTTGTTCATAATTTAGTTTTTTAACTATTTCCTTTTTTCCCTTTTTCACACTAAATTTCTGCAATTAAAATTGCAGAAATTTAGTGTGAGAAAGGAAAAAAATTCAAAAATGCAGGCAAGTCTTCTCTTATTCAATTGTGACTTCCATTTGGGAAAGCTCTCCTTCCATCTGTGGCCTTGGAACCACACCCTGAAAACTTTTCCTCAGGATTCAGGTAGGAAGTTATTAATAAGAGAGAGTAAGGGAGGAGCATTGTCTTTCTTTCACATAGTACAGAGATACTGTGGGAAGAAGCCTCTGGTTTCATCACTCCTGCAAAAGGAATGTGGAAAAGCACATCTGCTGTCATTCTTGTGTGTGTAACCCAAATGGCTCATCCATTTTCCAAAGATAGGGGACGTGTCCTGGCATTTCTGCATCTAGTTCTCAGATGAAATTGAGAGTAAGAATGGCAGGTCGCAGCTGGACACATTCTGATCTCTAAAGGTGCAACATTTCAAAGAGAAAATAAGCAGGAGATTCGTTTTTTGGGAAAGATGAGGCAACCTTCTCCAGAATTAATGTCACATTCTAGAAACACTTTTGTTCAATAACCTTTTGGGGGAGCTCTGTAAAGGACCATTTCCTCTCTTTTCGAGGAACCATATTTTTCTCTCTACAGAAAATGCAAGGCTTGCTTTTGAGCTGGGATTGTATTTCACAAAACTGTCGAGCTGGACATTTTAATGGAAACCATCGTTTATCTTCTTTTAATGCTGAGAGATTGAGGGCATCTGCTGCTCAACCTATCTAGATCGCTGCCCTCCTGAACTTCACTTGAACAATGAAGATTTTTCAGCTGCCCTTATTGAACTCTGACTTGTCAGAGGAATTGTTAGATTTTTATAAAAGTACAGGAATATCTTTCTGGAAACTGAGAATAATGCACCAAGGAAAAGCATAAAGACCTGGAGGCTTGAGAGTTAATTCGGTTTGTGTGCTACATTAGATTCTGGAGCTGGTAGATTATCCTGGTAAGGAACATAATACAGAATTTGCTAGTACTGAGGAACAACAGTGGTGAATATAATCTCTAAGTGGGCTCTGAGGATGGATCCCAATGACTTCAGGTACCCTTGCAATGGCAAGCAGTCAGCACTGGATGTTCAATCCTTAGCCAATATTCCAGAACGCCTGCGTGATATTTGGGCCACTGCAGAAGGCCTGAAAGGTAGTAAATTCTGTTCTAACAGTCTCCTTCAAGTTGCCAAAAATCTACGAGACATAGATAAAAAATTCCAGTGTTTCTGGGAACTTTTACAACAAGATGGTAAGTGCTGGAAGTTTTTTTTTACTGGTATGTGTTTTGTCAATTTCATCTTGTACATTATTTATTATTAACAAATTTATTTAGCTGCACAGCTCACACACAATGACTCTGGGTGGTGTGCAACATTAAAAATCTACAACTAAAATTCACATGACGGCAACAGCAAAATCAGACAAGCCACTTAATTGGCTCCAAATGGAGTCCCCAAACTGCTGGCAAAACCATGGCTTCAAGGCCTTTTAGCAAAGAAACAAGTTGAGGCCAATCTTATCTCTGGGGGAATGATTTCTATTAGTCTATAAAACAAATTTAATTAACCATCCTCTAGGAGATCAGAGGAGACGACTCCTCATGAAAACCCCATGATATAGGATGCTAGTTTAATCACTGATTTCAACTTCTGTATTTTGTTTGAACCACAGTTCCTTTTGGCTCCCAGAATTTAATTTCTCCCCACCCCAAAATATGTATTTAAATATTGGGTTCAAATCTAGCACTGTAGCCACCGTGTGGTGGTTTTGTAATGAAATTGTGTTTCAGTATAACATAATATTAACTCAGAAGCTTTAATATATTTGTTAAAATGCAGGAAAAATATCAGACTTAGGAGTTATTTGTCTGTAATTACATGTAATTAGTTGTTTTACATATATAGCTGGCCCCATCTTGTTTCTGGCTTAAAAGAAGACTCAAGTTATCCCATTAAAGCCGAATGAGGTTAAGAGGTGAATACTTAATGACCACAAGCCAAGTGAAATCCATGGGCTTAAATGTGCTTAATTTTGTGTTGGATATAGACAATTAATTTTAAAACTCTTATTGCACCATTCTCTAAATTACTAGCCTATGAATACAACAATAATGTCCTTTCATATTTTTACAGATTTTTATATTTCAGATATTTTTGTATCGTTGTAATAAACAAAAATATTAGGAAGATTTTTCTGACCTTGCTTTCTTCATCTTCCCTCTTCCTAAAGTAATGTTTCTCTCTCTCCTTCTCTCTCTCTCCCTCTCTCGTGCGTATTGTTTTCCAAGGAATTAACAGGTGGGATAAAGGTAGATTGATGCAGAATTTTGTATCTCCTCTCTGAAAATTCAAAGTTGATGTGGAGGACAGTGTGGATCTGTAATACAATAGTTGTATGGTATTAATCAGTAACTTGTTGCACAATTCTGCATAAAATTGCTCACTTTGACAAAGCAGTACAATTAGGGGCATCCAAAATTACATGGCAGCAACATAAAGTTAAACCTTTATTCAAGTAGTTGAATTACCCAAAGGTTTATGGTTTTTAAAAGAGCCATCTTAAATCTGATCCTTAATCTGCCATTTATAGTTCAACCTTGGGCTGTTTTAGCAAGTTGTCATGGTGCTCAAATCAATCAATATTCTCACCAGATGATAAACTTCAGATATGTTATTCTTCAGGTTATGGGTGAATCTTTCTTTTATGTACACTGAGAGTATTTGCACCCAGACAAATTCCTTGTGTGTCCAATCACACTTGGATCACACAAATATAGAATAGAGTAGAGTAGAGTAGAGTAGAGTAGAGTAGAACAGAACAGAACAGAACAGAACAGAACAGAACAGAACAGAACAGAACAGAACAGAATATTCTTTATTGGCCAAGTGTGATTGGCCACCCAAAGAATTTGTTTCCAGTTCATAAGCTCCCAGTATATCTATAAGCAACAAAGTGATAAATCATAAGATACAATCATAAATCATAAAATACTCAGAAATCATAAAATACTATCAACAAGGTGATATTCATAAGATACCAGTAACATCTACTGGATGCCATGTTATAAATAGCTGTGATATAATCCTATTATCCCATGAGGGAACAGAGGAGCTACAGTATTTGCAACCTAGTATGTTGGCATTTCCTTGCCTTTTCCCTCAAGGAAATAGTGTTTTCATATAAAAGAGAATCTTTTTCTTTTTTCTTTGAAGAGTAATTTGAATTCTTTACTAGCAATTGGTTCACATATCATTACAAAGAAAAGAATAAGAGACACCAGATCTCATTGGTGAGGCATAAGCAGACATGGTTTCAGGTTTATATGGGATGAGTAGTTGACCTCTCCCAAGACATCAGATTATTGCAGCTAGGGCTGGCATTTTAGACTTCTCGACTTTCTCTTTACACATGCATGAACATAAAAAAGTGTGGAGCAGCTCAGCTGCCTGTTTTCTCCCCTTCATTATACATTCTCATTCACAGTCTTGCCCATCTGCTAGGCTAGTTCTATGGTAGGCAAAGAGCCACATACCTCCAACCACTATTTATTTATTTATCTTATTTTATCCCACCTTTAATATTTTTATCAACTATTATAAAATAATTATTTTATAACACAAGGCAGTGAACATACCTGATACTCCTTCCTCCTCCTGCCTTCCCCACAATAATAATTATAAACTTCTAGTAGCAGATAAACCCACAATTGTGCAAAGGTGGAGATGGAATGGTAGGAGGGTAAGTGTATAGTAGCAACGTCCTTTAAGGGAGGAGATTCTATCTGGCCTAAGGGTTTTTCCATACTGAAGCCTTCTGGTGCTTGTCTTCTGTGATAAATAGATTAGAAATCAGTTTAAGAAATCCCTTTCTGGATTTCAACCACTCTGTTTAGCCGCAATAATAGCAATAGAACTTAGACGTATACATCACCCCATGACCAAATAATAGCAATAGCACTTAGACTTATATAACACTTCACAATGCTTTATAGCCCTCTCTAAGTGGTTTAGAGAGTCAGCATATTGCCCCCTGAAACCTGGGTCCTCATTTTCCGGAAGGATAGAGGGCTGAGTCAACCTTGAGCCTGGTGAAATTTGAACTGCCAAATTGCAGGCAGGCAGCAGAAATAGACTGTAGTACTGCATTCTAACCACTGCGCCACCACAGCTCTTAATCTTCCCTAAGCATGTTTATCAGGGTCCAGTTAGTAGAAACTTCCTTGGTTTGCTGAATAATTCAACAACAAAGAAAACTTTGTTTTGCTATTTTTTCCCTATCCCTTGGACCCTGCCTATAATGGTACCCTTACAAAGTAGGAGTTTTAGACATAAGCATCAGAGTGTTAGAAAAAAGTCACATTCTCAAAATGGCCACCATGACTGGATGTTCATTTTACAACATAGTCGTAAAAGGTTGTTGCAGACAGAGAATCAGATTTTTTTTTAAAAAAACAAAACCTATCTGGTAGAATGGTAAACTAGGGAAGTTAAAAGTCATAATTTCCCAAGACTAAATGACGATACAGATGGGGGCTGCAATACACACACACACACACACACACAGAGAGAGAGAGAGAGAGAGAGAGAGAGAGAGAGAGAGAGAGAGAGACCAAAACTGCACTTGGCACCAGAGTGTTCTACTTTAGCAGAAAGTCATTTCTTTCTGCTAATGCTAAAGGAGAAGCAACTTCATCCTGCAGTTTGCCTATTGGCCAGGAGCTCTTTGAGTTTTGTAGGTTGCTCGGGGCCTGAAAAAAATCATGAATGAGGCTTGTTATTTGCATAAATATAAAGGGTGTGAGAAAGGATCACCAGATGGCGCCCAGCAACCAAGAACTGCTCCTGAACGGATTTTTTTTTCCAGCATCTCCCCTAAACTATGCTTACATCCTGTCTGTTCTTACCTTCTGATCCAGTATCTAATAATCCATCTCTTTTTGACTGGCAAAGTAAACTGCACTTGTAATATTTTAAATAACAGCAAAAATGAACTCTCATAATACATTATTTCACTGACAATTTTGTTTTAATGTTGGCAAACATCAAGTAGAAGCTAAGTTAAAGAATCAGGGGCAAAATAAGTATTTCTTCAGTGATTCTGTCCAAAACCTTAAGCAATAACGCAAAGAAATGGATCCAGTGAAAATTATATGAAATGGCATATCATCAAGTATCATTTATATGTGCAATACAGTATGCGTAAAACATAAATATAGACTATACAGGATATCATTCATCCTTTGTTACAAAATAAGATAGTATCTTAAATCAGGGAGAGATAAATTAGTGCCCTCCAGAAGCTTTCCATTAAAACCATCAATCCTTTGACAAGTAGAAAACTGATGGGTACTGAAGTCCAAGAATCCAGAAGTTACAAAATTATCAATCCTTGCCTTAAATGGTAATGAAATTCATATCCATATATCATGACCTCATTTCATTGGGGGTAAGACATGAGGTGCACATATTCCATCTTGGGCAGTTAAAATACAAAATTGTATTACAATTTAGATGGCAAAGTGGTGTTAAATACTTCACTAGACATATTTTATTCTCTGTCAGAAATAGCCAGAGACCATTTTTATTCAGTGTATGTCCCAATAAGGCTTCAAACATCAGAACTGAGCCGACCTGGCAGGAGATAAATTGGTTGTAACCAGACAGTGCACAAGTAAATATCTGTAGGAATCAGTGGAATCAGAAGGATTCTGATAGGAATCAGTACGAATCAGAAGGAAATTATCAAGTTGGAAGAATGGAACCAGTGGAGATTCCACTCTCCCAACGTGATAATTTCCTTCTACAAATGCATCTTTCAATGATTCCTTATGTTATCTTGGCAAACATATAATTAGAAATGGGCATTTGCTGAGATAATGTGTCATTTTAGATATATTCATAGGATCTGAGGCACAGAACAAATATTCTGTCTACTCTCATCCCAAAAATTAGTGGCTTGAGAATTGCAAGAAATAATATTGTTTCTATATTGTTATTATTAACAGCCATTTAGATACAGTATAGTATCTGGGGGACTAGGTTAAAAACCAAGGGACCTAATTCTAGTTCTGCCTTAAGCACAAAGCCAACTGACTGACCTTTGACCAGTCCTCTCTCAGCCCTAGGAAGAAGCCAACCACTTTTGAAAATATAGCCAAGGAAACTGTTGGGACCAGGCAAGGCAGTTACAGGAGTCAACAGTGACTCAAAGGCACAAAATAAAAGTGATGATGATTTAATCATTGTTATGGTTATTATTACAGGAGGCATGCTTTCTGGCCCTGCTGAAATTAAATTGACTGAATTACTCCAGTCTGTCTCCTGCTTTCTCAGAAAGTATCCAGTTTTGAATGCTTGCACCATCCAGGCAGTCATAGTCTCTCTTATCACATGTGTGAATGGTAAGTTTCTAAGCTCAGATTCTCTCAAAGCTTCATTAACAATAATGGCAATAAACATTAAGATCACCTTTACTTGAATCAAGTTCTCTTCAGATATATGAGACTATCATCCATCTCAACCTGTGTCAGGGTGGCTATCATTCTGAGGGGCTATACAATATATATGCCATCATGCTTTTCTCTTTAGAGATTAGAATGGGATAACTTGTCACAGCCACCTCAGCAGGCCAATTCACCAAGGCCAATTTGCCATGGCCAACTTGCCGGGGGACATGTTATCATAGGATAATTCAACAATTCAAATTATTTAAAATTATTTAAAAATTATTTAAATTGTTGTCATTCAATTTCATTTTGTCCTTCCTTTTTCATCTTTTCTTTAATGATTGTATTCCATCATTTCTTTGATACGGTATCAGCGTAAGTCTTGTCCCTTGGCAAGTTGTCCCATGGTGAGCTATCCTGTGGTAAGTTGGCCGTGGTAAGTTGGCCACAGTGAGTTGGCCATGGCAAGCTGGAGATAAAGATATGCAAACTGTAGAAAATGAGTTGGGAAAAGTAAGTAAAAGGCACTCTGTGAGAAAAAAAAAGGAAAAGGAAACACCACTGGATGGGTCCTCCAGTTCTTCTGCCCATTGTGGCTTTGGTCAATCCGTGTTTTCATGTAATGCTTTTTATTTTTAAAGTAAAATAGAGAAGGAATAATCTAGCCTGCCAGCTTTATTAACTGTGTTAGATGCAGCATTTCCTGCTGAATTTAAGGGCACATTAGTGGTCACTTTGGATACATTTTGGCCAATCTCAGGCCAGATTTATCTCAAACATACTTATGCTGTTCTATGCAAACAAGGATATTTGATCAACAAACCATCCTGCAAGCCAAGATACTGTTGCTTACATTCCAACGAGGAAGTACATGCAGCATTAGGTCAGGAACCCTTGTTTCAGAAAACACTATAAAGACTATAATCTTCCCCCTCTGAGGGAGACTGGGCAGTTAAGAAGTTGAAAAACAAACTAACAGATAATGGAGCTAGAACATTGTGCCCAATGCTTTGCAAAAACTTACAGAAGAGAGAATTTTAGTGTGCAGCCCATTATGAGAGGTGATACTTGTCATAGGTCTCTACTCAGACACTTTTATTTTATTATAACTGTTCCGTCTGGAAATAAGGTGCGCGAGACCGGGTTCCAACAAACAACTCTTTATTCAAACAGTAAAGTGACTTGTAACGGAATGTTTGCCCAAGCCGCGGCAGCCCTTCTTATAGCAGCTTGCTCGCGGCTTGTGGCCAATGACAATTGTTTAAGTGTTCCCGCCGTCAGGCAGGCCAATCAGAATGGCGCTTAAGTAATCAATCCGAGAACGGCCTTTTCGGCCAATCAGTTTAAGGTATTTGGAGTCTACCAAGTTCTATACACGACACCTGTCCCCCCTTGGTTTCGTCCAACGTGCGTAGCGTTGTCACGCAGATAGGTAGAGCTTCTGTGGGTCCTACTTGACCTGCGCAGCTCAGTCTTCGCGTGGTCCTCAAGCGGTTCAGATGGGATCGCTTTCTCTCCACGTCTTCTCCATGGAACCTCCTGGAAGGCTGAGTCAGCCTTGCCGCTCCCGCCTGAGTTTCTCGGGCTGATTGAGGTGGCTCCGCCACTCCCTCCTGATTCGTCTGGGCTGATCGAGCTAGCCTGGCTGTCTCCTTCCAGGAAGGCCTCGCCTCGCTCTCCTGCTCCTGGACTTCTTCTCTGTAGGTTGTCTATGGATAAGCGCTCTTTTTGTTTTATTTGAGTTTCTAGTTCGGGTTTGTGTAGTGATTGTTGTCTTGTTATTGGAGGTTCGTTTCTCCCTTTTTTATTATTTTGTGTTTCTCCCCCCCCCCCCCCGCGGTTGTTTTTGGCTCGTTTATTGGAGTTTACGGCGGTAGTGTAGTGTTGTGTTCTAATGTGCGAGAGCGAAGCTGGTCGATGTGCCGCTTCCATGTTCTGCCATCGTCTAGTGCAAGTCAGTATGACCAGGGCCCTGTGATTTGGGTAACTGTGGCTGAAAGCCATAATGGGTCCCCGGTAAGGTTTTTAGCATAGACTAAATTGCCGATTTCAAAAGAGCAATATCTACTGGAGGAGTCAGGGGGCTTGTCCCAGGTATAGGATAGACTGCAGTCTATCGAGGCAGGAATGCAATTTCCTACCCATGAGGAGTTCAGCTGGGCTTTTGTTAGTGGTTGTGCTGGAGTGATATGTTGAATGGTTAATAATCTATTAAGTTTATCTTGCACGTCCCCTGTGTCCATTTTTTCTAGGGCCTCCTTAGTGTAGCAAACCATGCATTCAGCCCGTCCATTTGAAGCCGGATGAGCCGGCGCTGTCAGGGCATGTCGGATGCCCTGTGCGGCCAAGTATTGTTCAAAAGCTAAAGCGGTAAACTGGGGCCCATTGTCCGAGACTATTACATCAGGCAGCCCACGCATGGCAAAAAGTCTGTTTAACTGTTTCATGACTGCCTCGGTAGTAGTGGACGCCATAAGGATAACCTCTAACCAGTTCGAGTAGGCATCCACAATTACAAAATAGGTGTTCCCTTTTGTTGGCCCAGCAAAGTCAATATGCAATCTCGACCATGGGCCTCTGGGAATTTCCCATTCCATGACTGGTGCCAGTGGGGGGGTAGGCCTTGATTTTTGGCAGTCATGGCATGTTGCCACCCATCGTTCAATGTCCTTGTCCAGCCCTGGCCACCAGACGTAACTCCTGGTCAGGGCTTTCATTTTGACTATGCCCGGGTGTCCCTAGTGCAACATGCACAACACTTCTTCCTGTAACTTTTCTGGGATTACCACCCTGTTCCCCCCACAGTATACAGCCTTTTTCAATAGACAGTTCAGTCTATCGGGTGTGAAAAGGTTTAAAAGTCTCGCCTCTGTTCTCATCCTGCCAGCCTTTACCTACCCAATGCAGGATTTGAGCTGTCAGCAGGTCTTTCGTGGTAGCTTTAGCGACGTCTGCTGCGGTTAGTGGCAGATTTGGCCAGGACTCGATTTGGAGAGTGGAGACGGTGGGAGCTGGGTCATCTTCCATGTTGGGCAGCGGGGAACGGCTCAAGGCATCCACATGGGTGATGGTCTTTCCTGGGCGATGGATGAGTGTGTAGTTGTATGCAGCAAGGAATTCAGACCATCTTGTCATTCTTGGTGATAGAATGTTTGGGGTTGGTTTGTTTCCTGCTAGGATTCCTAGCAGGGGTTTGTGGTCAGTGATAATCTAAAATGTTCTATCATATAGGTATTTGTGGAATCTTTTGACACCAACTGTGATTGCGAGGGCTTCTCGGTCGAGTTGGCTGTAATTCCTTTCTGATTTTGACAGCATTTTGGAATAGAAGGCGATTGGTACCTCTCTGCTGTCTGGTAGTTTGTGGCTCAGGATGGCGTCGATTCCAAAAGGCGATGCATCACAGGTGACCGTCAAAGGCACGGTGTTGCTGTACTGTATCAAAACGGTGTTAGAAGTTAATAAGTCCTTGATGTTTTGGAATGCTGCTTTTTCCCGGTGGCCCCATTTCCATATAGTTTTTTTATCTAACAATCGATGTAAAGGTTCTGCTACAGTCGCTTTTTGGGGCAGGAAGACATTGTAGAAATTAATGAGACCTAAGAAATCTTGTAAGTCAGTTTTGTTCTTAGGTCTGGGTGCGTCTTTTATTGCCTTTATTTTCTTTTCAGTGGGGTGTATCCCTTGCTCATCTATCAGGTAGCCTAAAAATTTGACCTGGTCAGTGGCTAGTTTCCCTTGCTCATCCCTTGCTCTGTTTCCCTGTATCCCTTGCTCATATATCAGGTAGCCTAAAATTTTGACCTGGTGAGTGGCTAGTTTACATTTTTCTCTCTTGACTTTAAGCCCTGCTTCTCTGAATCTTTGCAAAACTGCTTTTAGTCTATGTTCTAATTGGTTTGCATTTTTTGCTGATACTAATACATCATCAAAATAGGGGACGACTCCTTTGATTCCATTTAGAAGGTGCTCCATGAGGCTTTGGAAAACGCCCGGGGCAACACCAAATTGAAATCAGTTGCACTTGAATGCCCCTCTGTGCGTGACTATAGTCCGTGCCTCTGCGGTTTGGGGTCAACTGGTAGCTGTTGATACGCTTGTGCGAGATCAAGTTTTGCAAAAAATTTTCCTCCCCCTAGTGAGTGCAATAAGTGTTGCACTACCGGTACTGGGTATGCGCTTTGTTGGAGCGCATGATTTAGGGTTGCCTTATAGTCTCCACAGATGCGCACTGACCCATCTGGTTTGACAGGACTCACGATGGGTGTTTCCCGTCTGGCATGGTCAATTGGCTCTAACACCCCTTGTGCGATAAGTTTGTTAAGCTGTTCGTCTATTTTTGGCTTTAAGGCAAAGGGAAGGCGTCTGGCTTTGAGCCTGATGGGAGCTATCTTTGGGTCTAGGCTGAATGATATTGGGGTCCCCTTGTACTTGCCTAGGGTCCCGTCGAATACATCCCGGAACTCTTGCAGCAGACTCTCTTCCCAGTTGGCCGCAACGATGCTGTTGATTCCGGTCACTCCGATTCCCAGGGGTGCAGACCATTCAATTCCCAGCAGGTTAGAGCGATCATGGTAGACGATTGTTAGAGGCAGTATTTCAGCATGGTTTTTAAATTCTACTAGGAAATGTCCAAGGTCCACTACTGGGATTCGGTTTCCCTGGTAGTCCTTTAGTATTAATTTTTGTTGTTCCAGTTCTCTTTGCTTGATGTCTGGTATCAGGCTTCTGATAGTGTTCCAAGATACCATTGACAAGTATGATCCGGAGTCTACTTCCATCTCACAGGGCTTTCTTTCGATTTTTACATTTATCCGGACCTTTTTTGTGTTTACTGCCCTGGCATTTCCGATGGTTATTGTTTGGTGTGTTTCTTCTCTGTCTCTCATTCGCCAGTTCCTGCTCTCTCAGCTCCATCTGCTTCTGCCTTGTCTCTCTTCGTTTCTGGGGGGGGGGGGTTGCTGCCACGTCTTTTTGGTCTATAGCTCTTTTTGTTTCGGCAGACCCTTGCGATGTGCCTCCATTTTTCACAAGTTCTGCAAATGGCATCTAGGAACCTGCATTCTGAGCACGGGTGATTTCCTCCGCATCCAGCACACTGGAATTCTCACCTGCTTCTTCTTTTTTCCCACCATTTTCTTTCCGACTGAAGCCTATGTATATCTTCATTGTTGTCATCAGTGTTGCTCGGCGAGTCGAGTTCTTCATGGTGGGCAGTCGCTGTGGGCTGTTTCTTGCTTCCTTCCGCCCACTTTTCTCTGGGTTGATTCGGCGGATCTGGAATTGAGTTCATCTGGCACATAGTGGCTGCAGATTTCTTGGCTGCTTCAGCAGCGGTGGCTTCTGCAATGGCCTCGGCCATTGTGATATTCAGTCTGTTTAGCAGCTTGCTTTGGAGTGTAGCGTCCTTCAATCCGAGGACCACGTGGTCCCTCATGGCCTCGTCCCTGTTCTGGAACTCGCAGGCTCCTCTGATGTGTCTTAGGGCTGCTACGAAGTCTCCAATGCTCTCATCTTCCCATTGGTCTCGTTTGTAAAACTCATGCCTTTTGATCAGGTTGGAGACCACAAGCACGTAATGGGCTCGAAGCATTCTGTTCAGTTCAGGCCATGCCATCTGCTTAACGTCTCTCAGTTTAGCTAGTGTCTTGGCCATTTTAAAAAAGGCTGGCCCACAGTGTATGAGGAAGACAGCCCTCTTCCTCTGGTCAGTTATTTCCTATAGCTCGTTGCTTTCTAAGAACATCAGAAAGCGATCAATGTACGACTCCCAATCTTCCTCGGCTGGGTTGAACGGTGCGAGCGGCGCATTATTACCAGCCATCTCTGTCACTCGGTTCTGGTTGCCGCGTGCTTCGGTCTCACTCTTCTAGGACGATCCCACCTTCGTCGCCAGTGTTCCGTCTGGAAATAAGGTGTGCGAGACCGGGTTCCAACAAACAACTCTTTATTCAAACAGTGAAGTGACTTGTAATGGAACGTTTGCCCAAGCCGCAGCAGCCCTTCTTATAGCGGTTTGCTCGCGGCTTGTGGCCAATGACAGTTGTCTAAGTGTTCCTGCCATCTGGCGGGCCAATCAGAATGGCACTTAAGTAACCAATCCGAGAATGGCCTTTTCGGCCAATCAGTTTAAGGTATTTGGAGTCTACCAAGTTCTATACACAACAATAACCATCTCTTTGTTCACTGAGCATGAAGTAACAAGAGTAATTTCACAGCCTCATTTCCCTCTCAGATACAGTAATAGGCTGAAAAGAACAGGATTATTTTAAGATCACTTCATTTGGGCTTGGTGACTGAGGGCCTGTCCCCATAAACAACTAAGCAGCCTCTTTTTTTTTCTGCCATGTCTTCATGACACTGGATTACCTCACACCCAGTCTTGGACCATATGCATTCAGAGGTTAAAATAAGCAGGCATCAGTTGCTTTGCTGTGGATACAGTGGGTGTTTCACCCACCACTCTACCAGTGGCTCTGTTTAAGGAACCAATCTGACACTTATTGGCATCTTTAGATTGGGGTGGACTTCCTTGTTCCCTGGGCCCTGCCCTCAAGGACCTTTATGTTATGCCAGGGGTCTTCAAACTTAATAGCTTTAAGACCTGTGGACTTCAACTCCCAAAATTATTCCTCCAGTCATGTTAGCTCAGGAATTCTGGAAGTTGAAGTCCACAAGTCTTAAACTTGTTAAGTTTGAAGACCCTTGTGTTATGAGAATGGGACAGACAGGTTTTTTTTCAAACAGGGCTGCCTCCAAGCTTCTGGTTTAGAGATTTGGGTCAGCCCAAACAGTAGATGATCAATTACGGCTGCAGAAAATCTATGCACTTCATGGCATTCAGTACTTTAAACCCTATGCACTTCATGGCATTCAGTACTTTAAACCCAAACCATGCAATTGTTATCCTGGCTGCTTTTGATTATAGGCTCGGCACTCTTCCTGGGTTCAAAAGCAGCCCAAAGAACTGAGAGGCCAGGGTGGGAATGTTGTGAGCCAGAAGGAGTCTTCCATTGTATTTTGCATCTGCTATGAGCCTATGAGAACTGAGAGAAGCACAAGGATTGTGCACGGTAGCAAGATTCCTGCCACATTGTACAACCTTCCTGCATGCTTAAGTTATTTTTAAACACAAGTAAAATTAGCCATGCTAACAGGTGATGGGATAGTGCATGATACAACAGAGGAGCTCTTTCATCCCACTGTTTCCCCTTTCCCCTGTTAGATAAAATCTAGACATCAAAAGTCATCTACTTTTGGGTCCCAGGTCTATCCTGTATTAAGTAGAGTGACTGCAGTATGTTTTCCATGCTGATGGGGTTGGTTGGAGGAAAACACCTTTAAGGGTATCCACCCATCTCTTTCCTTAACAAGCTCTGTATATAATGGCAGTATGCCTATTTCAAGATAGAAATTGGCAATGAGGACAAAGTTTTATGCCAGTATAGTTTGTTATTGGACCAAGGATGAGTTGGTAGCCAATTCAATTATTTTTAATATTTCATATTAAATATTAAAACCCTGTGAGGGATTAGCAACCCATATGATTTTATAGATTATCACAACCTCAGTGAAATATTAATGATGTAAACCAATAGGGTTTCATATTTGGCAACTAAAGTGCATGAAAGGAGGCTGTCAGAACGAACAGAAACATATAGCTTTATTATTTAATAAGCACAGTTGAAAGCATTATGACATGTACATAGTAAACAGGAGGGGATTCATTTCACATACCTTTGTTTTTTTGGGAAAATATATTGCCAAGACTTTATGGGAAAAAAAAACAACACTGAGTAACCAGAGTCCCAGAGATATATCAAAGGCAGCCCAAAGGCAATCAATGCATTATCAGTCTGTAACCAAAGTTAACCAAGAGATATCCAGAAGGCAGGGGTGGGATTCAAATTTTTAACAACCTGTTCTGTGGGCATGGCTTAGGTGGTGGGTGTGGCTTGGTGGTCATGTGACTGGATGGACATGGCTTGGTGGTCATGTTACTGGCTGGGCATGGCCAACTCAACATCACTCACATCGAGGCACACATCTCCTGGCTGGCCTCTCGTGACTGTGGGGATGCTGCAACAGTCGTAAATGTGAAAAATGGTTATAAGTCACTTTTTTCAATGATCACTCCACACAAGCAAAATACCAGCAAAGGAGGGGACAAAAACTCTAGAGAAGTTCCTGAGACAGGAAGTCTAGTCCTGCCAAGAATGTAATAAGAGTTAATGGAGAGGCAGTTTCTGTAAGCAACACCAGAATGTTTCCTTCCTGCCTTCTTTATAGGATTAGGCCAGTAATTTCTTTTAACAATGGTTCTCCGAACTGCTAAGAATGTTAACAATTGGTTCTAGCAAATAGGTGCGAACTGGTAGAATCCCACCCCTGCCAGAAGGACTAGAACTTTTAATCTAGAATCCTGGAAGAAAATCTTATAATTGTGATGTCACTCTAGTCCAGACTTTCCACAGTGAGCACCAGTTTTTAGTAGAAAGCTCTGGAAACTATAAACCAAGCAATTGATATATTCATAAAATCTGATGTTAAACACATCCCTTGGCTTTGGCCAATAAATTGTTCTTTATATTACTCATCTCAAGATCTTTCTATCTGCCAAAACAGATGTTGGCCTAGTTAAGTGTGTGAAAAAGAAAGGCTTTCACACATTCAGCCCATGTCACAGAAGTGGGACCTGCTACTGTTAAATCTCTGTATTAAAGATGAGATCCAAGTCACTATTTAAATGAAATGTACATTAAAAAAAACATTTGGGGTCAGAAAAGTTTCTTAGCTATCTTTTAAACTTTAACCACATCTTAACAAATCTTTTCTCCCTTTGTTCTCGGAGGATTGCCTCCAAAAAAGGAGTGTCATGATTCCATAACTGCTTTCAGATATTTTTGATGAAGCAGTTGTCTCTTTTCTGACTGCCTAGGGGCTTTCTGAGACAGGATAGGCAACATTCTCTGAGGAATATATGTAACTTTTGTTCTTTTTTTATTCTCAGGGACCCCAGAATTAATTTTCAGCATGACTTTCATAGTGTAATAAATAATAAATACATATAAAAATGTTCTCTTGTTTGTCTGTTCAACCGATTCAACAGAATTTCAATTCATATTCTGCTTTTCTTTCAAGGCACTTAGCAAAAAACAAGAGATATTAATAATGCCATTAGATTATAACCCAGGCTAGCTTCTTGAACTTAATCCATCTAGCCACTGGACATATGTGAGAAAAATCTATGGCTTGGAGATAATCGTTTTCCATGCTTAGCATTCAAAAAAATAATTTTTCATGTTTTTCTTTGTTTTTTTATAATGTAAGCTGCCCAGAATAATGTGAACTCAGGCAGACTATTACATGTAATAAAATAGTGACTGCATAAGGAGACAGATAACAGAGACATGCATTCATCACCATTCCAATGAACATAATTAATGTAAGTAGGAATGGATTTTGATTAGCCTTCAGAGTCCTATTCTGCTTGTGTCCTTGTGTTTTATAAAACATTAGGTTAAGAGTTTTGTTATCCCAGATGTGATTATTTGGTGACTTGAGTAATCATCATTGCGTAATCAATTAATCAAACGTTTCCCCAATGTGGTTGTATATAATAATTGAGGATATTATCTCTTTCTCCATGGGAGGGGTCCCCAACCCCCGGGCCGTGGCCTGTTACCAACTGGCAGAAATGGAAAAGCGCGCGCGTGTGAAACTCAAATCGCGCGACCTCCAGGCAAGCGCGCGCATGTGCTCAAAGTTCCGCTCGCGCGCGCGACTCCATTCGCTCGCGCGCGCGCCCTCCGCTCACCAAGCGCCGTTTGTGCGAGAGGAAAGGGTTTGCGACATGCCTCTCTCCCCACCGGGCCAGCCCGGGCCACCAATCTGGAAAAAATGGGTACTGCTTCTCTGTGCCATTTCCTCCTGCCCTTCACTTATTTCTTGCCAACTGGTGGCCAAAAAAAGTTAAAAAGCTCCTGTCGGGGGGAGGGGGAAGCTAGTTGCTTGTAGAGAGCTTTTAAAATAAGGCAGAGGTTTGAGTGCCATACTTACTTTGGGTTAAGAGAAATTGAAATATCTTTGGCAAGCAAGATTTGGAAAGATGGCTCCTGAGATATTTTTTGTGGCTTCAAGAATGCAGAAGTAGAAGCTGGAGACCTTATTTCCTCCTCTTGACTCACTTGTCAGTTAACAGTTCTTCAAATCCAGCTATGTGATCTTGGGCTAGTCATTTTCTCTCATCCCTAGGAAGGAGGCAATGGCAGGCACTTCTGAAAAAAAAAAGTCCCTGCTTGTCCAGGTGGTCTCTGAGAATTGGACACAGCTCGGCAGGCAGACATCTGCCCTCTCAACCACGTGACTCAGGGTGGCTAACAAAAATTAAAAATGGGAACTGCATCAAAAAAATTAAAACATGTAGTAAAGACTGCATAAGTCAGGTCTTCAGAGTGTAATATGTAAGAGCTGCTTGTGAGAGATTCTAAACAGAAACCCTCAGTATTATCCTAGAGGACAGATTATTACACAGAATACTTTGGGAACATTTGTTTAATCTGTAAAATAACATGACAGCAGTTGTCATGACTTCAAATGTTGAAAGTTCTGGGCAATTTCTGCTGTTGCACCTCAGAGGCACAAGTTATTGTTGTTCAGTCACTAAGTTGTGTCTCTTCACAACCCCATGGACCATAGCACAATAGCCCCCTCTCCTCCCACATCCTCCACTTTCTTCGGGAGTTTGCCCAAATTTATTATCATTGCATCAATGACACTATCAGAATCAGAAGACTTGGCATTAAATTAGAGTATAATTTTTTAAAGTACAGTTTTATTTGTATGGGGGTGAACACTAATATTTTCCAACTGTTCTTACCAGGGACAGTCCCTAATTTGAAGAAATCATTACTAGTAAATCACTGTTCTTATTCTGGCTTTCCCAGAGACTGGGGGGCTGCCTTCTTAAAATAAGCCCAGGATGTAACACACACACACCCCCAACGCACATAATAAAATAACTTGTCTCAGCAGAAGTTACTGCAGCACAAAAAGTGCACAGCAATGGTGCATAAAAGGGAGACTGCTCTCCATCTCATTAAGCTTGCTAGTCTTTATGACTGTTGTAAGGAATGCCAGATGAGATAAGCTTAAATTCTTAAGAAAGATCAATATTTAGATAAATTATATCTTTAGTGGTAAAAGATTCTATGGTCATATTGTTACTTTGTAAACTGAAATATCTAAATTCACTTTGCAGCTTCAATGACTGGATTCACATATTGTGCTAAGCCATTTTTAAACCATAGTTTGCTGAATAAACAATAATTGGTTGGGTTCATATAACAGACTAAGCTATAGTTTTAAATCTACATAGTACGCCAAATTGGCAATTAAAAACTAGACATCACTTTTATGGATAGCATAACTCCATTTGATTGGGCCATGTTATTTGCAAGGGCAGGACCAATAGATGTACATTTTCTGGCTTCTGGAGCTGGATATGTTTTTATTTCTTTGCTTTGCTTTTCAGTGTGGTTAATGTGGCCTCTCTCATTGAACCATCATTTGCCAAGAAGTTTGCAGGTTTGGTGAAGACATGGTCCAGCATAGTAACTAAGAAGGACAGCTATAGACTAAGCTAAAAAACAAAGGGTGGGGGGATAAGTGCCTGCCTGATTAAAATGGTCTTCAAAATTATTTCAAAGCAGATGAAGAAAGTATGATTAGAATTTCTGTGTAAAACAGATTCACAGTTCTAATGCCATCAAAGGAATAAAATAGAAGAACACTATAACCTGATTTATGATATAGTTTTCAGATGGTTGTTTTCTTAATAGAAAGTAAAGTCAGTAATCTGCATGGGCTTAAGGCAGACTTTATGCATTAGGTTTACTATCAAAGGTTGGGGGCTCTTATTTGTAAACTGAAAAATATGCAAATGAAAGAACAAGTAAAAAGTTGCTTTATACGGAAATGTAGTCAGCAGGAAGCAGTGAAGTTTCAGTGGCTGTGAGCTCAGAAATTCGGCAAAGTATGCAGTGTCCATGGGGCTGCCTATCAAAGTTAGTGGCTCCTGAGGTATCCAAAGATTTGTGCTGGGGTCCAAACCTGGGGGTCCTGCTGAGGATTTCATCATGGCAGAGCCTATATCTTCTGGTAGGTAAAGCAACCTTCGTATATTTTTATGCAAGGACTTTGAAGACTTTTTTCAGCACACAGCAAGTCAATGCCGAGGGTTAACCCTTGAAATTTTTAGATTAGGGCAATAAAGGTTTCTGATCCCTGAAAATAAAATTTGGTTCAGTGCAGCTACCTCAATAATCAAGGCTATATATAATATATATATACCCTTCTCTAGCTTTGATATCAAACACATCAATCACTTCAGAAATCATTGCTGTATTTTAAAGATGTTTTGTAAATTAAGGTGATGATAAAAATGTATTTAAGATTCAAAAAGGATCAATAACTGTTTTTAAAAGTAGATTGTTAAGTATTCTCTCACATATGTGATTGTCTGATAGATATATACACTAGTTGGAATATTTTAATGTCTGAAATTATATTTTTATACATTTCTGTTAAAAATATACGCTGCACTGTGACATGGAGATTTTTAAACACTTGATTAAAATCTCTATAAATTTGGTTCAGCTATGGTTTGCAATAGATGTTGATGATTTACAATAGATGAGAAAGCATTTAACAAACCATGAAGTGTTATCCTTCATCTTCTTATGCATCTTCATACTCTGTCAGCTGTGTTCAGAATTTTTGGAAGTACTTATTTCCTGGCCTTTTAATTTTTTTGCCTAACTGCATGATATACATGGCTGCATACTGGATGGAATGCTTGCTCTACAAATACTCTTCCACATGCTAATCCTGCCACTATATTTTGTGCCACCAGCAAATATGTCTTCTGAAGAGAAGCTTGTAAGAAGCAAGAAATAATTTAAGAGGGAAAAAAAAGGTTATACTCAATTCTTTGCCAAGGGTTGCTACCCTCCATCTGATTTGGGGAAATTTTACTTTTAAATTTTACTTTTGAAACCCTGAGAGGTGACCCTTTTCTGTGTGCAAATAAGGTACCTATGAAAACAGAAGAAAAATAAAATGATATCATTACAACTGGTCTATTTGTAGCTGTAAATATTTGTAATATTTAAAGTTTTAATTAACAAATTACAAATAGATCATTGTGATGACAGTATTTTCTGTGGAGGTTCTTTCACTGCAATTCTCAAAGCCTAATGAAAAAGGATGACTGTATTCAGGGATGGACTGCTGGGGGCTTGCAGGAGTTTGGGAGAGCCCCTAGCTAAGATTCTGTGCAAACCCCACTCCTGGCTGGCACCGCCCCCCCCCCCCCAGGATTCCCCAAGCGGCCATTTTGGATGCAGGTAAGTGCAGGGCGTGTATGGAGGCTCAGGGAGGGCGAAAAATGGGCCTCCCGGAAGTCTGGTAAGGCCAGAAATGGGCCCATTTCCAGCTTCCAGAGAGTCTCCAGAGCACAGAGAGTCTATTTTTGCCCTCCCAGAGGCTTGAGAAAAGCCTCTGGAGCCCACGGAAGGCAACCCCCCCACACTGTGGTGCAGGAGGCTGACTAGGCCACACCCACCATGGCCATGCCGGACAGAGAACCCTTCGCTAAAATGTTTGAAGCCCACCCCTGACTGTAATGTTGGATGGAAATTTTTAACAATGGATCATAAGAGTTGAGATACTATATGTACACAAGAAGAAATCTGTAGATATTCCACAGTTATCATTCCCATTGCCACTCTTGAAACCTTATTAACCAGTTTTATTATTGTCACAGACACTGACAACTTAAAATAAGCCAATCAGCGTTTCCCAACTAATCAATGGGAAAATGAAAAGATAGACATCACCTAGCAGTGTATATTTTTTCTTGGGAGAAGTAAAGAAGCGTGCTCCTTTACTCTATTTAGGAAGCTCAATCTGAAAATACTGTGGCAACTTAGCAATTTACCAGTTATAGCTGGGTGAGGTAGATAATTGAGGATTAAGAAGTGAGCTGAAGCAAGAATTTCCCCAATAAGAAACCATTTATTGCTAAGAAGCAGTGTTTTTCAAATTTGGCAACTTTATGGTGTGTGGACTTCAACTCCCAGAATACCCCAGCCAACTATGAGCTATACCTGAGTCAGAAGAAAATATATTCTGTAATTATGGCAGAAAAGGACACAGGGATGGTTCTAAGGTGTGACAGACCAAAAACCCAAGGGGTTTACCTTTAAAATGGGTGGCTATCTTACATTAAATGAGAATATGATATTGGTAGACTATTTCTCTATTATTATTTTTGTTTGGTAAAAATTGTTTTAATTTCAAAATAATCTTTCAGATAAATACAATAATCTTTCAAATAAATATTTTATTTATTGTAGATTGTATTAGGTATTTGATTAGATATATGAGCAAATGCAGAAAAGTAATCTTTGTATGTAAGCCAGTGCATTTTGCTTCTGTTGGGTATTATTGTTTTATACTTTGTTAAATTCAAGGTATTTCATACTTAGCATATCAAGTATTTGATGGATCAAGATACCCAAATACTATATCAAGAACAGTTTTTTGTTTTTAATTAGTGGTGCAAATCAAGACTCATTTGAAAATTCTTGATGTTAAGCCATTTGAAGCAAAATATCAAATGGCCCATCTTCAAAATGTTCTTTATTGTTTATTTATTTAAAACATATTAGTTTTGATGACCTATTCTCCCCCTATTCTAGGGGTCTCCAAACTTTGAAACTTGTGGACTTCAATTCCCAGAATCTCCTAGTCACCATGGCTGGCTGGTTGAGGAATTCTGGGAGTTGAGTCCACAAGTTTTAAAGTTGCCAAGTTTGGGAAATCCCTACCCTATTCCAATAGACAAATGGGGGAACTGAGCTTTGGATTCAATGTCAGTTGTATATTTGTAAAATATAGATGTTATGTTGAAACAAACATGATGTAAATGGAAAAATAAGAAAGAAAAAGGTCAAATCATTTGCTTGATTTCATGAGTACAGTTATTCAAGACCAAATATGCCACATTGTGGCTAAGCACTGGGTCATTGTAATTGGTAAATTACAAATTGTTTGATTGTATAATTCAAGTAAATTTAATCAGATATCTTGGTTATGCAAGCCATATTTTAGCACATTGTGTGACCCAGATTATAGATTCGCTCACATAATGTTCAACTAATGTATCATAGAATATTGATCTTAGTTAAGATCAGCATTGAACTACATAAAATATATATGCCTGAGTAAAACACCATAGCCATTTCTGAATTTTTGTTTTTACATTTGATTTGTGCTCTGCAAGAAGGAAGAAGTTCTACTTCCTCTTCTTCACCCTCTTACCTCATTTCACAGGAAATATCAGAAAGTTCTAAAAAAATCAGCGTCTTTCTTCCATTTAGAACATTACTTCCAGTTCTGACACATTCAGAACCATGTTGACACTGGCAAACAAATGAATGTTCAGAAAATAGTACATAATAATAACTCCCTATTTGTATAACTCTGATCATGAGTGAAAATCCTTCCATATGCAAATGAATGTAGATTCCCTATATAAATCATGATATATAAAATGGAATAACCATCAGACCAAGATGTTTAGGTATTAATTTCTATGCAAACATTAAAAGTAGTCTTTAAAAATAAGACAATTTTTTGACGATTCTCCAACAGAAATTTGTCTAAGCATAGGATGGAAAGCAATAACAAATTACAGCTAAATTACTCTATTTCATGATATTCCATCAGGATTCTTTGTGATTCTTGTTTTAACTTTAAAAATTATGCTTAATATGGGGATTTGGCAACAATGAATCTTGGAAATCATTAACCCTAAGTATTTCACCTTTTTCTCAACCCTAAAACCTGACTTTTGTTCAAATATATCACTATCCTGAGAAGATATCTAAATCAGCATTTGTTTTCTGTTTATTTTGAAACCTGCCAAGACCCCAGACTCATTCAATTTTCTCATCAAATATTCTATACTGGAAATCAGTGGGTACACGATCATATTTAAAGGCCGTGTCACACTGGCCAACGGATGCAAAACAGACACAACAGAAGAGAAAAATGTTACATCCGTTGTATCCGCGCTCAAAAGGGGTGAAAATTTGCATAATTGGAGCGAACAACACGGACGTGGGGAGGACGCAGGGAGGATACAAAGCGGATGCGGAACGGAAGCCCAGCGGATGGCGCGTCCGCAGGGCTTCCAGGGGGCCTCAGCGAAGCGGACGCGGAACGGAAAAAGCGGATGCAGAACGGATGCACAGCGGATGCACAGCGGAAGCCTAGCAGATGCACAGCGGAAGCCTAACGGATGCACCGCGTTAATTGCGCATGCGGGGGTGATGCATTGCGCAAGCCCCCCGGATATAAAGGGAAGCAGCTCGCACGTCTAGCATTCCGAGGAAAGACCTGCTGCTGGACACTTTGAGTTCCTTGCCTGCATGTCTGCCTGCAAGCCTTGCTGCCAGTCTGCCTCCAAGCCTGCCTCCCAGCCTCCTGGGCAGCCTCCCTTCCAGCCTTGCTGGCAGCCTGCCTTCCAGCCTCCCTGCCAGCCTTGCTGCCAGCCTGCCTTCCAGCCTCCCTGCCAGCATTGCTGCCAGCCTGCCTTCCAGTCTGTCTGCCAGCCAGTCTGTCTGCCAGCCTTGGTACCTGCCTTCCTGCCAGGCTTCCTAACAGGCTTCCTAACAGGCTTCCTAACAGGCTTCCTGCCTGCCTTGGTGCCTGCAAGCCTTCCTGCCAGCCTCCCTGCCAGACAGCAACCCCACAACCATGGGGAAGAAGCGAAAGTCTCAGCAACCTGCCGCCATCCCTGGCAAGAGGGACAGGGCCACCCTCCCGCCCCCTGTCCCTGACTCTGCTTCTGCTGGAGCTTCTGCTGAAGCTGCTCCTGGCAGTGGTGCTTCTGCTGCATACTCTGCTGAAGCTGCTCCTGGTCCTGCTGGTCCTGCTGGTTTTGCTTGTACTCCTGGTCTTGCTGACCCTGCTGCTGGTGCTTACTCTGCTGCTGCTCATCCTGGTCTTGCTGCTGCTGCTGCTGCTGCTGCTGATCCTGCTGCTGCTGCTGCTGCTTATGATCCTGCTGGTGATGATGATGATGATGATGATGATGATGATGATGATGATGATGATAATGATTATGATTATGATTATGATCCTGCTGGTGAGGATGCTGCTGCTGCTGCTGCTGATGCTGCTGCTGATGATGATGCTGTTGGTGTGGAGGAGCAGCCCATACAACCTCAAAGTCCCTCTGATGAGGGCCCATATGGCCCTGCCAGAGGGAGGAAGAGGCAGACGCGTGATAGGGAGAGGAGGCAATACTTCATTGAGGAGGAACACGAGGATGAGGTGCTGGAGTGGCTGAGAGAGAACGACTATCTGTGGCGGAAGGGACACCGGCTGTACAGGGACACCAAGCGGAAGCAGACTGCTTGGAGAGAGAGGGCAGAGAGTCTGGGCTACACATCGGATGTGCTCCTCGGCTGGTGGAAGCACATGCATACCTGGTACGGGAAGCTGCACCACAAAAAATCTGGCCAGGCCAGGGTTAAGCTGACGGACAGAGAGAACTATGTCATGGCCAAGTGCAGCTTCCTGGAGGGTGAGGTCCGCCACCGAGGAGCACCAGGAGCCCAAATCTCTACCCTCTCTCTCCGGCAGCCTGCTGGGAGCCAGTCCTCTGGTGGCCGAGAGTCAGTCCCTGTCTCCATGCAGGTATCTGTGGAGCGTGCCATGGTGGAGAAGCCCCGGGCAGGTGTTGATAGCGTGGTGGAGAGCGAGGAGAACTCCCTGGTGCGGTGGGAGAAAGGAGACATTGAGTCCACCGCTGCCGAAGCCACATCCACCCACACCTCTGCCACCACAGTAAGGCAGAGAGCCGGACCGCAGGAGGGGCAGAGCCACAAGGTCCTGGTGGAGATCAGGGACACCATCCGCACCAGCATAGGTCTCCTCTCTCAGCTGGTCCCCATCGAATCCTCCTCCTCCAACCGCAAGCCCTTCCTCAATTATGTGAACCAGACCCTCAAGGAGATGGCGGATCCCCAGTACCAGGTGGTGAAGGAGAAGATCACCACGCTGCTTAACAACCCTCCAGACCCAGAGGCACCTGCTCCCACCGAGTCCAGGTTTGCTCCTCCACCCCAGGTGATGTCCCTCCCATACCAAGGCTTCCCACACCCCCTCACCTACCAGGGCTACAGCTACCCCGAGGTCCAGCAGCACAGACAGCAGCCCTTACAGATGCAGGCACAGAGTCATCGGGCGACACCGCTGCCACCGGTTCCAATGATGTCACCGATGCCAACCTCGACAGTCCTCACCCCGCTGCAGAACAGGCAGCCCCACTACACTGCTCCTTCCTCCATCCCACAGCCAAGCCCGGCCTCAGTACATCTGTCCTCAGTAATGGGGCTGACACCCCATGGCATGGAGGAAGGACCTCTCAGCATCGCGGGACTGAGCCAGCTGTACGACACCTTCCTCAACACACCATCCCCTGTTGTCCTCTCGGGGCTAGGCACTCCAATAACACCTCAGACCAGCACTGCAGCAGCACCCACCTCCAGAGCACCTGCTCCCTAAAATCTTAGCCTGGGCACACACCTCCGAGTGACCAAGAGGAGTGCCAGAGACTGGCTGCCTGGATATTTGTGGACTTTATTTGGACACTTGACTTGGGTCATGTTTATTTTACAGCTTGTTGTTCAATAAAGTTTATCTTTGTTTCACACACTTGCTTCATTAATTTTTTTCTATAAAGTCCGGGTGAAAACTTTTAGAAATGGTTTAGCCTTTGCATGCTTGTGGGATGGGTTAAGATAGCAGTGGGATGGGCAGGGATACCTGTTGGATGGGTTAAGATAGCTGTGGGATGGGAAGGGATACCTGTGGGATGGGAAGGGATACCTGTGGGATGGGTTAAGATAGCTGTG
>BLBF01000021.1:21416145-21434357 GCA_015471245.1 Laticauda colubrina | reverse complement strand
ATGGGAAGGGATACCTGTGGGATGGGTTAAGATAGCTGTGGGATGGGAAGGGATACCTGTGGAATGAGCAGGGATAGCTTTGGGATAGGTAATAGCTGTGGGATAGATAAACCTCCAGTGCAAGCATAGTGGGACTCTATGGCCAACCAAACATACATGGCCCAATCTCATCCGTGTGATGAGACAGTCTAAAGGAAGCATCCATTAAGCATCTATCATCCTGTCTTGCCACTCCACCGCTCCAGCTGGGGAGTTGCACCAGTGTTTCAGGAGGTTGCGCTGCTTCTTCGCCTCACGTGAGGCTCTGTTGGGCCCTTGCACATCCTCAGTGTCGATCAGGTTTCGCCCTTGCCTCCATTCCCCAGGCTCCATGTCCCCATTGCCTTGCTGGAGGTCCACGAGCCTGTTCTGCAAGACTGGGTAGCGGGTGCACATGAGATTGTGCAGGATGCAGCAAGCTTCCACGATGTTCCTCATGGTCTGTGGGCGATACTGCATGTTGGTGAGAAGTACCTGGAACCTGTTGGCCAGGATGCCAAAGGCGTTCTCCACCACCCGCCTTGCCCTGGACAGCCTGTAGTTGAAGATCCTCTCTTCTCGGGTGAGGCATCTGGAGGTGTAGGGCTTCATGAGGTAGGTTGTGAGGGAGAAGGCGTCATCCCCCACGATGAAGTAGGGCACATCTTGCGTGTCGTTGGGCAGCGGGTCTGGATCTGGGAAGCCCACCATGAGGTTGCTTTCCAGCCCCTCCTTGAGGTGAGTGTCGTTGTATACCTGGGCATCTGAAGATGAGCCGTTGCCTGAAACATCGATGTACATGAACTTGTAGTCAGCATCGACCATGGCGAAGAGGATGATGCTGAAGAAGCCCTTGTAGTTGTGATAAGTGGACCCTAAGTTGGGTGGAGCTTTGCAGGCCATGTGCTTCCCATCGATGGCTCCAACGGTGTGGGGGAAGTTCCACCTCTGATACCACTGCTCTGCAACTTTCTTCCATCCTTCTTCAGTGGAGGGGTACTGGAGGAGCTCCTCCTTGTATTCTTCAATGATGGCCTGCACCACTTCTCTGACAACAAAGCTGATGGTGCTGGGTGGCACCCTCCAGCCGTACTGCATGCTCCTGTAGGTGGTCCCTGAGGCCAGGTGGCGCAGAGTGAGTGCCACCTTGAGCCCAGGTTCCAGGCTGGGCGGGAAGTTGGTGTTTGTCTTGCTCAACCTGGGTGTCAGGCGCTGCACAACTTCGTCAAACATGGCTGGAGGCATCCTCATGAAGTTCTGGAACGCCCAAGGGTCTTCGCTCCTGAGCTCCACCATCAGCTTGTCGTAAAGTATGTACTGGGCTCTTCTGTCGAACCAACTTCGGAGCCAGACTTTTTTTGGGTGCCTCCTTTTCTTCCCGTAGTACTGTTCACAGAGACTGTAGATGGTTTCGCAGTGTTGCAGAAGGATGTTGGCTGCCGAAAGGATTTTTTCGCAATCCACGGTGGACATGACTGGATGCTGTGGAAGAGGAAGAGGCAGATGAAGGCTGCAGAGGTCTGCACCGCTGGGCTACTGGTTGCTCCCCCTTTTTATAGGCAGTATAGGTTTTCCGCTAGGCATCCTCTGGGCATCCTCTGGACATCCTTAATATCCGAGATAGATCCCCTCTGCGAACATTTTTTCCGCTTTAAACGCTTTGTTTCCATTCTGCATCCGTTCTGCATCTGTTCCGCATCCGTTCCGCTTCCTCCCTGCATCCGGGCGGATGCGAGTTCCGCGGATGTGCAGCGGATGCCTAGCGGATATAGCGGATGCGTAGCGGATGCAGAACGAACGAACTGGATACATTTTCCGCGCAAAAGTTTTAGGCAGCCTAAAACTTTTGGAGCGGATGAAACGTCCATAAACGGATGCTGGACGGATCGAGAGGAAGCCAAACGGAGGCAGTGAGTACATCGCGTTTTCGAACGGATGGCAAGCTTTTTTGTCCGTTTTACTTCCTCTTTGCATCCGTTGGTGCAGTGTGACACGGGCTTAAAGAAGAATAAAATGGAAATATGAATGCTGAGCCAGGTTAAATATGTACTAGTAGTATATGGACAAAGTGAAAGGAATGAGAGACTGTAGATAGACTATGGTTTGAGTTTCTTGAAAATGCATGTAGGTAATTTTTGACTTACGACAAGACATGACTGTTCGAAATTACCTCAAAGATTTTTACAATTCAGTTCCAAAGTTCCAATGGACAGTCACATGACCACATTTCAGGCATTCAGCAACTGGCTGCATTTAGAGCCTTTTGACCATCCTGCGGCCATAATGAACACAAAATCCAGCATTTCCTTTATTTTTAACAAAATGCCTCCTAGCAAACAATGGGTTTGCTTAATGACCACTGCAAAATAAGATTGTAAAATTCGATTGGTTGTGACTTGTTTTTATGACCACTATGACTTAAAACCATAATGGACAGGCTCTGTTATGATCAGAAGTCAAGGATTACCTGTATAGCAGGTACAGATGAGAGTAAATCCTGTGTGTATGTGTGACAGAGATCTACAAGAGATAAGGAAGTTACAAGAGATTAAGAATAAGGAATAATTTCAGAATGCAGGCCCTTCCTCTCAAAATATAGACAAGGCACAAGGGGTATATTGAAATATATAAAGGAAACACTGACTTAAACATTAAGGACTCAACTTTTCTTGATAAGAAAACCTTTCTTTCTTTGGAAATAAAATACTGCCTGTGTTGTAAACTAAGCTGATGGCTCATGTAACTTATATTTCTGCAACAATATTGTTCAAGTACAAAACTTAATACAAGAACAGCATTTTGTATCATAGTATTTCAGCTTATTTTCCATTTAATATGTCCTCATATTTACAAGTAACAATGTGAAAGCCCCAGGATGTAATTTGGGAAAATCTTAAATAAATACATGTCTATGCTACCCAACTATCAATGAGTATGAATGGCTCACAGCAACTAAATAACAAATAGGATTTGTAGTAATTTCATTATTCACAAAACTATTCATTTTCGGGGGGTGGGGGGAGAAAGCTGGTTGGAATCAATTTGGTCAACCTTTCATGGTGACAAGAAAAGGCAAACAATCTTTCAAAGCTGTCCAAGACTTGGCAAAAGAAGTAACAAGTGGAAGATCATTAAAGAGTGATCCAACCTAGAACTAAGGAGAAATTTCCCTAGAGTGAGAACAATTAATCAGGGGAATGGCTTGCCTCCAGAAGTTGTGGATGCTCCATCACTGAAGGTTTTAAAGAAGAGATTGGACAGTCATTTTTCTGAAATGGCATAAAAGTCTCCAGGGTTGGACTAGAAGATCTCTAAGGTCTCTTCCAGCCATGTTATTATGTGTTCTATTTTAAGACCAAATGTCAGGTTTCCAAGAGATGAAATCCATTTGAAAAGAAAAATGATGATGTTAAACACAACCCTCTTTTTTTCTGCCAATTAACATTTATTCTGACAGTCCACATAGTTCTGTAGGAAGGCAAGGAAAAGATAACATTTAGTTCGGTCAGAAGGTCTCAGAGAAGTGCTGGGTTTTCTTCCGTCCAATGAACAAGCTTCCCATTGCTGCTTGATGAAGCAACGAAGACAACCACATCCTGTTTCTGGGGCAGAGGAAAGGAAAACATGAAGATTTTGCTCAGTTAATCTCATAAGCGCATGACTAGTAACATTTTCTAAATTCTACAGCTACAGGCTTCCACTTTTGTTTGACACATAAGTAAATCAGAGTTCAGTCAGAATCACACATCATGATAGTTTGTTTGATTTTGGGTTCATGGTTTAGTATGATGTGTGAACTATCTGATGAAAGTTCTGCAGTTAAAGCATAGCTATATAATTTAGAATAAAAATCTAAGGAACAAAAACAAAGTTATGAAAGATTATTAACATGACATACAAGTTAATAACACTCATCATGAAAATTCTACTTATTGTTGATTTAAAACCATGAAGACTAAGATAATAAAACAGCATAAATAAATAAAATAAAATAGACCAAGATATTTGACATATCAAACAATCTAGGCTATATTGTCATCATCGTATTGATTGCATGATATTGATATCATAAGTGAGCCCATGAAATGTTATATCATGTCTTAACCATTGAGTGGCAGCCAAAGCTGCACTACAAAAAGGAAATAAATTTGCTATGCTCCATTTACAAATAAACAACAATCCCAAGATATTTTCAAGATACTAGATGGAGAAAGACATTAGCTTTCGTCTTGCTTTTTGTCCCCCCCATTCTCCATTCAGCACACCTTTTAACCTTTGTCTCATTCATTTTCTCATTCATAATTGTCCTCAGTAATTTAAGTCTCCTGGAAATAATATGTCCAGTCTTGATTTTTCCACCCTTTCTACACCCTTTCTGTCCCCCGAATCATCCTCTCTGCTGATTAGCTTTCTATCCCTTGTTCTCCACCCCTTCCCCAATCTGCCAGTAAACTGTAAGCAGGGTCAAGGTGGGTAAAATCTGACACATTTCACCAACTATTCTGGCAGTATTAAGTCAGATGATTTGTAGGGAGCAGTGACAACTAAATGCCAATTGGCAACTTAAGCTAATATAGCCACTCCATCTTCCCTGGGTTCTTGGAAGTCTCTTCTGCACCATTCTTTCATTTTTTTTTCCTCCAGGAAAAATGCAGGGCACACTATTTTCTGCCCCCATAGCAGGAGTTCCCTGAAACCTACTGAACAGTCTGTTGGCAGCTGGAAAGAATCTCACCACTCTGAGAGCAGGGGATTTGAACTCTCCCATTACTGTACTGAAAAATTTCTATCCAGCTGATCAAGTATTTAGCAGACTTATTTTGACTAGAGATATAAGGTTCTGCAATCATGAAAGGGCACTCAATCTACCCATCAAAAGAAGCTTTTTCTTGTTCTTGGCTCTTTCTGCTTTACCAGGCAGAAATAATTCTGGTTTAAATTCTATTTGGGCTTTCATAATTTCTTTTAACCAAATTCATATTTTGGCCCAATATTTCTTAGCTTTTGGACAAAGCCACCATATGTGAAAGAAGGTACCCTGTATTTGCTTACATTTCCAACAATTTGTATTTAAGTTAGGATACATTTTAGCCAGTATCAAAGGGGCTAGATACCACTGATAACACATTCTATATTGATTTTCTTTATATGACGTTGATTTTGTTATTGTATTTTTTTTTAAAATCTTTTCCCAATCCTCCAATTCTATGTTATGTCCAGGGGTGGGATTCTACCAGTTTGCACCTATTCGCAAGAACTGACTGTTAACATTTTAAGCAGTTCGGAGAACCAGTTGTTAGAAGAAATTACTGGCCTAATCCTGTAAGGAAGGCAGGAAGGAAACATTCTGATGTTGCTTATAGAAACTGCCTTTCCATTAACCCTTATTACATTCTTGGTAGAACTAGATTTCCTGTCTCTGGAACTTCTCTGGAGTTTTTTTCCCCTCCTTTGCTGATACTTTGCTTGTGTGGAGTGACCATTCAAAGTTACAATGGCACTGAAAAAAGTGACTTATGATCATTTTTCACACTTACAACTGTTGCAGCATCCCCACAGTCATGAGACCAGGCGAGGAGATGCGTACCTTGATGTGAGTGATACTGAGTTGGCCATGCCCAGCCAATAACATGACCACCAAGCCACGCCCACCAACTAAGCCACACCCACATAACCAGTTGTTAAAAAAATTGAATCCCAGCCCTGATTTTGTCCCAAATTCCTGGCCCATGCTATCATTGGTCCTTTCACTATTTCTTCTGCTAAGTCATATTCTAATAAATAATTATAAATCTTTGACATCAATTCTTCCTCTGTATCTGTCTATGACAGTTTTAAAGTAGTTCCAGGTCTTTGTGATGTCACAATATTACTTGTGTTACAAAGCCAAGATGATATGTGTTTCAATTCTAGTAGAAACTAGTAGAATTGTGTGTGCACATTCTCTCTCTCGATCCTCATCTTGGCTTTGTGGAGTTTGTTTTTCTATTTGCAAAAACTCTTAACTCACTAGTCCTTCTGAGCTTCAAAGAAATAGATGACCTGACACATTTTCAACTCCACCTCATAGAAATCACAAATATCCTTTGGTAGGCAACCACACAAATGTATATAATATGAAGTAAGGATGTGAATGATATATGTATGTGTGGGAGGATCCTTGGTGCTCTCTGAGCTTGGTTGTTCTCTTGTAGACCTTTCATGATCAAACTAGATACATCATCACTGCTACTAGAGGCCCTATTACTGGAAGCAGTCTTGGTTGTTCCTTGACTGGGCTGTTGTCTGCTGTTTGTTTGTCTGACTTGGTTATTCCTTGGTTGGGATATTGTTTACTTCTTGGTTGTTGGACTAATGTTCATTTTGATGATAATCTCTGCTCATCTGAGAGTTGATTGCTGTGGGGGTGCTATGATTTCCTTTTTGGCTTTTTAATTGTCTCTGTTGAATGGTATGTAGATCTTGTTTATTTCTAATAGGAAGGAGGAGGAGGAGGAGAATACTGGCTGCCTCTCTTTGCTCTTTTCACTACTGACATAAAAACCAAGGAACACAGTCTGGCCAGTTTGTTGTTTTGAGATCACTCAGGAGCCTGACAGCAGTGCTTCCCAGAGTGTTTATTATCCATTGTAGGTAAAATACATCAAGTCAATTTAAAAGTCTCTATTGTGATTGGGTAATGGGTTTGTGTGTTGTTATCCCCGTTCCCCCCAAAAATCCTATTTTGCCCCACGTTTGGGTAATTTACCCAAGTTTGGGAAGTATCTGCTTACAGTAACTTTGAGGCAGGTTCCTCAGAATTTTGCCTTAATCTACATTTAGATCAAATCTTAGCTTACTCAGCCCCCTCTCCTAATGCATATCATATAATGCATATCATACTGAAAATTTTCACTGTTGTTCTGTCAGAGAACTTGAACTTACACAAAAAGCAAAAAAATGCCAGCAGAAAAGAATTTGTGGCAAGCTTGCCATCTCATAAAAAATAGAAATGAGAGATGGTTAAAGATGATCTGGGAGAGTGAATGAGCCCTCCAACCCATGCTAAAATCCACACTTCTCAAAGGGGTTTAAGAGCTCTTCATTCTCCGTACCCTGTGCATGGAAATAAGAAGTATCAGAGCTGAGTGTCATCTGAACATAGGTGATCCAAAGCCAAATTTCCAGATAAATCCACACTGATTTTCATAGATACATTGAAAATAGAATTTTGCTACATGCTTGAACTAGAAGTAGGATTCTCATAGAACTGTGATATGGAACTGCCTAAGATGATCCTAAATAATGTTGTAGTCAATGATATGGAAAATTACTGTGAAGTCCAGGAGAGCATTACAGTCACCAGCTTTGGCCACAAGGATTATTCCTGTCTTCAAAACAGTCCCCTATTTAAACAGGAATCAATTTCTCGAATCAGCAGCTTGCATACTGTACTCATAATTGGCAGATTTTTGTTTCATGCAACAGATATTTTTACAATATATTATTTAGTCAATCTATAGTGTGGTTTTAAGATTCTAGTAAATACTAGAATGTTGAATGAAACATCATGTGGCTTTTTATAATTCAGCAACAGAGTTTGTTTTTTTGCAAACCCAATCTATTTACTTAAAAACCTGTTGCACATAAGGAAGCATCACTTCCATATAGGAAATGATGAGTTTTACTAAAATGTCCTAAAAGTGCCAGGCCCCTACATTAACCACAAAAAAAAAAAAAAAAAAAAAAACCACATTAGAAAACATCCAGAATTGGGTGGGCTCTATCAGTGTTAAAAAGGAATCAAGTTAAAATCAGTGCGGTAATATAAGAAATGTGTGGGCATAAAATCAATGCATTTAATTAGTCCCATGTTCAGTACACACTTGCTGAAGTTTGAAAACACTTGTATAGGATGTTGCAATTTTAGCCCTGATGCAGGGACTATCATCCTTTAATAGAAGTTGGGCATAAGCCAAGTCAGGTCTATCAGGTTGCCTACTGCTCAAGGAAAAATAAGCTTATCCCTTATTTGTCTAAAGAATGGACAATGGAGGATGATATATTTCTGGTTCTCCACTAGGCAATGTTGACCTCCAAGACAGCAGATGGTAGTATCTGCCACCTTGCCAGTATAAAAGCTTTTCTATAGTTCAATGTTTCTAATGGGGAAAGGTATCCTCCAGGAGCCATTAAATAATTGAGCCACTGCAAGGTTAAAACAACTGATACCTTCCCAGTAACTTCTACATCAAAGATTCAGATAAAGCTGACCTTCATTTTAGTCGTGCCCACCTCCAGCCAAAAGATGGCATTTGGATGCATTTAGAGTCCATTGGAGTTAGGGTGGCCAATAAATTTAAATACATAAATAAAATAGCAAAGCTGCTCTAAAAACGTAGACTCCTTAGAGCAGGGGTGTCAAACTCGCATCGTCATAGTGGCATCATGTGATGTATGGAGACTATTTTCCCCTTTGCTAAACCAGACGGGAGGGCCCAGCAGTGATGCATCTGGGCCACAGGCCGCGATTTTGACACCCGTGTTCTGGAGGAACAAAATAAAAGGAGAACAGAGTTTTATATTTAGTTAGGAGGGTCCAAACACCTGCTCAAGCAGGATACCTTCAGACATGTGGCTGTCCAATCGTTTCTTAAAAACCTCCAATGATGAAGCACCTACAACATCTGAAGGCAAGCTGTTCCACCAGTTAACTGTCTTCACTGTTAGGAACTTTCTCCTTAGTTCTAGGTTGCTTCTCTCCTTGATTAGTTTCCATCCGTTGCTTCTTGTCTTGCCTTCTTGAGCTATGGAAAATAAGTTGAACCCCTCTTCTTTGTGGAAACCCCTTAAATATTGGAACACTGCTATCATGTCACCTCTGGTTCTTCTTTTCTTTAGACTGGCCATACCCAAATCCTGCAACTGTTCTTCATATGTTTTTGTCTCCAGGTCTTTAATCGCCGTAGTTGCTCTTCTCTGCAGTTTTGCCAAACTCTCAACCTCTTTTTTGTAATGTGACCAAAACTGAATCCAGATGTGTTCTTACTAAAGCATTATAAGATGGTACTAATACTTCATGCTATTTTGATTTTATGCCTCTGATTATACAACCAAGAATTCTATTACCTTTTTTGGCTGCTGCCTCACACTGCTGATCCTTTTGTGCACAATATGATATTTATGTGCACAATATATTTCATTCCCTCTAAAATCTGCTGCATGTGGGGAAATATGTTATTAGCAACAATTTTTATCTTCTGCTGTACCAACCTTAAGAAAAATATCTATTTATACTTACCAGGGGAAGTTCCATTGAAATGATCAACATCATTTAAAGAGAAGCAATTGTGGGATTTTGATCTGTAGGCTTCTAACACCCAGGACATTTTCAAAGCAGTTGATATATTACTTTACTCAGCTGAATGATGAGCCTCACCAGGCCTACTATATCTGCCTTTGCCTTCTCACATCTTACATGTGTGGCTGCTCTCTTAAAGTTTATATTTCTAAAGTTCAGCATTCATGTTTACTCATTTCTAGTCCTTTCTCCATCTTGGTGTTGGGCTTTAGCTTCTAGAATTCCTCATCAGTATGTCCACTGATTGTAAGTTTATTCACAATATTAAGTGATGAAGTGTATTTTATAGCTTTATATTTAGGTTATTTTTTCTTTTATGGAAATTTAATTTTAGAGTTGCATAAGCATTCAGTTCAGCGAACTGAATTTGGTGACATTACAGGTTGTTCCTCACGATCAAGTTAAAAATTTGTCAACCAGCCAACAGTACAAAATATCCTGTTCTCAGTGATGAGTCTTACAATATCTTGCCACAGGCACAATGCCAGCAACTATTTCAGTCCTTATTATATAGGGTTCATTAAGGAAAAGAGACTGATGGATTTCCCCCAGTTTTGTGCCTTTTCTTTCCACCAAATGTCATTAAGAGATGGAAGACATCAACTGATCATTCTCCTTAATATGAGAAAAGCTGGGAGGCAAGCTGAGTTTTGATCGCTGGTTAGATAGGCAGGTTTAGTCATCCCTCAAAGTTTACTCTGGTTTGGTACAAATGTTGTGCACATGTGAATTCAAAAGCAGCCTGAATATCAGTTGATATTTTAGGATTATTATGCTTGGTCATACAGTCAGCCAGTTGTTTAGCCTAGTTTTGATTTTTTTGTCCACCGATCGAGTCCTTTCCAATGCCTTGGGATAGGCAGATGTTGTAACAATAATATTAAAGGTAACACTGCAGGATGTAAGCTGTTTGAAGTAACACTGCCTTTTATAATTGACTGATGGCAACTTTATCAATGTTAATATTCAAGTGGTGCTCAGATGTTTTGGGATTGCACTCAAGGCTACCTCTTACTATTGTTTTCTTTTACTATTGTCACTCTGCTTCTGTTTGCAGATCCTTATACTTTTTTTATTTTCTCTAGGTTTTTTTTCTTCTCTTTTGCTGTCTCAGGTATTGCAATGTCCACTATCCATACTTTTTTTAGCTTTTCTTATCAAAAAATATACTTATCTGTTTGAATTTTAAAGTCCCAGAGCATTTAGCTTCTTCATTTTCTATTACTTTGTCTATTTTGTGGTCCTACCAGTTCTTGCTTGCAGGCAAGTGATATTTCTTGCAGATATTATTCTATTCTCCTCACTCCAGTTGATTCTGACTGGCTCACAGCATGAAAGCAAAACAACATAATAAATCAAAAAGAACATATAATGTTAATTGCATAACAAAAATCTACTCAACAACACGAACGTGTCAAATACCAACAAGAGGTTCCAGCCACTCTAGCCTGGGGTGATTGGAGTCTGGAAGCCTCTCAACCAATGTCTGAAAGAAGAGCTAAGACATTAAGATCCTTCAGAATGCTTTCAGGGTAGGAACCCAGATCTCAAGGGGAACCACATTCCATAGGGCAGATGTGACAGAGAAGGCATGCTTCTAGGGTCCAGATAGATGGCATTGCTTGATCAATCCAGAGGATCCTAGCTCTGTTGGACCCAACTGGATGAGTGGACACTACAGGAAATAGGTCATAACCAGCATCTTGAATCATATTCAGAAGCAAACTGGCAACCAGTACAGCTCATGAAGTTCAGATGTCACATGGGCATTCTGAGTTGTACTTATCATGGTCTCCACCCCTGTATTCTAGATGAGGTGGAGGTTCTGGATGGTCTTCAAAGGGCAGTCCAAGTTGAGTCCAATGCAGTAATGGAATTGAGCACATGAATAATTGTCGGAAGGGCCTCCCAATCTAGGAAAGGGCGCAGTTGGTGCACCAAATGAAGTTAAGCAAAAATCTTCCTTGCCATAATTGCCACCTGCCTACAAAGTAGGATCTGTGAGTCCAAGAAGATTTGTACACCAGTCTTGAGTGGGTAGGTTGCTACCCCATCTAAGGTCTAAAAGATGAAATATCCCCACATCTAGGTGCCCCTAACATCCAGAACTATTCATTCTTTGTAGGATTGAGAATCAGATGTGGTTCCTCCCTATCCAATGTAGTATTATTGTGTACTAGTAGTATAAGTATTACTATTATAGAATCATAATACTCTGGAGTACAGGTAATCCTCACTTAACAATTCAAATTGGGATTGGCAACTTCATTGCTGAACAACACAGTCACTAACAGAAATGTCATATGACCACTGAAATTAGTAACAGCAGTTCCAGCAATCCCAGTTGCTATCATTGAAGAAATCCCACTCAATTGTTAGGCAAGGATCCACCGGGATCAGGCCATTCTTGGAAAGTGAGGGGTTACTTCCACTTTCCCAATCCAGCTATGTTTCTTCCATCTCTGCTAATCTGGCTGTCCTCCTATCCACTGCTGTCAGCTGGCCCCACTGCATCATGTGCCATATCATGTGCCACTCCTGGACAGGACTTCTATTTTACACCACCTTCTTTCACACTGCTCTTCTTTTTTCTGAATAGACTTTTTTTTTAAGAAAAGACTGGATAGCCTCCTATCTGAAATGTAGATTTGGGGAAGTCTCCTGTTTGAGCAAGGGGCTTGAATAGAAGATTTCCAAGGACTTTCCAACTCTATTCTGATTGATTGAGTTCCAAAGTAGCTATGTACAGTAAATATGGTTTCCATTTTTATTTCCAATTTGATTTTTCACTAAGCTTATTAGTAGGGTTTGGAGGACAACCAATATTAAGCCTTCAAATCAGTTTTAACAGCTTTTTGTTTAAAAAGAAAATGAGGCCTTTGTGCAGTTTTTCATGGCAATCATGTCCATGATGTTTGATGTGTGATGAAGCCATCTTGTTGCATCCTTCCACCTTGATGATCTTCTTGCATCCATCCCCTAGTGGAATAACATTTGCCAGTATTGAATTTCTTCTCCTTCCGAACTCTGCATGCCGCATACTCCACAAATCTGTTCTGGAGCATGTGGCTGACATTTTGAAATTGGTTTAGGGTGTATGAAGGAATGCAGCAGGAAGAAGAGCTGAGTAATAGGAAGTTCCATTGCATCAGTAGAAATCCATATAATGTGCTAAATAACCTATTGCTTGAACTTTTCAGATCTCAACAGCCAAGTAAAAGGAACAGAAAATAAAAAACGCTACAGTGAGATTTTCCGAAGTTTGGATGCCCTTGAAATTTCAATTGGAAATGCGTGCGTATTTTGTGTTTTTGTTGTCCTCAGCATGCACTAAAGACATTTCTTAATGCTAAAGACATTTCTTTCTGAATGTGGTATGTGATGGTAGGGAGATAAGTTCTTGTAACCTGAAAGATCCAGGCCATGAGTCAACACTCATCTCTGTGGGTATCGGCTACTAGAAAATCAAACACTACGGATTGGTTCTGTAGAACTAATGCCACCGTAATTTTACTGAATTTACACACAGAGAATAATATGTTTTTCAAAGACACAGAGACAGAAATGTTGGAATTGAAGGTGATGAAAGAGGTAGTTGGTGCTATATTGCATGTACAATGTTCAAGGAACAAAATATTTTATACTATTTAACTATTCTGCTACTATTCTTCTGATGTAAATCAACTAAAATGTATGTAAAGAGCAAACTGTTAAACCTAATTTAAATGTCCATCAATTCATGATTTAGTAGAGGTGGGCTGAAGCACTTTAAAATAGTTATTTACTATTGGGACTGGCTTCTGCAAGGAAATGATACTTCTTTCCTTGACCTCAAGAAATGTTTCAATCTGAAGGTTGCATCAAGATTCGCTCACACACTGTTAGGACATGACTCTTTGCAGAGAAGTTTTTCAGTTGAAAAAAGTCTGATATTAAATCCCGAACATGATTTCAAGTATACTAATAAAGTCATTTGAATTGGTGGCAAACTTTTTCTTGTTTTCATCATTAAATTCTTCTTTGGGGCATACACTCGCTTGCCTAGCATTTTTTATTTCTGTATTTTTTTGTTTTGGACAGAAAAACTAACAAAATACTATTGTGGTACTGTAAGTACTACTGTAGTTTTCATGGGAATGAAAGATGGTACAATATGTTAGATCACAGTCCTTTTCAGCCCAATCTGCTCTCCACTGGGACAGGGTTTGTGAGGATTCACAAATATGAGTTACTTATAGTCTTTGCTTGTTGCCTACTATTCTATAGATGTCACCAAAGTCTAATGCAACCTTCCCTAAGCTATGATGTATAGATATTACAACTACAATTGCCTTTATCATCATGCAGCCTGGATCAGCAGCTAGTTGGAAAAGACTGGTTTTATTTTGTAGATACCAATGAATGGCAATTTCTTATTGAAAGGCCATGTTTATAGTTAGAACAAATGTAAGCCACAGTCATACAATTTCATTTGGAAAAGTGGAGGGCGATATAAGACATTTTCAGTTTTATTATTTTTAAAGTGAATGAATGCCTATTTGTCCATTTCTGCAGATTTGAAATAAATCATATGTTTATTTACAGCTGTGGAGATGTACATTAGGCGCACACCAAAAATAGAAATGCACACATTAGGTGCACAGTAAAAAAAATGCACACCCCTCCAGAAATGTTGATCTACTACTTTTGTCAGTAGGAATGAAGGTCTATCCCATAATTTCCCATCCTCAGATGTCTTTCTTTGCTCCAATCAAATGGAGGGCAATGAGAAAGTGCTGTAAATCTCTGGATACAGCTTTGCATTCTTAAAATTTGTTATTATTTTTCCTACTTTTGAATTGTGCCCAATTCTTGCAGATTGGCTGGATAGGTCACTGTAGTTTTCTTGGCATGGTTTTTCAGGAGTGATTTGCCATCACCTCCTTCCTATGCTCGAGACAAAGTGACTGGCCCAAAGTCATCCAAGTGGCTTTGTGCCTAAAGCAGGACTAGAACTCACAGTCTTCTCTAGCCTGATCTTTTAACCACTACACCAAACTGGCTGTCTGGTTTGAGAGTTTAAGGAACTCAGGCTAATTTGAGAATTTAAGGAACTCAAACTAGTTCCTTGATTAGGTTGTTGTTTACTGCTTGTTTGTTTGTCTGGTGTTAATCCTGGTGTGAATCCCTGTTTATCCGGGTGTTGATTGCTGGCAAAAAGTTATTCTGGTTTTTAAAGAGGGGCTTTTAAAGTTGTTTTTATTGGTTGTATTATTATTAGCTCTTTTGAATGGTATGTAAATGTTGTTTGTCTATATGTGCCTATGATTTGCCTGAATGCCAAGCTTCAAAGAATTACCTAGCATTTTTGGATTCAGCTTGGTATTAGATGCGTATAGTTTTCCCAATGAAACTATGGTTAACTCTGTCTATATGTTGTGAAATTAAGAAGTTTTCATTGTGTCTTCTGGCTGCTATTGGTATTCATGGGTGCACTCTGGACTGTCTGTCCTATGAACTGTAGTGACTGTTATAGCCCTTACAATGCATGTTGTAGATGCCTCCTGTTTTTCTTTTTTGGCTACTGAGCTTTTGGTTTACTTAAGATGTTTTGAAGGGTTTTGATTTGTGTGCTATGGTGATGCCATGTGGTTGTAACTGATTATTTCTGAGATGTTTTTGATGTATGGTATTAATGACATCTTTTTCATAGCTTGTGTTGATTGTACTGCAGTGAATTAAGTAGTCAGACACTTTTGAAGAAGTTACATGGGTATCCATTTTGTTGGAAGATGTTGTATAGATAGTATGTTTCCTTTTTCTGGTGTTCTGGGTTGTGTTTGTGCTGGTCTGAATAATGTTCTTATATAGCTCCTTTTGTGGGAGGTTAGATTGTTACTTTTGTAGTGGAGCACTTGGTTGATATGAGTAGTTTTACAATAGAATTTTGTTTGCTGCCGTTTCCTCTGCTATAAGAATACTTGGGAAAGGTAGTGTGTTGTTTTCTTCTTCCATTATGAATTTTATTCCTTTGAAGATGTTGATTTTTTAATGTGTCTTCCCTAGTTGTTCCTTAGGTTTTTTTATTATAACAAAGGTGGTATCCATCTACCAGATTCATACAATGTTGTATATCCTAAAAGTAGTAATCACAGTAGTGTTCATTTGCTCGTATATTTGTCCATGAAACTGAAAATAGATAGTGAGGCAGAGGTTGGTGAGATCCATCATTTTGAGTAGTTGGATCTTGGTGTATTTGGTTAGGTCATGTGTGTGTAGTGCTACTGCCATAAATTTTTCAATAGTTCCAGGTTTATGGATATAAAGAGTGCTCTGACATTGAATAAAATCATGATCTCCTCTTCTTATATTATTAAGTCTTTGATTTTCTGTAGGTACAGTAGTTGGGAGTTGAGAGAATATTTACTCCCCTCTGTAAGATGTCGAAGCTTTTTTGTCAGTTCTTTAGTGATGTTGTATGGTGGGGTCCTTGATAATGATACAATTGCATGAAGAGATATGTCGGCCTTGTTTTTGGTATCTATAAAAGCAGGGGAGAGGAATCCACTGCTTTTCATCTGCCACTGTTCTTCTTTTGTGATTTGGCCTTTCATGATTAGGTTGTTCAGAGTTATCTTGATCAGGTTGTCTAGTTTCTGTACTGGGCTGTTTCCAGGGGTGAGATTCAAATTTTTTAACAACCGGTTCTGTGGGTGTGGCTTAGTTGGTGGGCATGGCTTGGTGGACATGGCTTGGTGGTCATGTTATTGGCTGGGCATGGCCAACTCTATATCACTCACATCGAGGCATGCATCTTCTCGCCTGGCCTCTTGTGACTGTGGGGATGCTAAAGTAGTCGTAAGTGTGAAAAATAGTCATAAGTCACTTTTTTTTTTAGTGCCATTGTAACTTTGAATGGCCACTCCACACAAGCAAAGTACCAGCAAAAAAGGCGAAAAAAACTCCAGAGATGTTCCTGAGACAGGAAGTCTAGTCCTGCCAAGAATGTAATAAGAGTTAACAGAGAGGCAGTTTGTGTAAGCAACACCAGAATGTTTCCTTCCTGCCTTTCTTACAGGATTAGGCCAGTAATTTCTTCTAACAACCGGTTCTCTGAACTGCTTAGAATGTTAACAACTGGTTCTAGCGAATAGGTTTGGACTGGTAGAAGCTCACCCCTGGTTGTTTCTAACTGGAATATAGGTTTCTTTGTTGTCCAGTAATTCTTTGGCTTTTTGTATACGTTGTGTTTTGTCCAGGATAACTGTAGTATGGCCTTTATCTGCTGGGAGGATAATAATGACTTGGTCTTTCTTTAGGTACTGTCTTCTGCTTTGAGTTGGTTCTGATTCTGTGTCCTTCTAGTCTGTGGCATAATTGTATGCCTTATGTTTTCTTGGGTCTCTATGGAATGCCCTTAGAAAACGTTGCTTCTAAGGCTGCCAAGAATTATAACTGATTAGCATCATCTATGTTATGTTTGAGGCCTGTGATGATGATGATCATGATGATGAGGAAGAGGAGGAGGAGGAGGAAAATGATCATGTATGCTCACCTCAGATTAAATAAATAGCAACATTTTCTAGATAACCTCAAGAACCAACTGGAACAAACCATATTCCCCAAACACACTAAAATGCTGACAGCCACCATCAAGACTACATCCCAAAGACAAGCTGGAAAAATAAAGAAAATGAAAGTCCAAACTAAACTGTTCAAGCTAAATCCCACAAGCAACCAGGTACCTGAACTGGAATGACTTGTGAATATGTTCAATGGTTCACTATCCACTACAAAACACAATGTCCTACAGAAGAGCCTCAACTATAACATAGATGATGCAGCGGTTGAGGTGAATTAACATGAAAAGAATCCTAGAGGATAATAAATATTATAATTAATAAAGAAGGATTCTCTGTCCTACATTAGGGTTAAATTCTGCCTCCCAGCTTTTCATAATGGTATGAGCTGTTCAGTGCTGTTTTGTACTAATGGAGAATAGTGCATTTTTCCTTTTAATTAATTTCTCCTGTTGATTTTTTCCAATTTCTAGGACAATTGAAATGTTTAGTGATGATGCTGATGACAACAGGAATGAATCTTCAAACCCACAGCCTGAAATAGTACAGGTAGAAATAAAAGTTATCTTAATTTTGGCTAATAATAATAACAATGTGTGCGGCTAACCCCACTTTTCTTTAGGAAAATACTCTTGCCACAACTAGTTGGTAACATAATTTTTTTAAAGACATTTTTTCAGTTATAACTATTATCACACATGTATCTGCAAATAGGACTCTGTCACATGTACCCTGTTTCTTCAACAATATGGCCTCCCCCAATAGGAAGTCCCAGCCTGTTTTATAGGCATGAAATGAAATTAAGCCCCTCCCCCCAAATTAAGGCCTATATTAAAACATGCGAAATGGGGGGAATGATAAGGGGGCCCTTGCCGTTAGGAAGCACTTTAGTTGCACACCCGGATATGGTGCTGCCTGCGTTGACCCCAATATGAAGTACCCCACCAACACCAAGGTCAACATCCAAGCCGTTGTCGCCCGCCCGAAGATGCAAGGGGGGAGAATTAAGTCACCCCTGAAAAGACAGCCTAGCCATTTTTTCTGGGCTCAAAAAAAAAAAAAGAGCCGGCCTTATTATACGAGAAACATGGTATTTATGCATTGAGATGATGAAATCTGGAAGTATTCTGCTGCTCTTGGGAGTCCTTATAGTTGGTAGACGATAAAAAAGTTGGGCACTGCATAGTTTTTGCATGTCTCTGTTTTTCCTTCCTTCCTTCCTCCCTTCCTCCCTCCTTCCCTCTTTCTTTCTTTCTTTCTTTCTTTCTTTCTTTCTTTCTTTCTTTCTTTCTTTC
>BLBF01000021.1:21372443-21406227 GCA_015471245.1 Laticauda colubrina | reverse complement strand
CCAGCTCACTTCCCCAGCTATTCCTACCTCCCTTTTCCACCACCCCCGTTACTCATGGCAGTCGAAAAGATGCAAAGCAATAGCAGAAGATCTTGAAGACTGACATGAGGTCATTAGTAGACAGTCTAAGGTTAAAGTTTTTGGGGTTTGGGGAAGAAACCACAGAGTCAGCTAGAGTATTCCAGACATTGACCACTCTGTTGCTGAAATCGTATTTCCTGAAATCAAGTTTGGTGCGATTAACCTTGAGTTTGTATCTATTGTGTGCTCTTGTGTTGTTATGGTAACAATACTGTGCAGGTTTTGTATAGCACAGAATGAAAGTTGAGCAGATTTCATGCAACTGTAAAAAAAAATGTTGTTCTTGAGGGGCATGGAGGGGAATTGCTAGAGCAACTTGTGATCTTCCCTCCCAGCTACCCCATTGATTTGGCCTGGGAGAGGTTGTTAAAGAAGATTGCAAATGGTGATCATATGGCCATGGAATGCAAGTGCAAGTGTTATCTGGCTGTAAAGCACCCAAATTGCAATCTGCGATGGCTGGACAACTGGACCTTCAAGGGCCAGTCACAAGTACAGTTTGTTCAATGCTATTGCAACTTTGCACAAGTAGACAGGTTGTTGAACAAGTGGTCAGAAAGAGGAGATTAGTGCAATATTTGTGAGAAGGATCTGAGTGTCCTGGTAGATCACAGACTAAGCATCATTCAGAAGTGTACTGCAGCTGCCAGATGAGCCAATGTAATCTTGGACTGCATCCACAGATTTGAATGGGGGTGGATTTGTTGGAGTCCTGACAGCTATGCTGTCACATTCATAAGAAGTGATAGTTCCATTTTCGGCTGCACTGGTCAAATCCTACTGGGAATACTGGGTGCAGTTCTAGTTATTACAATACAAGAAGGTACTGCAGAAGAGATACTAGAAAGAATGTGAAGAAGAACAATGACAATGATAAAGGACTTGGAGGTGAAATCCAATGGAGACTGATTGAAGGAATTGGGTATGTTTTTCTTAAAGAAGAGAAGTCTAAGTGGAGAGATGGTTGCAGTCTCCAAAAACCTGAAGGTCTATCCCAGGAAGTAGGTGTGAATTTATTCTCCATAGTAGTGATGAGCAGCAAAAGTAGTGCTGGAGGAAGTACCATACAGAGGAAGATCCAAACTTGAAATAAAGAAGAATTTCTTGACTGAGAGTGCTATTAAACAGTGGAATAGCCTGCTTCCTTGGAGTCATGAGGCATCCATGATTTGAAGTTTTTTAAAAAAAATGCTAAATAGCCATTTGCCTGTGATGATTCCTATCCATGGCAAGAGGGTTGGACTAGATCTTCCAGGTCTCTTCCAGCCCTGTAATTCTATAAGTGCCCTGAGAATTATAGTTGAATTGGAGGTGGATGTAGGAACATGTAAGAGTCTTTGCTGTCACCAGACCAGGAGTAGAATTTTCAGTATCTTGCATCTTATTTTGGCTTGTTCATTCCAAAGCATATGGGTCAGATCTATATTTATAACAGAAAGAGATGATGATTTGGCAATAGTTGCAGACATAGGGGACAATTGCCCAACTGTCCACCAATGAGAAGATTTGGACTCTGGCTCAATATATTTGCTGCAGTTCCATAGTCCCAAACTGGAGGAATAGGGTAAGGAAATGAACAGATTGAAAAGAGCAATATGGTGATTATGGAAATGATTTTACAGCAAGTGATTCCCAAATCCAAATTTGTTTCTGGGAGCTAAAACCGTACCCCTTCAGGTAAGAAATATAATGCTGAGGAAGAACATGATTCTGCTGACTATGGTCCTGTGATTTAGGTTGAAGGAACAAGCATTCTGATGATCATGAATAAGACTATCAGAATATAATGACAATGGAGACTAGTAACTAAGTACTGGGAACAACTGAGGTGAATTATCAAGTCTTTGAAGAAATGGAGGACAGGAATGTTTAATGCCAGAGTGGATTAGTCCTAGTGTAGTGTATTCTCTTTAGATATAAGCCATAAAGTCCCCAAAAGTGGGGAAATTGCCACAAATACTGCAAATTTTATTTTATGTTAGAATGAACTGAGCTGCACAAATGGTTTCAATTTATCCCTAAAATAAATTATACAATATACCGTATATACTCGCATATTAAGCCGATCTCACATATAAGCTGACCCTTTAAAAACTGCCCCAAAATGAGGAATTTTGCAAAAACTCACATATAAGCTGACCCCCAAATACCATGGTTTCTTGTTTGAGCTAATAACAAAAGAGTATTAATATGCAATGCACTGATGAAGGTTCATTATCAAAGCATTTGTGTAGGAAACAATATTAAATTAATTACCCGGTATGTAAAGAATCTGATGTTATATAATGGTAATATATGCACTTATCGTAGCAAAAGCTTGCAGAAGAGCATAAATGAAAATAAAAGCCATTATTGTTGTGTTTTACTTTTATTTATTTTCACAAATTAAACTGTATCTCAGAATCCTTCAAATTCATCCTCACCATCACCCTCATCCTCAGATTCCCCAAGGAGATGTTTCCAGTCCTCCAATGTATATTTGACATTATCTTCATCCCACATTTCTTCATCTTGATCTTCATTTTCATTTTTTGCCACTTCATCACTGTCTTCATTTTCAGTTTCATTGCTATCCTCCTGCCATACAACATCATCTTCAGTGCCATCTAATTTGTTACTAATGCAACATTTTAAAAAGGATTTCTGTACCATTTCTTGGAAAATCATATCCCATGCAGTCTTCACCCAAGACACAATTGTGGGCAAAGGAGGGCTTTTGAAGTTTCCTTTGGCTGTTAGTTCAGCCTTGCCATCTGCCATCCACTGTGTCCACAGGTTTCGCATGTGTGTCTTGAAGGGTCTGTTCAGGCTGACATCTAGGGGTTGTAGCATTCCAGTCAACCCTCCTGGTATGACTGCCTGAATGGTGTTTGACTCCTTTAGACTCCTTTTTTCCTTTTCGGTTAGGTGAGCTCTGAATTGGTCCCAGACTAGCATGGAGTGTTTCTTGAGAAGACCTCCATTTCTACGCACCCACACTTGATTTATCCATTTGATTACGCCTTCTTCATCCATCCATCCTTTTGGATGCTGATGGATGAGCACACCACTGGGAAATTTGTCCTTTGAAGGGGTTTTTCGTTTAAAGATTACCATTGGGGGTAGCTTCACCCCATCTGCAGTGCAACTCAGCACCACTGTAAAATGGGTTTTTTGGTGCCCTGTTGTCTTAATAAGAACTGTTTTTTCACCCTTTTGGTTCAATGTTTTAGTGCTTGGCATGTCAAAGCACATAGGGGTCTTGTCCATATTGCCAATCCTGCTGAGAGGAAAATCACCAGTCTTTCATTTATTTATCACAAAACGTTGGAAGTTCATCACCTTTTCCTCAAATTCTGATGGTAGCTTTTGGGCTATTTTTGTTCTTTGTCTTAGTGATATCCCATTTCTCTTCAAAAACCTTGTACACCAGCCCAGGGAAGCAGTGAAGGTTGAGGTACCTTGGTATTTTCCAGATTTGGCCATCTACAATGCTTGTAAGCGCACGGCCAATCTAGACACGCTGTAGCCATTCTGCCTTTGAGCCTCAAACCACTCAAGAATGTGCTTTTCCATTTCAGGGAATTGCCCAGCTTTGGGCCCTCTTTTTGTACATTTTGAACTGGGGGTGCAATCCAATGTACTATCCTTTCTCCATCTTCTAATATTGCTCTCATCCACTCCAAAGGTCCTTGCTGCTTCAAGGTTGCTTGTTTCCTCTGCAGCCTTCACTACTTTTAGTTTAAAAGAAGCGGCATACGACATTCTTTTTCTTTTAACATCAGACATGGGTATATTTTAATGAATTTTACTACTACAAACGCAAAGAAACTGGACACAAAGTTGCACGTGACGATCGCAAACACGAAAGCGGTCACGTGAATGACTAACCAATCAGAGCGTGTTATGATCCGGTGGTAGAAAAAGCAAAATGGAGGCGCCCAGAGTAAACAAAATGTGCTATATGTATGTATGACTGTATGGTAATATCGATGATATTGCGTGATCTGAGAAGTGGCATCATGTCGTTTGTGTGAGATCAGATTTATGCGCGTATAAGCCAACCCCCAAATTTTTTAAAAAAATAATTGCGTTTTAGAGTCGGCTTATATGCGAGTATATACGGTAGATGCTTCCTTATTTTGGGTGCATAACCAGCATTCCCATCAGTTCTTTCTGACATCCCCACTGTGATGTTCATCTATTGGTATAACCAAGTCAGCTTTCCCATTCCTTTCACTGATTTTTATTTCATGCACACAGGTTCAGGAATCAGAAGTCACATATAGAAGCTGTGTTTCTGAATCCAACAATCGTCGTCTCGAATTGAAAAAAGTCCGGGAGAGAATTATCTCTCACATTCGCAAGCTAATGTACCAAGGAGATGAAATGTTGGTGAGGGTAAGTTTGTGATTTATGATTAGATGTTTCTCTTGATTTCCTCCTTCACTTCCCAACTTCATTTTCCAAAGACAGGGTGAGAAATGGGAGGGTATGTTCTCACTTCTCTCACTTAAACAGTTATTAAATAAGAGTGAACAGAATAGTCTATTTAAGTCAATTTAATGCACTCATAACTGAGACTGGTTGAATTTTCAAACTGTTACTACTGAAAGGTAAGTATGGAAATATTGTAACATATTCTCCAAATTTCAACAATAATTCTAAATTCAAAGAAATGTATTCATTTTGTATGTGTCCTTCAGGTGTCCTTGAGGATGTTCAAGCTCCAGCATGCCCAAGCAGAACGAATCCCTGCAGGATACCAGAACTTGAGTGAATTCTGCAAGCCCTACAAGATTGGTGAAAAATATCTGGAATTTATTCAAAAACTGCCAAAAAAAGAGCTTCCCATTGAGGTGTACAGATTTGAAGAATTTGTACCAGCAGGGCAAAGGTAAAGAAGCATAGCCCTTTTTCTTCTGTTCTCTGACCCACCCATCCATGGATATTTCCATCATCTTATCAGTCCTGATCAAAATTTCTTATTACATGGCCCTGAAGATTTACAGCAATGGGAAAACATGTGTCTCTCCAGAAACTATAGCTCTCAGCAGTCCTAATCACCATAGCCAGTGGTGAAGAATACTAAAAATTACAGGTTCCAAAACATCTGAGAGCTACAGGCTTCCCATCCCAAATGCCTACAGGTTTAGCATATGAAACATGCATATTGCAGGGTTCTTTTGATGGTAATGCCTATCAGTGACTGGCATATTGAAAGATCAGATGAAGTCTTTTCAGCAGACAAGAGACAAAAAGATCTTCCAAGATTTTTTACTAATAGCATCAATTAATTCTTGTACTTAACCTTTTTATACCTTTTTGATCAACATACACATTTTAAAAGAAGGTTCTTAAAGTCTTGATCATATATTCATGTGGTGATAATGTCATAATGGTTTGCCATTTCGTCACACCCTTACACTATGCTGGATCCCACTGGTGAACTCAAGTGTATGACTGAAAACTGATGAACAAGGAATAATGGAAGGAAACTGAACAAGGAGAGATTCAACCTGGAAATATTTTCTGACAGAACAATCAACCAATGAAACAAAAGTTGCCTTCGGAAGTTGTGGGAACTTCATCACTGGAGGCTTTCAAGAGACTGGACGGCCATCTGTCAGAAATGGTGTAAGATCTCCTGCTTGAGTGGGAGGTTGGACTAGATGACCAATAAGGTCCCTTCCAACTCTTAATCTGTAAGTAAAAACTAATGTCAAGCTTCCATCTAAATAAGAACTACATTCTTTAAAAATGCTAGGTCACCAAGATGTGGCATCATTTCCAGCAGGGGGCAGAAAAGACATTTTAAATAATACCTAAAGACAGGAACTGTGAACAGTATGCAGAGAAAGGAGGGGAGAAAGAGAGAGAGAGAAGATCCTGAAGTTGTCAATCTCTCCTCCAACCATCACAAAACAGAAAACAAGAGAATAATAAGCATTGAAGACAGAACAAGAAGCAATGGATGGAAACTAATCAGGGAGAGAACCAACTTAGAACTAAGGACAATTTTCTTGACAGTCGAACTATTAATCAGTGGATTGATTTGCCTCTAGAAGTTGTGGGTGCTCAAATAATGGAGGTTTTTAAGAAGAGATTGAACAACCTGTTGTTTGGAATGTTATAATATTTCCTGCTTGAACAGGGGGTTGGACTAGAAGACCTCCAATGCCCCTTCCAATTCTGTTATTCTGTTTGTCCTCCACAAGGAAGTCTCCAAAAAAACCTTTTGAAAATCAGAAGAGTCCAAATTTGTCCCACCTATTTCTAATGAACACTGGCCGGGACCGGGTTCAATTAGTCCATTGTGCCAAATATTCTTTTCCTTAACTGTGATTTTGGAAAGACCCACAGCACTACAGAATACATGTTTGATTTTTTTTTCCCTGAGCAAATGTCCTATTTGAAGGACAGAAACATCTCTCTGTGGGATTTTTTTCTCTCTATGGGATTATCAAAGGCTTATACTAAAGTTAAACCTGAAAGATAGATGTTTGATTTAAGCTCTCTGTACAATATTGTATAATTTCAACTTCAGATGTTTTCCTAGAGGGAAATTATATTTATAGTAAAACAAATTATCTGGGCAAAGATAGCAAATTGGAGTAGCTATTGTCCCTTCAAAGAATCTGGGCAGAATTAGATGTTTGAAGGAAAGTTTGGGAGATGGAAATACCACAGTTGTTGGGGCGGGGGGGCAGGAAAGAGGGAGAGAGTTTGTCTAATTGGGCCCTGAAAAATGATTCATCAATAGATGAAATTATGGAATAAGGATGCAACTTTGGGGGGGGGGAAATCATTGGGAAGAATTACCCACCTGTCTGTTTTTACTGGCCACAGGAAATGGCAGTGGAAGAATTGCATTTGAGCCTTTCCTCACCAGCATCCCTTGCTTTGACAAGGGAAAATACTACTTGAATAATGATGAATTGTTCTGACTTTGTTCGCTGTCCTCTGTGTTTTACAGTGGTGGAATCAGCAGAATAAAGTTACATAAATCACCCTCCGGATGAGAGAAGGCTAGCATTGTGGGAAAAGGGGATGACACTGGAGGTGCCAGGTTATTCAAGGGGCTTCGTAAATAACTTACAAAGTTCTTAATTAGTGCCAGCTTCATTACTAGACAAGAAGGCCAATCCCTAAGAAATGCTATCCCACCTTGAAGGGAAAAAAAAGCTTTCTTCCCAGATTATCTCCTAAGCCATCATGATTCCAGCGCAATTCTTTGAAGGACCAAAATCATGTAACATTAAAAATGACTATAAATTCTTAACATAACCATGCACACTATACTAGGGATTCTCAAGTTTTAGGATGCCATGACACAGTGAATTTGTGTAACACCTATAGATAAAAATAATTTATTCATTTGAGTCAAAAATAGATTTGCCACTTAATTTGAAGCATTGCATTTTAATTTACATATCAAATGACAGATTTTTAAATCTATTTCATTGGAAATAAACAAACCAACAATCCCGCTCACACATTCCCCTCAATATAATTTACAACCATCTTTTTAATTAAAAAGGTTTTGAGCTTGTTTACTTTTGCATAATTCCTGACATCTGGGGTTAATTTTCAGATATGGACATTCATTCCATCTGAAAGGAAGGAGGGAAAGAATGCTTTTTACTTAAAATTAACTTATCTTGAAAGGCTGCAGTATGCAAATCTCTTGCAAGCTGTAAGCTATTTTTAGTGCTCTCTTCTGGTGCAGCCCCATTGAGATAACTATCACAGAACCATCTTCTTTCTCAATCCACCACTCCCTTCCCCTCCATATAATTCCCCTGGCAGAGTGAGCATTAAGTCACAGTCAAAGCTGTTCATAGAAGCCTCATGTGCTCTAGGCATGATTACTACTCCTCTGTAAATGTATTATGTTTAAAATAAAACAAGCATAAAGAACATTTGGGCTTCATCTTCATCTGCCATTTTGCATTGAACTAGTAAGGCTGCTGAGGGAGAATGAGGCTTCCTTCCTTTCATGAATATAATCTGTATATTCACAATTGATTATTGATTTATTATGAGGTATCAGGACAGTTTTGACTAGCAACCACATACATAGACCTTCTCCAGGATGACAATAGAAAGAGTTAAATCAATTTGATGAAGGAAAATTCACTTTTTACTGCCTCTAACTATTCTGTGTAATATGAAGTTTCTGATTTTGTCGAATGTTGTTCAAAACAAAATGATTAGTGATTATGGAACACCATATATTGAAGTGTGAGAAAGAAAAATATTCAGTTTTAAAGCAAAGATTGGCATGCTTAAAGAAAAAAAATGTATGAAGCAAATATTGGGTCCAAATGAGGAATTTAACATAGAATTTTTGTATCTTACTGCACTTCGAATGTCCAGTTGCCTCTTGAAAAATGAACTTAGAATATTTCTCAGCTTTTTGCTGAGTTTTTAATCTAATTCGGGGGTAGCATTAATTATTACTGTTAACACAAGTGTGTACTAGGTTGTGAGAATGTTCTTTAAGACACCCATCATTTGTGAAACTTTTTTGGAACCAAATGTCTATTAATAAGCAATTACTTGTAACTGTTTTCTGGGGAAATTATAGTAGTTGATGGGCCTTTGCTTTTTCAGGTCACCCTCTTCTGGTAGAAGAAAAAATATTGCACCTTGTTCTCGAATTTATTCATCGGCTGCTGACCTAAGCAACTCATCAGAAGAAACTCCTGGAAAGCCATCTTCCTCAAGCAGTGAACAAAGTACAGTCAATTCCATTACAATACACTTCTACCTTCTTCTTTGGGAGCATCTTATAATCCTTGCCATGGTCTGGCTAGATCAGGATATGGGGTCTAGATCTGGTTACAAAAAATTACTTCCCTAGAGGTAGTCCTCAACTTACAACAGCTCATTTGTGAACTGGCACTAAAAAAGGTGGCATGATCGTTTTTCATACTTATGACCATTGTGGCATCCCCACAGTCATGTGATCAAAATTCAGACGCTCAGCAACTGACTCATATTTAGGACAGTTACAAGGTCTCAGGGTCATGTCATAGCCTATTGCCACTTTCTGACAAGTAAAGTCAGCGGGGAAGCCAGATTCTCTTAACAACCGTGTTACTAACTTAACAACTGCAGTGATTCATTTAACAACTATGGCAAGAAAGGTCATAAAATGGGGCTAAACTTGCTTAACTAATGTCTTACTTTGCAACATAAATTTGGGTCTCAATTGTGATCATAAGTCAAAGACTACTTGTACTTGAATGATGTGCCATCAAGTCATTGTTGACTCCAAATAACCACATATTTCTCAATAATGGTCTCTTCTTAACTTGCTTTATCAGGTCTCCTAATGGCGCACCCATCACCACTGCAACTAAGTCTATCCACCTTGTTGATGGGCATTCTCTTCTTCTCTTTCCTTCCATCCTTCCCAGCATGGATCCTTCTCTGGAGAACTAGATCTTTGAATAATCTGTCCAAAGTAGATTAATTTAAGTCTGGTCATTTGTGCTTGGAATGAGAACTCTAGTGATCACTCCAAGCACAGGAGGCAGGATTAAAGATTTTTTAAAACATTGGGGGTATATTTGCTGCCATCCGTGATTGGATTTTTTGCAGTTTAGGACTGTAACTTAAATTGAGTGGAAAGTGAAAAAGGAAAAAAGCAAGCACATCTCAACAAAAGAAAGCTCCATACAACTTCTTCAGTAACTGAGGCAAATGTTATTCTTTTGCTCAAATCAGTTAACTTCTGTATTGTTAAAGGCATCTCCATTTTCCAGAAGCCAATATTTTGCCACTTCTCATATTTTATGAGAAAGCTTTAGTTTTATACAAGACTATCTTTTTTCTATTGCCAGGTGCCAACCAGTCTTTCTACAGTGACACAGAGAGCTTGGGAGGGAGCACTGAATGCCAGTGCTTGGATTCTCCCACATCTAGCCCAGGTGAGAAGAAGTTCCCTTTTTGCCTAGAAAATTAAGTAAGTTCATAAAGAAGAGATGGGAGATGGAAGCTATAATAAAGTAGTAGCTGGAATCTTTATAAATTACAGTTGACACTGCAAACAGACTGTGGCATTCTTTCCTAATATATAGCCTTATTTTCCCTCAGAGACTGCTTTTTAAAAGATTGAACATTTTGAAGAAAGAAACTATTTGTCTTTTAAATAAACATATAAATCTTGGTTTTTTTATTTTTATTTTAAATTGCAACTTGGTTTCTCTATTAAAGCTGACAAAAATTACTACAAAAGAATTTTAAAAAATTATAGTGGCAGCATCATTTTAAATGTCGTGAGATCATGAAATTAATACGAAATAATACATCAGTTCTGTATTGGGAGCCCTGTGAATTATCTGGGGATACATGACACACTTCTTGTTGCAACTAGATGAATTGTTTACCAAATCAGAAAACTAGAGGGTGGGGGGAGAGATTTCCTAAAGTGAAAGAGAAAAGAAGAAACCAGAAACTGTACCTGAGCTCTGATTTCACTTCTGCAAAACTAATAACATGAATTTGTGCATTGCACTGAGTCAGATATCAGAATTATGAACTTTTGTGGGAATGTTGCTGCACCAATGGCTGGATGGCTTCCTACAAAGTCACTAGAAGAGTTTATGATGTCACAGAAAGTGGCAAAGCTGGGTTTTTTTCAACTTGCTTGTGAGGATTTTATACCACTGGAATTGAAACCCTGCTCCAGCTTCCACTTTAGTGAGTCCTCTTATCCTCCCAGATGGTCTGAGATGTTGCTACCAAATTTTGGAAATGTAATGTCAGAGTGTTGGAGAAGGTCTGTGAATGAGTTATTAGGCAGCTGTATCCACGCAGCCATAATGTGGTTTGTTTAATTAAGACTTTATGAAATTGTGTATTTGGTGTCATTATGTATCGTGATTGTTATGATGGCAATCATGATTATTATGAGTATGCTTCTCTGATGTGTGAACCCAGCCATAGCCTATATCTAATCAAGTCACAGATGTAAGTCTTATTATCAAGTACTAAAACAAAATATGTAGATTGCAGCAAATTAAATTACAATAAACTTGGCATTCCTTATGTGATAAGTAGAAATTATTTTAAAAATAATGTTTTAATTAAAAAAGAAAAATTAGAAACCAACCAACTACAAAACAAAGGGGCAGCCTTTGCATCACCTTTATTATCAGAGTTATATGGAAGTTCCTCATGGCCCTGTGTGTGAACATTTTCAAAAAATAAAAATGTTCAAGGGGCTCGTGCTTGCTTGAAAATGTGCCTATCTATCCAAATAAAACAAGTATAGCTTCAGAGGTATAGAAATTTGGGGTGGGGCAGGAAGTTTCCAAGCCAGTTTGGTTATTTATTTGTTTATTTTTAATGGCTGCTGTTAGCCATTGTGGTGGTGCTGCAGAATCCCCACTCCCATGAGAAACCATGTGCAATAAATGTTTTAAAATTTCAGACCTGCCTAGGAACTCTGGAAGGCTGGGGCTCAGACAATAGTCAGTCCTTATTATTTTCAAACTAATTTTTTAAAATGGCAGCCAGTTTAAACAGTTGAACATGTCTGAATTGATTTGATGGTTAAAATGATATGTCTCCATAGTTTGGAAATTCTTGAGTTGCATTATATTGCCAATGAAAACAAATATTTCATGAATGCTAGCTGTAGAAAAGTACATTATGTTTTTTCACATAAATTATTTTTTCAGAACTCAGTGTGCAGTCAAATTGAACTGTTTGCAGTTATTTTAAGCAGCTTCTATGATTATTTGAAAGATTATTGATTTCATATTCAGGCCACAAGAAGTTGCTGAAAGCTCCATCCACTGGAACTGTATCGTCTTCAGAAGACTGTGAAGACAAATATTTGATACAAGCCTATGACAATGGTAAGAAGCAAAAGAATTCTCTGGTTTAACAGAATAAGAAGAAAACCAGAACGCTTCATAGCCTGGGAAAGGAAACAGAGATGAGTGAAGGACTATAGTGAAAAAGCTCCACAACTTATCAATGGATACTCGATATTTTCTTGGTTTTTAATGAAAACATGCCAAGGATTCTTCATGTTGGGTTTTCAACTTTACACAATTCTACCATACATGAATGTTTTTAATTACCAGTAACACTACTTTGAGCTTTCCATTGTCCCTCTTTTAAAGACTTACAGCCTTTTTGAAATCAACTGCCTCAAACTTTCCTGTCAAAGTACCTCTGGAATTTTATTCCCCTAGAAGACCTTCCTTTTTTTATCACTCTTCTTCCTGTGGTCAGGCGATGCTAGATGTTTTTCTCTTGTCTGCTCTGACCTTTCAACTTTCAGATCTTCTTTTTTCCTTTGGGAAAAATGGGCACTAACCATTATTGACTTCATACTCTGATATTATACTCTGATATCAACTGTCATCCAAAGTGTAGTACTTGACCTTTTATTTCCTCTAGCCAGAATTTCTAATCAATCATAATATATCGTCGTCTAAGAACCAATGAGGAAAGGTTTCTTCCTGCATCTATTGCTACCTATCTTTTTTTTTTCTGCGGTTTCCCAATCCAATATGAAAGTAATTGTAAATCTTCTACTAGACAAATTAATTACTACTGTTGCTTGACAAATTTTCAATTGTATGATTTTTTTTCACACTGCATTTGGAGATTGCTCTTGTGAACATTGTAAGACGTAACACTTCTCTGTCATATCTAATTTTTTTTTTATCCCCTGGGAGATTCAGCCATGAATAACCCCTCCCCTTTGGGATACTGAATTATTGAAGGAATATTTTTCTTCAGAGTATGCTCCATTTTTCGATCACAAAATAGGAAAGTTGGAGTGGTCAGGGTCTGCACTTTAACATTTGAATTAATAAGTACAAAATGAAATGACTCACATCGCATATTTGATCGTGGACAGGATTTCTCTTATTTAGTAGTGGGAGTGAGTTATTTTAATTAGATTTACCGATAATCTGTTTTAATATTACGTTGAGCCTATTTGCAGTTTATCTTATTGTTTTGTGTAGTTCCTTGTTCAAAACCAGGCTCATGATTTTGAAACTCCTCCTACTTTGAGTTTGGGGCATACCTTCAATATCTCCATATTCATTTTTCACCATGGGGTGAGGTGTTTGTTTGTTTGTTTTGGTATCTGAATATTGCTCTTCAGCAAATATTCATTGTTCTTGAGGAAGAAATGATCACATCTAATAGAAAATAATAGACCTCATCCTCTTTTCAGATCTAAATGATGTTGTTGAAAATGGCTTGTCTCATTGTCAGTTTAAAAAAATAATCCTGTCAAGTGCTGCTCAGACTCATCGGCTGAGAAAACTGAGGGGCCCTTCAAAATGCAGAGAGTGTGAGAACTTCATGGTCAATGGTATTGAATGTGAAGAAGTAAGTGAACATAAAGGGAACCACATTGCTTTAAAAAAATGGCCAAACAGCCCCCCACTTTCAGTGCAACATATGACAAAAACATTGGTAATTAAAAAAGTGTGAAAGTAATTTCAGCTTCGATGGCATATTTATATATATAGAGGTATACATCTAAATCTGTTAAATTAATTTAATATCCTACTGTGAGATGGGATCCACTCAGCATGACATCATATCCTCAGCCCATATTAACCTTCTAGTGGTTAAGTATCTTTCAGTGGGACTTGACTGCTGATTTGGAAATATAAGAATAATAGGCATAGGAAAGATTCAGTATGTGTTCTGACTCGTAATGTGCCAGGTGGATCCAGGAATAAAGGATGCCAGTCCCATTCCAGTTGGGATCAGGTCTGGATCATGGTTTATTGTTTGTTCATTTCTGGCTTTATGATAAGCATCTCTGCAGATCCAGTGTTTAAGCTTTGGTCATTCAAGATGATTGCACAGATTGTCAAGAGTAGTAAATAATCTGTGAAAATCTTCTTTTCTGTAAGATACTTTTTGAAATAGTTATGTTATTGAAGAATAGTAAGAGCTGAAAGGACTTGAAGCTTTGGTTTCAGTCAGTATGTTCCTAAATGACATAATCTGAATTAGTTAACATATATTTGGTTCATTATGAAAAACAGGCAACTAGGCTAGAATTTTGAAGAGGTCAAACTTTTATTCTTTCCTTCTGTGTTCATTGAAAGTACTAAAAACTCAGCAGACATTAAGCATTGATTTGAATTTTTGATCCACCACTTCAGATATCTAAGTTCAGTACTGGGAGGAATAGACTTCAGGTTTCTATATAGTAAAGCGAGAAAATGTGTTATGTAAGTGCACAAAATGGAGGCCTGTTACAAAAGCTCAAAATATTGTCATTTAAGAAATAGCTATTTGTTAAGACTGATCTAATACTGTGGGGGGGTTTTTCACAGTGCCTGTTAACCTGCCATAAAAAATGTCTGGAGACCCTTCTCATCAATTGTGGTCATCAAAAACTGCCAGCCCGGGCATCACTATTTGGAATTGACTTCAGCGATGTGCCAAGGGATTTCCCAGAGGAGGTGCCATTTATTGTGATGAAATGTACATCAGAGATAGAAAGTCGTGCCTTGGGAGTGCAGGTAACTCATTCTTCTATGCATACAACAGTTGCATTCCACATTTTATTCCTGTTTTAAGGTAAGAGAAGGAACAAAATTTCCATTCCCATTCCTAATACCAAGACAGAATTAACAGTCACCTATGCATTCTTTATATTAGTCCATGTCTGTGAAAGCATAAATTTCTTCAAAAATGAGAATGGCAAGCTGTTTAATAGGCTGGGAGCAAATGTGTCTGACTATACCTCTGTCTGCATATAGATAAGAATTTTACATATATTGTAATTACATGTATTGTTAATGTTACTTGCTGGTTTTTCATCCTGCTGTTAGCTCTGAATTTCAGATTGAATAAGATGTATCTCCAGGTTTCTGAGCTGGCAGAAGTATATTTTCTATACTGAATTAACCAGAGTTTGGTGTTCTAGCATTTCAGTCTCTCTTCTCCACCTGCACCTCCATTGTATTTCTGAATCAAATCACTCTTCCAGTTGTCATTTGGACACCTATGTATATGTGTTGTTCATCGAATTGGCTTCCCCTGATTTGGTCTCTCATTGCCTCTCCTCAATGCAGGGAATATACCGCATTAGTGGGGCAAAAGCACGCATGGAGAGATTGTGCCAAGCCTTTGAGAATGGACGAAGGTTGGTGGAGCTTTCAGAACACTCACCCCATGACATCACTGGAGTCCTTAAACATTTCCTTAAGGAGGTAAGGAATAAAGCCAGAAAGCACCCTAAAGCACCCCATTTTCCTACAGCTGAAAGTAATTTTCTGAGATGTGTATCTTTAGCTGTGGGAGTTTGCAAGGTACATTTTTCCAGGCACACACTGATATTAATGTGTGTGATATTAAAGTGTAATCACGTACTGACAGCTCACAATTATTCCTTCCCTTAAAAAAACAACTTGCATTGCCCCCAGCTTTCACAATCTGAGGGACTCATATATGCTGGTCTATAGCTAATTTGATTGACTGATTGATTGACTCATAGATATCATATAAATTGCATTTTGCCTACTACTTTCCAGGTGTCCTCTTCCATTTTTGCATTGTCCTTGGTTTTTTAAAAGCACAATCTCTTCTGTGGTTTGCATCAGAGAAGAATCTTCATTGGCAACTACTTCCTATTTTTTACTTACATTCCCATTTTACAAGACATTTTCAAAAATAAGGTTCTGATCTTGGCCTCCAGAGAACAAAGACCATTCACTGTGCCATACAATGACTGCTTAGGTTTTGCTCCTCGGTGTTCTCTTCAGCAGACTAAACATACTCTATTCCTTTAACCATTTTGGATAAGACTTGGCTTCTTACCATTTTGGTAGCCATTCTCTGAACTCATTCCATGTGGACCTGGCTAAGGCAGTGGGACAATAACTTCCTATGTAGTGGTGGGATTCAAAAATTTTTACTACTGGTTCTGTGGGCGTGACTTGGTGGGCATGGCAGTGGAAGGATACTGTAAAATCTCCAGTTAGAGGTGATATTTGCCAATTCTCTGAACTACTCAAAATTTCCACTACCGGTTCTCCCAATCTAGTCAGAACCTGCTGAATACCACCTCTGCTCCTGTGATCTGGACTTGTTCATACATTTATCTATCTAGCTGTCCATTTATATTGACTGTTTCCCAGTATGATTTGATTGCTTATTGTACCCTATGACTATCATTAAGTGTCATACCTTATGATTCTGGATTCTTAACAAATTTATCTTTTCTGAGAGTATTTACACCAAGACAAATTCCTGTGTGTCCAATCACACTTAGCCAATAAAGAATTCTATTTTATTGTATTCTGACTGTACAAATCTGGGCAGTCAACAAAAATATATCCTCAAATTCGATTCAGCTTTTTAGCAGCTGTATCATACTGTTGTTTCATGTTCTACTGGTGATTTACTGGAACATTCAGTTTCTTCTGGCATGTACAGGTAGTCCTCGACTTACAACAGTTTGTTTAGTGACTGTTCAAAGTTACAACGGTGCTAAAATATAATTAATGACCATTTTTCACAGTTATGACCTTTGCAGCATCCCTATGCTCATGTGATCAAAATTCAGATGTTTGGCAACTGGTTTGTATTTATGACAGTTGCAGTGTCCTGGGGTCATGTGATCCCCTTTTGTGACCTTCTGACAAACAAAAGTCAAGGGGGAAGCCAGATTCACTTAACAACCAGGTTAATAACTTATTAATTGCAGTGATTCACTGAACAACTGTGTCAAGAAAAGTTGTAAAATGGGGCTAAACTCACTTAACAAATTTTTCACTTAACAATATAACTGTTGGACTTAATTGTGTTTGTAAATCAAGGATTACCTGTGGTATCATCAAATTAAGTCTCCTCTTTTTTATTCTTATATATTTCATATTTTTCCCCTCATGCAGACTTTACATTTCTCCCTGTTAATTTTCATTATATTTATTTTAGCCCACTGTTAAATTTCATCGTGTTTATTTCAGCTCAGTTATGCTGTAACCTGTCTAGAAGGGTTTTTTTATTTTTTTCATTTCTTCATAAAAGTTAGCTCCTTTTTTTATATATAATAATAAAGTTTTATTTGGATTTTCACACATACAAAATACAAGTAAAACATCTTTTTTGAAAATAGCATGGTCCCAGGTTGAACTTCTTTATACAGACACAAAATTCAATTTCATGCTCCTTTTTGTATTCTATTCCATATCTTATACTATTTTACATTTTCTATATAGTTTTTCCCCTCTTTTAATTTTCTCAATTTTATTTTGATTATCTCATCTCAATTCAAATCATTATATTTATACTTTTGTCTGTTCTGTTTCAATTTCATATTTTCTCATTAAACAAATTTTCTCCTGTAGTTACTAATTGGAGTATGACACCTTTATATCTTTTAATTACATCCATTCAACTCTTATTTAAACATCAATATATACCTTAAGTTTATGACCTTCAATATAATACATAATACATAACTTCTAATCGAATTCTGTTTGGTACATTCTTATAATACACACTATATTCTTTTTTTAAAAAAGAAAGATTGTAAATATATGTAATTATAAACCCTCATTCCATCCCAGTTCAGTTCTATCATTAATAATCATTAAAATCTTCACATCTTAACACTTCTTTTCAATTAAATATCAGACTTCCTTAAAAACACATCTAATCTCCATAATTAATTTTTCCCTTATTTCTCTTTACATATGTTTTTGAAATCATTCAATATACCTTTTGTTACATTTATTAATTGACAAGCATTCCACTGAATTACAATAGCTATTTTATCAGACATTTTAATCATACATTTTCATATTTTCTAAAATTATTTCTGCTTCTAATATTACCATACTATTTTATGTACCTTTGCAGAATCCCTTTTTCCATTAAGTTTTCACCCATTATCTCTAAATAGGCCCCGTTTCTCTATATTTTGCTTCTGTCCTTTATAACTTATTTCCTTTCTTTCTTCCCTCTCATCTTCTCCCTCCCCTTTTTACTCCCTTGTCTCTCTAGCTCTAATTCTCTCTTCTGCATTTCCCTCTTCTGTTGCTTTTTGATTTTATACTTATTTTTCACTCTATTGTGTTTTTTTTGGAGTTGTTTTTCCCAATCTTAAACTTTCCATTCTCTCCCCCCCCCTTTCCTTTTTTCCCCCATCTAAGATTACTTGTTCATTAAAGATGGCTTCTTCTTTGTCACAATCTTTTTGTTCTGCAGGTATTTCTTGTTGTTTCTCATAATACCAAATCCCCATTTCTAAAAACTGAAATACGAAGCCAAAAGAACCTCTCCCTTCTTTGTACTTTTTAAGTTCCATTTTCAATTCTTCTAAAAGTGGAGCCATTTTAAACAGTTTTAAACAACCACCCGATTGAATTTAGTCATTCAAAACAATAACCAAGAATCCAGAAATCATCAAGTAATCCAGACAGTCCTGAGTTATATCTTCTTATTTCTTTTTCGACTTTCTCTTCCTGGGGTTTTCATTGCGATATTTCAGTTAGAATGTATTTTTTTGAAGTCTTGTTGAGATTTTGCTGTAAGTTCTTTTTTAATTCCAGGCAGTCTCCTCCCTTCCAGATCCTGCCCTTTTATTCTTTTTCTCTCCTTTCCTGTTTTCAAAAGCTTTTAATTGTCCAGAAATCTTTATTATCCCTTTGACTTTTTATTTTCAGCGTTAAATGCCTATTGATGTCAAAGTGGATTTTTTTTCCAATTTCTTGCTTAAGTCTCTTAGCTGTCAATACAGGAAAAGTAGAAAACCAAATCTTTTCCCTTTTCTCTCTCCTTCACAGCTTAAAAATCTTCTTAGGGAACAATGTTATTGTTTTTTAACAGTTTCAATTCCAGGGTACCTTATGTGTTGCTTTTGCTGTTTGACCCAGTCAACCAAAACTTTCTCTTCTTATTTTACTCCTGCACATTCTTTTCTGGTCGAGTTCTTCTTTGTGGTGGCCATTTCTGACCACCACTGCAACCACCTTTGAGAAAGGGAGTAATGGCCAGCTGGGGAAGAGAGATGCGGCTCTCCTCAACCCTGCTGGCAGTCTCCCACCTCTTCACCACCTCTACGGGGTGGCTTAGCCCCGAAACCAGCCGGCTCGGGTGCTCCAGTGGCAAGCACAGATCGAAGCCTTGCAGAAACAAGGTTTCGGTCTGTCACTGAAGAAGCTCAAACCGGAAGTCCAAAAGTTAGCTCCCTTTGTGCATGTGCATAACAGGGGCTTAGAGTTCATAAAGGAAAGATGTAAAATTCTGAATTTTTTTGAAATACACAGAATTCCATTGCTGCATAGAAGATAGCTCATGGTATATGGACACATCTTCCTTAAGGGGGATGATTAAAGTTCAACAGCTCAGTTTATCTTACATTCTCAACATTTGAACTCTTGTTTTGAAATATATGTGTCATGTTAGAACACTGGGATAGAACTATTATCTGAAACTGGGGTAACATGGCAGGATTCAGTAATATTTGTGATCAAATTTAAACCCAAGCAGTCTGAACCAGTAAAAATATTATGATGCATTTTTTGCATTTTTTTTTGCTACAGCTTTCCAGCCCTGTGCTTCCATTTAAACTTTATGAAGATTTCATGGCTTTCTCAAGAAATTTGCAGAAAAGTGGGGATAATTCTGAGACAGATTCCATCAAGGCCACCAAGGATTTGCTGAGCAAATTACCAGCAACAAATTATAATACTATAAGGCACCTTATTGCTCATCTGTACAGGTAATAAAAGAAATAGTGCTGAATATGCAACTTTTGTCTTGTAGGACAAATGAGCTCTGTTAAATTTGATCTGGGTATCATTTTTATTGCCAACAAATCGACTGTAACTATAATCAGTGAATTCTAATCATATCCTTTTTAAAAGTGGATGAAAGTTAAGACTATGGGGCAGTGACTTGGAACAGAGCAAAAAACATTAAGTGGCACACAAGTATATGGAATTACATTCATGCAAAAGTATGAAAAAGGACACTTGGTAGAATGATGAGATGAAAGAGATTAAGAGTGAAAAAAATGTATGTATGAGCAAGATTGCTGCAGAACGTAAGAATAACAGAAAGACCTCTTGTAGAAAGTATTGAAACTCTTTTACAAGTATAGGAATGCATGATATCACTCTCAACCTGTAATTGGCCCACTACAAAGGCAATTTTCACATCATCTTTTATTGTAGTGGTATTGCCTCCTCTTTAGTCAATTATTGCACCAAGCCCTTTGTTCTTGGCTGCTGGGCTATCTGCATCCTTTTGAAGGGACTTTGCTGTCATAAATGGCTGAAACACTGCATCTTTGTTCTGCCTGTTTCCCTTTTAGTTGGAGTCATAAGAAGAATGATAAAAATATCAAGTTTCCTTTCTCTTTTCATCCCCCACTGGTCCACAGCTGGATATGCTGAATGGGAAGATTCTGAATACAAAGATTCTGAATACAAACCAACTAAGGGGGCTGATAAAAATGTCTATCAATGAAAACCCACATCCTCAGGCCCACCCAAAGAAAGAAAATGCCCAGTGGTTGTTTTCCTAGCATATGTGAGAAGAGTAAAGAATTTATCAATTAGGGCTGGACAGGAGCATCTACACAGCATCATTTCCAAAACTGAAGAAATGAAAAACAATGTCTTAAGTCAATTTCATTTTTAGCTGGTTTCTGCACAGGAGACAAGTAGCTTAAAACAAATAGAGCAAGGAAAGGTTAAAAGTAGAGGAGGAACTCAAAATGAAATACTTTTGATAGAAATATAAAGTTGTTTTGGAAGTGGATAATAACTTAAGAAGAAGCCTCTAGCATGGTGAATGGAATGAAGCATAAAAACAACGGAATTATTTTCAATGAAATTGAAACCAGAATTTTTTAGAGATTTAATAATACATTGCTGGAAAGAAGGATAATGACATATCATAGGATGGGACTGCAATAAATACTATGTTAGTGTCCAGACAAAAAAAATAGAAAGGAAAGTCATAAATATTTTGAGAATAATGAAAATAATAAAGCAGCAAGTATTTTTTCTTTAAATTTTTCTTTTAAGTTTTTATCCCACATTTTATAAAGAATTCAAGGGAATGGGCATAACTAATATTCCTCCCTCCTCTTATTTTCCACAACAACCCAGTGAGATGAGGTGGGTTGAGAGAGAAGGATTGGTCCAAAATCACCCAGCCAGCTTTCAGTTTTAAGGTGGAACGAGAACTCACAGTCTCCTGGTTTCTAACCTGGTGCCCTAACTACTAGACCAAACTGGCTATCCAGGTTTCGATAATATATTTGAGATATATTAAAATATTAATGTAATTTGTTTACGCTGTGCAAACTGTATGAAGGCTGCATCTGTGCCTAACAAATGGAAGAATATTACACTGTAATTCCCTTGTAAAAAAAGTAAAATTAGCAAACATGTTTACTTGCATAAATTGAATGCTTTCTTTGGGAAGAAAGCCTTCAGAAATGGGACAGTAGATGTCAAGGAAGAGAGTCTTCCTGTAGATATAAATATTTCCCTGTGTATGAGTTTTCTTCTCAGACTGACAATGGATTTGGAATTCACAAAGGAAGAAGGATGCTGATTACTTGGATATATTTTATCTATGTGCATGTTCTGGAATGTTCTGCCTCCTGTGCCAATTTGCCACTGCAGAAGAGAAGAAGATGGGAGAGTGTATGAAGTGTTATCAATGACAATAAAGATGGCACTAGGCTTGTCTTTGGGACAGAAGGCTTTGAAAGTGGGAAGCCCCAACCCATGATGGATCCCTGACAATCTTTTGAAAGAAGCTTTTTTTTTTCCTGGAAGGTGCAGAATCAAGAAAGCAGAGGGAAAAGTTAGAAGGCATTTTCCTTTCTGGCTGCATATGCTATTTCTATCCAGCCCAAAACAACCAATAGCTGCAAGAAGATAATGCACATTATATTGTGTGTAGCCAGCAATTTGCCTTATCTTGCTGCAAAGGGCGAATCAAAGGACTATTTTCAGGGTTAGACAGAAATCTCAGGAGTGAGAGGAAAACACAGTGATGTTTCTGTGTGTACAAGAGCTTTGAATTACAGGGCCATCCACTCATCTTTGAGTCTTCAGAAAACTAAATTAGCATGAAATTTGCAGTCCCTCTTACCAGTCCATATCTGTCTCTCTCATCTCTGCTCCCAGTTGTCTATGGAGATTCTCAGTCATCCAGGTCATGGTTGTCCCAAAGGTGCTTTTTCAAGAGGCAACTGAACTTTGTTTTACTTTGAAGAAGTTTTGCTTCTCAACCAAGATGCTTCTTGGTTGTCAGTCACCTAATTTTCTTCTAAAGTGACAAAACCTAACAGATTTTTGACATCTTGAGACTGCCCTTTCACAGAGTTGGAATATGGAGGAAGATGTTACAGTACAGTTAAAAATGATATGATCATCCAGGACAAAGTGAAGACCACATCAAAACATGAGCTTTTCTGAGGATATGTTTCTGGCATGGTTAGGTAAAAGAGAAGGCCCAGTCATGATTGAAAACAAAACAAAAATGTTTTTTGTTATTTTGGATGTATTACAGCAGAGGTAGAAATTAATGGATTTAACTGCCCAATGCAGACAATAGCATGGGAACACAGAATTGATTCTGGAGCCACCCAAAAATCATTGTGAAAGTTCTCATAGTCTAGTGTAAACTCCTGGTATGAAGAAGTTAGTAAAATAGAGGATGGGATTACTGAAATACAATACATAGCAAAAACCAGTAGGAAAGAAGAGATTCACAAACTGTATTGTCTGCACACTGATAGGTTGAAGTGAGTTGTTCCTTATTTATTATATAGGGGAAACATTCTTCCTTCAAGATGATAATTTGCAGAGATACTGCATTGGTTGACGTTTATGTTGCTACATTTTATTTCTGATCATTTCTGCACCTGCACAATTATTGATGTAAGATTATAAAATGGGAAATAGTTAATGTGTATGTAAAGAGGTGTATATGTGTGTGTGTGTGTGTGTGTATGTGTATATTTATGTATACATATATATATGTATGTGTACATACATACAGATCTGACACACACTTTGGATAGGATTTCTGGTAAGTGACTGGCATGGCAATTGCAATATCAGCTGGAAACACAGTTCGGAATCTACACGCCATTATATTCTCCATTCATGAAAAACTATTGTGCTCAAACTTTCCAACCTTTTCTAACCCTGTATTTTTCTTTTCAAGGGTGGCTGAAAGATATCAGGAGAACAAGATGTCCCCAAACAACCTGGGCATCATCTTTGGCCCTACTCTAATCCGCCCTCCCTGTAATAATGATGTGTCCATGTTATGCCTGGTGGATTCAGGATACCAGTCCCAGCTGGTTGAATTTCTTATCCTGAACTATGAAAAGATATTTGGGATGGATGATCTGCCTTCAGCTGGACTTTGTGACTGTGAAAGCTCTTTGAAACAGGCAAATACTAATGAAGTTATTTCAAGCAATCAAAGACTTTCCAATGCATCTTTTGAGGTAGGAATCAGGGATGGCCTGGCCTTAAGTGAAACAAATGAGCCTCTTTGAGCAATAGACTGAGATCAATGGAAGATTGGATTCAAGCTACCCAACCTTGAGTGGCTACGGGCTTTTAGTCCTCTGGGTCCAGATGATATTTCATCTGACTCTGGCTGGGTTGCATTCCCCCAGACTGAGCTGGTGTACAGTTTAGGGTCCTCCTGGACACATAGCTCCTGCTCTTTGCCCAGATTGGTCCAGTATGCCAACTGCACCCCTTTCTGGACCAGAAGATCTTGCACATGGTTGCCCAACCCTTGGCCATCTCCTGTTTGAATTACTGCAATGTGCTCCTAATGGGACTGCCCTTCAAGACCACCTGGAAACTTCAACTGGTCCAGAACGCAACAGTACGCATGGTAATGGGTGCCTCTGGGTTTGCACAAGTAACACCTCTGTTGCTTGAGCTGCATTGACTTCCAGGTTCTTTCCAGAAATAATACACCTTTCAAGTTTATACAACATAGGGCCACATTACTGGGACCGCCTTTCCCGAAGGACATTAACCCATTTGTATTATATTTATATTCCAAAGAGGCTATAAAAGGCTGCATAATTTAAGAATAATAATAATCAGTTGTTAATTGTTATTAGCAGTAGTAATATCATCGTTAGAGGAGATAAAGGGAACCTATATAGGAATTGCACTTCATTTTACCCTGACAATAATCCTGTAATCTAGGTTGGAGTAAGAATGAGTTTCCATGGCTAAGTCACTGATCTAACCCCGTAACCATTACACCAAATATAGATTCTCGGTATTAGCAGAACTAAAATGTCAAGTGGGTATTCTGCCATTTTTGTTTTCTCAAAATACATCTTTATTTTAATATTTCAAGGTACCATTAAAATTATCAAAATGGAAATAAAAATTTGAAATGCAATGGATGTTTCTCTTTAGAAAACTTGTAACAGTAAATTTTTCTTCAAAAAGTAGGAGAGATTTTACTTTAGAAAATAAAAATGTCTAATATCACCCTATCAATCTCGCACACAGTTTTATTGGTACAGTTAGGGTAAAATTGGTGGAGGAACTCAGTTCAACAGATAATGTACACAGCAATATTTTTTTCCAAACAGAGCTCTGCCTCCAAGCTATGTTTTGGTGAAGATGATTGTGGAAGTGAAGACAGTTCCTTCACTGAGGTCAAGCGGAAAGAGAGCATGGAGCAAACTGTCAACCCCGTAGGTAATTTTTCTTCTATAGCAAATGATTTTTTAAAAGAATATAAAGTCTGTGCTGTTGAGAAATCTCCATTCTACCCCAAATGATTAATTATCTAAAATATCATCTTCTTCAGAATGAGAAACAGCAGCATAAGGCAGTTCTGAAATTCTAAATAATTATGCCATCTAAACTGAGTTAATTAGGATGACGTTGTCTTCCCCAGTGTAAGAGAGTTTTAAAAAGTGATAGCATTCTCCTAAAGGATGCACAGCACAAAACATTTTAATGCTGAAATTTATAAAGGTGTAAACAATGTTCTATGAATATCACGTATGTACAAAATGGAAAATGATCATATTTGCATATCCGATTGCAAAGCTGATTTGCTTTAATTTAAAACAATTCTATGTAGGCAAGGCCAAGGATCTTCATATTTCCCCCCAATTACAGGCCCCAAATTCTTTGTAGGAGAAGAACAGGTGGAGCTAGGAGGCAGAGTTAAGTGCATCATCAGTTTAGAGTCCTTGTGTTCCAATGAGAGATCAAAGTCCAATCCCTCTTGAATTCTGTTGATCTTTATCTGGTGATAATTTAGCTGACCAGATTCTTGTGTATCGACTTGAATAAATCATCTATGCTGCAATTTTTCGAATAGTCCTGACTCTTTGTAACTGAGATTCTTTGAAGTAAAACCATGGCATGTTTTCCTGAACTCTTTGATTAGCTATTATGCAAAAGAGGATGCTGAGGATGGAACTTTTGGGTGGGTTCAGCTGGTCTCTTATCTTTTAGGATAGTAAATAGTATTAAATGTTATGAATCTGAAATGCAGATACATTAATAAAAAATAAAATGGCTATAAAACATAGATGATTGATGGATTGGTCCTCTTATGATATACCTATAACAGAGTTTGGGGCATATGCCAAAAAACCCTCCCACTGCTGCCCTGATTGTAAGAAATCTGTGTTCTCTTATAGCAGTCAAAATGTGTGGAGGGTAAACAACAAAGTGCTTCCTCAAAGAATCCAGCTAATCTTTCATTGCTTTTAGAAGAACACCATGTGCTTTTAAACTCATGGTCTGCTGGATGATACATGGAACAGATTGCCTTTCCTCATTCTTTATCAGATTATTTTTTTTTCTTCTCATTCAGAACTGAATAGGACAGATGACACAGAACTGCAAGACTTTATACTTGATCCAGAAGTTACTCTCAATCCGCAGTCCAGGGGACGCTTCAACCGGATGCCAGTGAAACATCCTCGCACCATCATCCCCAAAGTTTCTAGTCTGCCCCTGCTGGCTGCTGTTCTGTCTAATTCAGAGGCAGTCAGTAACCGGCTGGAGACAAGTCCAAGTAGACGCAGTGCCTCACCTGATACCTCTGGAAAGCGTAAACATTTTGAGATCACACGAGAAACTGCTAGGATTGTCTCCAAGCTGCAGCCTCAAAATGGAACAGAAGATTATTATCAAGCTCAGCTTGGGGCAGCTCTCCAGGAAAAACTTCTGGATGCACTGGTGGAAAATAAGACTGAATCCTGAGCTAAAATATTGCTTGAGAAATGAACTGGACAAAAGATTACAATCCCAGTTTTTGCGGATATTCTGAAATGCATACATCACAAAACATCAGGGCTCTCTAGTGCAGGGGCCTCCAAACTTAGCAACTTTAAGACTTGTGAACTTCAACTCTCAGAATTCCTCAGTCAGCTTTGAAGTCCACAAGTCTTAAAGTTGCCAAAGTTGGAGACCCCTGCTCTAGTGTATTTGGAGAACAAATAAACCAACCCTGGCTAAGTTGAGGAGGAATGAAGTATTTACATGATTGTTTCCGAAGAAAGGGGTGAACTAGAACTGAGCCACTGAGATACTAGAAACTGTAAACTCCGTGAAGCAAACATTAAGACAGCGACTATTCCTGCAAAGGCACTGTGGAGAAGCAAAACATTCCCAGGGGAAAGTGATAGGAATTTTGCAGAAATGGACAGAGCCTTGGAAATAACTGCATACCTGTTCCCAGTGGCCCTATTTGTACAATATGTTAATACATGGTATGAGCGTTCAAGATGGTTCAGGGTTATGTTTGACAAGGATAATGTGACTGTATTGAAACCACATGATGGAAGATTTGATCAGATTACTATCAGAAAAATGGCATATATCCAGAAAGTTTAAAGTTATCAAAATGACCACTAAAGAAAGTTAAATTCTATGTAAATTGTGCACCTCCTCCTCCTCTTCAAAATGTTCTAGTGCTATTTCTCTAGCTTCTGAGCAACAACATGTTTAGGCATTATCAACCCTGGAAATGTACTTGTTTTTAAAAATGAAATTTATTTTTGGGAAGCTGAGTTCTGTATTAATTGTATGTATCTGCACTTATTATCAGTTTGTAAAGAATGGTCTAAAATAGTATTGATTAAAATGTGTAGTGGTTCTCTACTAATAGTAGGAGGAAAGCATGAATTACTAACTGCTAATAATAGGAGGAAAGCATGAATGAGTGTATATACTGAGGCAATGTTTGTTTCTTGTAGAGAATCCCTGGATAAGGAAATGGGGCAGGTCTTGGTTGATATGATATTGCTGGAATATTTTCTTATGAACATGTTTACACCTATAAAGTTCTCTTTGTGTAGAGTTGCCAGCTGGACGGACATTAGGCATGAATTTTTACAAGCAACTTCCCACTATATATATATATATATATATATATTTCTTAAATTTCACCAACCATCTCTCTTTACTTTTTGTACAACAAAATAGGTTGAACATGATTGAGTTCACACAGTGCATTAAATACTCTGGTGTCTTTTAATCTTGATTTGATTAGGAAGCTGTAATGCTTGGTTTACACATGATGCTAAGACTAAAATCATGGTTTACAAACCACAAAGTGTGTTTATACATGAGTTTACAACATAATGTGTTTACAACACTATATGAAAATTGTGATAGAGTTGGTAAGAGAACAGATTGGAGAAAACCATGGCAGCCTCAGTTCCCATATCAATAACAGATGTGTGCCTGATCATTATGGGGAATCTGCCACGAATTGAAACTTCTGATTCAATGTATATGCACTGAAATATGTGTGCGCCTGTATAATTTTGCTGGCAAACTTTTCTTACAGAGATGCTCAAATGCCCCATTCATAGAATTTGCCCTGCAACAGTGATGTCTTGCTCTGATGAACTTGTGGGTTTTGAAGCCCATTAATAGTTCCAGGAATCAATTTTCTCTTGCAACTATTCTAAATAATATTTTGCAGGCAAATATATATCAATGCATGCCAATTAACACATGTTCAGAATGTGTGTGAGTTGTTGGGAAACTATGTATTCATTTTTGTAAATGAAGGGGGAATCACCTGATGATCATTTCAGGGAGTATTGGAAAAATCTGTATGCAGAATAGGACATCCTCAACCTACACCAAAATGGAGGCTGTCCATTATGGTTGCAAGTGCTGATAGTCATGAAGCAAGATGGCCCTGCTTAATGACCCCCCCCCCTTCTCACTGCTCTCCTTGATGCAGTTGTTTTTAACAAGTGGGTCATTAAGCAGAGGATAGGGTGCCTCAGGTGGGAGAGGCCCTGGGAATGCAAGCCCAGGCCCAACTGGTCTGGCCTCCAAAGGGTTCCCTCCCACCTACAGAGATACTCTGGTCTCCACTTCTCTGTTTTCCTCCTGCCAGGTCCCTTCAGGCCCTTCCATTCCCCCATTGGGCCCCCAGAAGGCTCCTCCACCCTCTCTCCAGTTGTGTATGTACCTATTGAAGGTCTCTGCAGCTCTGGTGGTTTCCTCAGTGCTGTGCAGACTGCCCTGGGGAAGTAGAGCAGAGCAGTCCATCCCTTCTTCCAGAAGCTGACGCCATTTGGGGGTTAAGGGCAAGAAATAGTGGCCATGCTGAAAATAGCAATCACTTTTGCTGCCTTAAAGTGGCTTACACAGCACCGAGAAAAACTCTGGTACTTTCCAGTGCTGTGCAGATTGCGTTAGGGAAGCAGAATGCAGCAATTCAATCCTGGGCCCTGTGGCTGCCTCAAAGAAGTGGCTGCCATTTCAGCATGACCACAAGGAATTCTGGGCATGCTGAAAATGGCAGCAACTTCCAGGTGGCAGCCACATACCTTAGGGATGAATGGGCTACCCTCATGCCGAACATGAGGTTTGGAGATCTTTAAAAGGCAAGTGTGTGATGGGTGACAGGTGAGTAGGATGCAGGCCTGTGGGGCACCAGCTGAGAAGGAGGAGAGGAAGCTGCTGCAGCATCCGTGCAGTGAGGTGTCAGGGCAAATGACTGCAGGGATGCTATAGCAACAGTAATTTCAAAAAGGGGTAGGAAGTACCTGGGGGAGGTGTCTATCATGACTTTCAACCATCACTAAGTGACCAATCATTAAGTAAAATGGTGAAGAGTCAATCAGGTTTCTTTATCAGGCACAAAGACTAATCAATTATGCAGAGTCAAGGAAAATGGACATTTGCCACTTTATTTCTGAATTTTGGACACAGAAATTTCAAAACAGCAATACAATGATTGGCTACAAATTTCTTATCATTAAAATAGCACATCTACAAGTAATGGTGTTCAAATTGGAATAGCACATACACAGGTGATGCTGTTCAACTATTTTTAGCATGACCTTTACTATTAGACCCCACATTGCCTTACTTTTCCAGCAAAGGGTCTTCTTGCAACAAACTTCCAGCTACTGTTCTAACTGCATCCTGCAGAGCTAAATAGAATTTCTTGCTTTGGTTTAGCAAAGCGTTTTGCAGCTTTCTCTTTTATGCTTCTGTGCAAACACAGTACAGTGAAGTGAGAGCAGTGTGGAAAGAAAGAAAGCTTCTGTAAAATGGGTACTTTTAAAGATGAAGTTTAAAAAGATGACATTTTAAAATATGATGTTTGAGATCCCAGAGATGAAGTTTGGCTTTCACTCCCCAATTTTTGATGCTTTTGAGATACTTCAATGAGTATCGAATCTCATTAATGAGTTAATAGGGAAATTTCATCCTAGGAGTATTCTATCATTCTTGTATCCTCTCTGACTTTTCACTCCAGTAAGAGTGCCGCTTCCACTTTGTCTTGGCCCCAAATGGGGCACATCTCAGCAAAGTGTGGCACTGCAGGAACTTACCACAGGTTGGCATTGGATGCAGCAACAATGAGTGTCATAGTTATGAAGAATAAAAGAAAACTAACATTTTCAACTATTCAAAATTGGATAACCAAGAGTACGACTTTCTCATAAGGTATGGAAGAGAAAGACTTGGCCAGTTCAGAGTTAGAGGCTTGATCATTAGCTGAACATTCCAATTGATCCTAGGTATATGGTTGATCTGAGTCAAGCTTTGGTTGGTTATAGCAAGAAAACAGGTACTACAATTTTAGTTTGAGATGGATCTGAGTAGCCTGGTCCAAGTAATTGTGTCATTTGGGGGGGAGGCACTTGGATTACTTCTTAGGAGAAAAGTTCTGTTTAACAAGCAATTGTCTAGGAGTATGACTGTGAAGAAAACTTTACCAGTGGTGGCTTGCTTTCTTGACTCGTGAGAGTACGAGGAAAATTTTTCTTCTAGAGGTAGTCATTTAAACCATGGGTCTTCAAACTTGGCAAGTTTAAGACTTATGGACTTCAGCTCTCAGAATTCCTGAGTTAACATGCCTGGAGGAGAAATTCTGGGAGTTTGAAGTCCACAAGTCTTAAAGCTGTCAAGTTTGAAGACCTCTGATTTAAATAGAGTCTTTAGTCTTTCAAGTGGTTCTGCCTTTCATATGGATGACTTTTTTTAGGGGTGGAACTCTTTTTTTTCATATGTATGATGCACTTATGGCTTGACTCTGAAGAACTTGAGAGAGATAAAGCTCAGGAAAGGCTGGGAAGGTCTTTTTTACTTCAATTGAAAAGATTCATCATTCCAGGAATTTAGCAGAACTCAGTTCTATGTGGATGAACAGGTTGGTCCAATGCTACTGGCTGGTGTTATTAGACATCTCTGGAAGGAGATAGCTGCAACAGGTATTGCTCCTTCTAGTTGAGGACAATAGGGATATTTTGCACTGTAAGGTATGGCTTCTCACAAAAAATCTCAAAGGGATCTCTCCCAGTCTTTTGCTTAGAGTGGCTTTACATGCAATTGGGCAATTAGCTGTGTCTGCAAGTAAGCTAAGTAGAGTTCTTGAGCTATTTTTCAGTTAAGTGATGTTTTTAATGGACTCTTTAGCTCTTTCTACTTGACTGCAAAAAAAGGTAACAAAACAAATTCAATGTTGACTTTATTCTTAAAACTTACACAATCTTAGCTACAAAATATGAGTTGTTATTATATTTGATTTTAGTTTGCAAAATTCCATATTTATATATATATAAATATATAAGGAAACAATTTCCTTAAGTAGGACTTTTATTACCTATTTTGTTGTGTCTCTTAAGGTATGTTCCTTTAAATGAACAAAAACTGTTGGTTTTCTCAGTGTTACTCTAACATGTTTATTCCATCATCATCCAGTAGCTTTTCTGTTCAACATATAAAAGTACACATCACTGGACTAACTGGGGTCTTAAAGGGACAGGGCACAAGCTACTCAAATACTATTTAATTTACAGGTAGCCTCTCCTCTCACAGACTGGAGTTGGTTCTGACAGGAAAAGCTTTTACTTATCCTGAACAGGTATTAACTAGAAGCAACAAATATTTAGCTTTTTGTTGTTTGTTTGTTTTCTTGACAGTTTCATAAAATCAATTTGTCAAAAATCGCTAGATTCCTTCCCCTCCTTTGAATGGGCTTTGAGTAGAGACTTTTTATTGTCTTTAGGGTTGTTCTGTCAGGTAACACAGTCTTTTTCTCTTGTATTTCTCACTGACTATCCTGTGATTTGGTGCCTTCCCATTATTCAAGAGTCTCCCTTTTTAGTTCTTTTTGCCATTGATAAATCTTCTTGTTATATGTTTTACAATATTTCACAGCAACGTCTTTAGGAAGGAGTGCAACTTTAAAAAGACTAGAAATTTATCATAGATGTTCTATCTCTGTGGCTTGGGCTATGATCAGTTTCTACTTGAAGTCTGGGCAAATGTCTTTTTTTTTTCTGCTGTCAATTTGAAAGCATTTGGTCTTTTACAGACACCACATTGATTTTCTCTTGGATTTTTTCATTCTTATTATAAATTTTAATTTGTTTTCTTAAAATTACACATACAATCTATTCCCCATTTCTTCAGCAACACCCTCTTTCTCCCTCTGTACTATTTTGTATAATTTACATTGGAAACACATTTTTTCTTAGTTATTTATACATCTTTCATAAACAATTCTTATTAACTGTGAGATGGTATCCCAGCTGCTTCTATATTTTCTTTTAATCTCATTGTTATCTGGACCTATAAACAGTAGACACAATGTATGCATGTTTGCCAATTCCTCTAGATCCATAAATATTCTAAAAGACTAATTAAATTTGTGTGTTCACACAAGTTGGACTATGGGTAAGGAAAATAAGTACAAAACAACCTGATTATTTTTCTTTAAGGTTTTTTTCTTCATGTCTGTATGGTTTTTAAATTAACAAAAAATGGACAATGAGATATAAGCAAAAAATTTTTATCTAGTTTAGGTTTTTTTACCCTAGTCTATTAAATAATAGATTTTTTCTCTTTTTAAATCTACATATGTGTCAAGATTTTATAGAATTATTTTATTAGGATCTCAATATGAGGGGGCACTGTTCTTCCTACTATTCAAGTCTGAAGTAAGGAAACAGTATATATTAGGATAATTTGGGTTTGTTCCCCTTGAGGATTTGCTACCAGAATCTGTCTCAGAAGCAAGAGTTTGGATGGCTTCTTGGATCTTAACTCACAGGGTTTCTGAGTAGCCTCACACATAGGGTCATTTTATATAGGAGGATTTGGACTATTCAGCAAGTCTTCGAATTCAGCCAATTCAATCAAATTCTCTCCCCCAGAGGAGGTCCCTTTTTAAGGAAACTATAATACAGGGGGCAATGCACTAGGACCCTCCTTAGCGGCCACCATTGAAGGGGGCCAATCCTCCCCATCAGCCTGACTTTTTCTTCTGTGTCTGCATCATCAAAATCTTAAAGCATATTTGCAAATCTGAAAATCTAAACAAACTCATGAAGAACTCAATGTACATATGTTTTAACTACTTCTTGCTTCTTTCACAAAACAACAATTGCAATATTACGTTATAATTTAAACTTTCCTCTGGTGGCCACCTTACTTGAACTTCTAGGAGATATTGAGACCAATCATCCCAGCAAAAGCAAATCAGTTTCCTTTTAGTTAATGGATCACCTCCACCTAATTCCATAAAATGCTGCAAAACATAGCTCAAAGGGATCATTCTCCAAGGTTTTTGTCTGGCCAGAACCCATCACCAACATCTATGGTCATGACCTATCCCCACTTGAGCTGGAGCTGTTTACCAGCAAAGCCTCTTAGTGGGGCAGAAGGCTTTCTAAAGAATCAGAAGGCTGATTGCCCTCCCCCAGGGCCCTTAGGGCTTTCTGTCACACACACACACACCCAGACTCCAAAGTTAGGGAAGCTGGATTTATTTCCCCCCAGGGTGTCTTCAGTCTCTGTCACCATATGAGTGCAAAACTAAATGTGCATAAAAGCACCTCTAAATGGGCATATATTATTTTGTCTGTTGGTAAATACAGCAGCCAAATATATAATTTAAGAAATATTAGAACATTGAGGAATCTGTTAGGATTTGGTTGACCATAAGTTTGAACATAATACATTCATTTGGTTCACTCATTGTCCTTAAACATGACTGATTGAAAAACCCACAACATCCTAGAACTAAAATCTCTAGGTTCATATAGCACATTAACACAAAGGCACAATTGGAGGCTATAAATCAGTGTATATTTTCTCTATCTATCTATCTATGTTGTTTTTTTTATTTCCTCTACGGGGAGGAAATAAACAGCCAGATCAAAAGCTATGAGAAGCTGGAAGTTAAAAGA
>BLBF01000021.1:21321165-21367443 GCA_015471245.1 Laticauda colubrina | reverse complement strand
AAATCAGTCCTTTGTTGTCTCTCCCGTTCGAGCAATGCAGTCTTGATTCCAAGCAGTAATCAGGGATCATCAAAGCCAGAGAGAGAGGAGTGAGCAAGCCGTAGTCTTGCTACTTTTATATTGTTTTCATAGCCACTCCTTTAATTGCTATTTCCACAGTTAAAGCTGCATACACACTAACATACACTAACTATGATTCATAGTTATTATTTCACCTAAACCAGTTAGGGTAAACAATGTTATCCCTAACAGACAGTCTGGTGGAATCATCTCTTCTATTCATGCTTTCAGGTCTTTTTTCAATCTCTATGGCTTCTCTGATAATTCTGCAGCTGGGGTTTTCTATAGTGGCTAGGGTTTTGGTGCCATTGAAGTCGATGCTATGACCTGTGGTATGTAGGTCTAGGTGTGTTCAGGTCTTTCCCCATGTAAGATTAAGGGTATCTTGACGATGTTTCGGCAAGGTCCCACTTGCCATCCTCAGACTGGTGCTTTCTGCTTTGTGCCAGTGCAAGCAGTGTGTGATTGGAACTGCCATCTCTCTATAAACACTGGTGGGGGTGGGGATGTGCTGGGCTGGTTGGCTATGATGCTGCCTCTTGATTGGTTGACAGAGTTGATGTTAATATAATGGGCTGCGTGATGGCCTTGTGAGTTTTGTTGTGGAGATATCCTAGATCTTGTGCTGTAATCTCTTGGGTCGTTTGTTTTGTAGTGATCTTTTTTCCATTAGCCTCCTGTGTTGTAACGGCTTGGGTAATGGGTTGTATGATGAACTTGTGAGTTTTATTGTCGTGGTATCCTTGGTCTTGTGCTGTGATTTCCTGGGTCATTTGCTGTGTTGCAACTTCTTGAGTTCTTGTGGTGTAATTTCTTGAGTTTTCTTGAGTTTTCTGATGTGATATCCTGAGCGGGTGGCTGTGATGTAGCATTCTGGGTTTTGGTTCTGGCTTCCAGTTTGGTGTCTGGGTCTGTGTCCTTGGCGTGTGTCAGCTTGTTTGGTTGTTTGGTTTGCTGGCTTTAAAACCTAGTCAGAAAAAACATTACAAATGTCTTTTTAGCCATTATAAATAGATGAATATCTGGAAAGAAACAGAAAGGTAAGGTCATATAGTTGCTCATTTTTTGTTTTGTTTTTTCCATTTCCTACTTTTTTGATAAATTTATATTTAGTGTTGCTCATCTGCTGCAACATCACCCTTCTGATTTCCTGTTGTGCATTCTTGAATATCTAATCACACTTGACCAATAAGGATTTCTGTTCTGTTCTATTCTATATCATCATTGTCCTTGTACACAGGTCCAGTTCTCTATTCCTGGCATATGAGCCCCCCCAAATAATATTTACCCCAAATAGCACATGCATTTGTTTCCTCTGCTGAAAGAGAAGGGTATGACTGTGAAGTTTATGCAGATTGTGCTGTCATTAGCATTATGTATATTTAAACAATACCAAGATTCTCCTCTGGTATCTGTGCATGTTATGCACAAATAATTCAGAATCAGTCTTCACCAGCATCCCAGCTAACTTCCCAGCAGGGGGAGTTCTGCTGCTGGGAATTTCAAATACTATTGATGTTAGGTTTCTTTAAGCTCCATCCTGTTTTTGTGTTTTGTTTTTTTTAAGAAATAGCAAAATCTCAGATAAGTAAACTAACATATTTATTATGTTAGGGTCATGGACCGCAACCCAGCTTTCCTAACTTGTATGGGATGGGGGAGAATAGACAAGCATTTGCTTCCTCCCACTGACTATTAGGCAAAACAAAGACTTTCAGCTCAAGCTTGCAGCCTGGGGTCTATAGTGTTTGAAAGAAACAGCCGTGGACCAGAGCCCATGCAGTTCTACAGATATGTGTTTTATTTCAAGCATTTGAATGGAAGATATTTAGACTACTTCCAGCGGGGGTTGAGATCCAGAGACAGAGTAGGTTTATGCTCCCTTCCCCCAGATGATCATGAATTACTACTGCTGGACCTTTATTGTATGTGGTTTTCTCCTACTACAGTTTTTATCAAGAGGGGTACTGTTGTTTGCAGATGGCAAATATCACTGCAGAAATAGCATCCAGGCATCTCAGACTTAACTGTGTGATCTAAGCTGCCATTTCATTTCAAGGAGATGTTGCCTCCCTGCTCTTGCTATTGCAGTGTGAAGGCTGGACTTCAGGACAAGTTTAGAGGTTCAGAGGAGAACAGCAAAAGTGATACAAATGTCTAGGGAAGACAGATTTGTTATAAAGACAGATTTAACAGATTAAGAGTTGGAAGGGACCTTGTAGGTGATCTAGTCTGTTCTATATTAGCATACTTGAAATACCCTTTTCTGATTGGTCCACAAATACAGCAATAAGATTGGTTCTTTAAGCGACGGTGATTGGTCAACAATTGCTGCCCTGTGATTGGTCCGCCTGAGTGGTGGGGAATTCAAGACCAGTTGAGCACGTAGAAATGAGCAAGATGAAATGGCCGGCACCAACTCGCCACCCGCATCATTCAACCCAGCGACGGAGGACTGGGAAGCATACATCAACAGATTCCTCATGTTCCTTGAGAGCAATGACCTACACAGGATCTCTGACAACAGAAAGAGAGCCGTGTTCCTGACACACTATGGGCCCACAGTGTTCAAGATGGCCAAAGCATTGGCCAAACCTGAGGTCGTAAAGCAGATGGCCTGGCCAGATTTGGAAAAAATACTGAAGGCCCATTATGCACCAACCGTCTCCAGCCTTATTTGGAGACATGAATTTTACAAATGGGACCAGAGAGAAGGTGAGAGCATCGGAGATTTCATAGCGGCTCTAAGGGACATTGGTGGAGCATGCGAGTTCCTCAACATGGATGAAGCCATGAGGGACCGCGTGGTCCTAGGTCAGAGAGACCTCACTTTGCAGAGCCGGCTGCTAACCTGACCAAACATCACAGTCATTGAGGCCATCGCTGAAGCCACGGCAGCCGAAGCCACTGAAAAATCAGCAGACACGATGCGGCAAATGAATACGGAAAACCAGAAATCACCGGCAGAGACAAGCCAACCCTGGGAGAAGAAACCAGAGGGCAACCACAAGACCACCACGCACCATGAGGACATCGAGTTTGTGTCCGAAACCGATGACAAGGAAGAGGAAATACACGGGCTCCAATTGTAACGAAACAGACATGAGAGGAGAGAACGTAAGTCGGGGTTCCAGTGCGCCGGGTGTAGAGGAGACCACCCCCGTTCTGAGTGCCATTTCAGAGATGTGGTTTGCTGGCATTGCGAGAGACAGGGACACATAGCAAGGGTCTGCCGGAACTGAAAGAGCTACAACCCCAGACAAAGAGACAGCACCCCCTCCAGAATGAAAGAAAGACAGGCAGGGGGCCGTTGGAGCTGAGAAAACAGAAGCAAACGGCTCAACAAAACTTACAGAAAGGAAGAGACACACCAAACTATAACCATCGGGCACTCGAGCGCAACCAATGCCTGGAAGGTACATGTGAAAGTCAACATCAAAGGCCAACAATGCGAGATGGAAGTGGACTCCTATTCATCCCTGTCTATGATATCATGGAACACACTTAAGAGACTGATACCGAGCATACGAAGAATGGAACTGGAGAGCCAAAAACTGACCCTCAAAGACTACTAAGGGAACAGGATCCCCGAAGTTGGACTTGGACACTTCCAAGTTAAATTCAAGAAGCACATGGAAATTCTTCCACTAACCATCGTAGATTGGGATTGCCCAAGCCTACTGGGACTCGAATGGTTCAAGCCCCTGGGAATCGGAGTGACCAGAATCAACAGCGTCACCGAAACAGACTGGGAGGAGAACCTGATGAGAGATTTCCAGGACATGTTCGATGGAAAACTAGGCAAGTACCGAGGGTCCCCTATATCGTTTAATTTGAATCTGAACATAGCCCCAATCAGGTTAAAGGCAAGGTGAGTCCCTTTTGCATTAAAACTGAAAATCGATGAACAATTGAATGAACTCATCGCACAGGGGGGTATTGGAACAAATAGACCACGCAAAGTGGGAAACCCCAATTGTGACCCCGATTAAGCCAGATGGGTCCCTGAGAATCTGCGGAGACTTTAAGGCCACTCTCAACCATGCACTACAACAAAGTGCATACCCCATTCCGGTGGTGCAACATCTGTTACATTCATTGGGGGGAGGTAAGGTCTTTGCAAAGTTCGACCTTGCATAAGCATACCAGCAATTGCCAGTCAACCCCGAAACAGCGGAGGCACAAACAATTGTGATTCACAGGGGGGCATTCAGATGCAAAAGATTGCAATTTGGAGTCAGTGTGGCCCCAGGAGTGTTCCAAAGCTTGATGGAGCACCTGTTACAAGGAATAAAAGGGGTGGTCCCATACTTTGATGACGTGCTGGTATCAGCTAGTAACAAGAACCAACTGGAAAGCTGCCTCAGAGAAGTCTTACAAAGATTCCAAGAGGCAGGACTCAAAGTTAAAAAAGAAAAATGTCAGCTAGCCACCTCGAAAGTTGAATTCCTGGGGTACCTAATAGATAAAGATGGCATCCATCCCACGGACCAGAAAATCAAAGCAATAAAAGAAGCTCCCAGGCCCCAAAATAAAAGAGATTTACAAGCATTTTTGGGACTCATTAATTTCAAGATGTCTTTCTGCCACAGAAGGCAATGACGGCGGAACCACTACACAGATTTCTGGATAAGACCTGGACCTGGGGATGACGCGTTCCAGAAAATAAAAGACTTGCTAACATCCGAATCTGTGTTAATTCAATACAGTGAAACACTGCCACTGATAGTCACCTGCGACGCATCATCGTTCAGCGTCAGAGCCATACTCAGCCACACGCTACTAGATGGGAGAGAAGCGCCAATCGTGTTCTATTCCAAAACGCTGTCCAAAGCAGAAAGAAACTACAGCCAATTGGACAGAGAGGCGCTAGCAGCGATAACTGGAGTCAAGCGATTCCATGAATACCTCTATGGCAGGACTTTTTCACTAATTACAGACCACAAGCCACTCTTGGGAATACTTGCAGGAAACAAGGCCACCCCAAACATACTGTCACCACGAATGACGAGGTGGTCCAAGTTCCTTGCTGCATACAGTTACAAATTAATCCACCGGCCAGGGAAGGACATATCACACGCTGATGCCCTGAGCTGTTCTCCCCTGCCCAAACTGGGAAGCGACCCAGCACCAACCACATCCACGCTACAAATTGAAACATTACCAAATCTACCCATAACCCAGCAGACATTGCGAAAGAAACTGCAAGAGACAAAAAGATGGTGCAGATTTTAAACTAGGTAGGAAAAGGTTGGCCAGAAAACGAGACTGATGACACTTTTAAACCATTCTGGAACAGACAGATGGAACTCTCAATGTTAAAAGGTTGTATACTGTGGGGGGATCAGGTAGTCATACCGGAACTACTCAAAGAACAAGTACTGGATATCTTGCATGAAGGACACCTGGGTATCGTACGAATGAAATCCCTGGCCAGGAGTTATGTATGGTGGCCAGGGATGGATAAGGATATTGGGAGATGGGTGGAAATGTGCACGCAATGCCAAAAATCCAGACCTACACCCCCTGCCGCACCTGTACTCGACTGGGAAACACCGAGGGGACTCTGGTCAAGAATACACATAGATTTTGCAGGGCTGACAAAAGGACACACATTTCTAATAAAAGTAGACGCTCACTCAAATTGGTCAGAGGTAAGTGTCATGAAGTCCACAACAACAGAAGCCATCATCAGACAGCTGAGGAAGCTGTTCGCAACACATGGGTTGCCGGATCTATTGGTTTCAGATAACCGGCCGCAGTTCATGGCATTGACATTTGAAAAGTTCCTCGCCGAACATGGCATAAGGCATGCCTTGACAGCACCAGGTCTGCTGGCTACAAAACGGGCGGGCGGAACGCATGGTTCAGTATACGAAAGAGACTATAGAGAAGCTAGACACGGGGGACATACAAGAAAAAATCTACAAAATGCTAACCATATAACACATCACACCTAACACCACAACGAATAAAAGCTCAGCAGAACTATTGATGGGCAGAAAATTAAGATCGCATCTAGATAGATTACACCCCACCTACAGCCCTGAAAAACCAGCAGACTCCTTGAGTAAGCACCACACATTCGGAACAGGGGACCCCTCAGACATGAATAAGAGGGGAGGGGGAGACCCTCCACTGGCACAAGAAACACCACAACAAACACTAACAACAACCCACCAACCAACTTCATCAGTAACCCCAGAAAGAAACCACAATTACTTACCTGGAGATGATTTTGGTAGAGAGGAACAGGCCGCGGAAAAACAACAAGAAGCCACTCCAGAATGGAGTGGCCAAGCCGGCTCTACCAGCCCAGATAGACCGGGGGGGGGAGCGGCATGGCCGGCTCTACCTTCCAGGAGGTTCCACGGAGAAGGACAGGAGAAACAGCGATCCCGTCCGAACCAGCCAAAGACAACAACACAACTGAGCTGCGCAGGTCAAGTAGACACCATAAAAGCCCCACCTACTTACGTGACTACGTAACGTAGGTTGGACTAAACGAAGTAGGGAGGGGTGTTCTACATTAGCATACTTGAAATACCCTTTTCTGATTGCCCACAAATACAGCAATATGATTGTTTTTTCAAGCAACGGTGATTGGTCAACAATTGCCGCCCTGTGATTGGTCCGCCCGAGCGGCGGGGAATTCAAGGAACCGTCATTGGCTGCAAGCCGCGAGCAGCCACTATAAAAAAGGCTGCCGCGGCTCCGCAGTTAGACTGATTCCAGGAACCGAATGAAGAGCTGAAAGTCACGCTGGTCTCAAGTCTCTTTTTTCCCCGCAATCTAACATAGTCCAAACCCCCCCCTCCAAACAGGAAACCCTACACCATCCAATCTCTTCTTAAAAGTCTTGGTGATGAAACTCCCACAACTTCTGAAGGGAAGCTGTTCCATTGGTTGATTGTTCTCACTGTTAGTAAATTTCTCCTTATTTCTAGGTTAAATCTCTAATGGTTTCCATCCATTATTCTTTGTCTGGCCTTCAGGTGCCTTGGAAAATAGCTTGACCCCTTCCTTTCTGTGGCAGCCCCCCAAATATTGGAACACTGCTATCATGTCTCCCCTGGTCCTTCTCTTCACTAGACTAGTCATGCACAGTTCTTGTAACTGTTCTTCATATGTTTTAATCTCCAGTCCCCTAATCATCTTGGTTGCTCTTCTCTGCACTTTTTCTAGAATCTCAACATCTTTTTTATTGTGTGGTGATCAAAACTTGATGCAGTATTCTAGGTATGGTCTTATTAAGGCTTTATAGAGTAGTATTAGTATCTTTCTTGATCTTGATTGCATCATTCTGTTAATGCAGTTTAGGATTGCATTGGCTTTTTTGGTTGCTGCCACACAAATTTGTTATCGGTGAACACACCCAAGTCATCTTCAAGTTTTGTTTTTCCCAGCTGTGAATCCCTATCTTGTATATGCCTAATACATTTTTCAAAGTGCCCTAAATGAAATACATTACATTTTTCCCAATTAAGGTACATCTTTTTTCTCAGTCCAGTCTTCCAGTTAGTCAAGATTACACTTGATGTTGTTTTGTTGTCCTTTATAACGAATGACCAGACATCTCAATGTTGTTTCATATAAACTTAGAAGCAGTTTATCAATCACTCCATCTGGGTGATAAATAAAAATATTGACCAATATTGGCTCTGAAACTGAGCTTTAAGGAACCTCATTAGATGCTATTCTCCAAAATGATGTCTAGCCATTAGCAGTGATTCTTTGAATGTGATTAAAGGCCCGGTCCCACTGCACTTACGGATGCAAAGAGGATGTAAAACGTTAAAAAAGCTTGCCATCCGTTGGAAAACGCTATGCATCCGTTGTGTACTCATTGCATACGTGTTTCATACACTCTATCCGTCGAGCATCCGTCCACTGCGATTTCATCCATGCAAGAAGTTTTGAGCTGCACAAAACTTTGTGAACGGATGAACTTTCCGCCATGTACGATGTAAATCGGCAACATACGAGCAACAAACATTCTATGTCCATTTATCATCCGTTAAACGTCTGCTGTATCCTCTCTGCATCCTCTGGGCATCCTCGCAATTCACATCCGCTGCAGCTGAAAACGGAAAGAGGGAGGAAAGAAAAAGTACATGGAACGTCTATACAATGTTAGTAGCACGGAAATAGAAAGGATGCACAGTGAACGGTTTGCATCCGATATACATCCACGCGGCATCCCCTTTCTTTCCTTTAGGTGTACATGATGCATCCGCTTCATCCGCTATGCGTGCGCTTTGCAATTTTCCCCCGGAACCCCTTTGGAGGTGTCATCCGCTTCCATCCACTTTCATCTGCTAGGCTTCCTATGAACATCCGTTTAACATCCCCACTACATACTACCCACGTCCGTTCTTTTCCATTCTGTTTATGCAAATTTTCGCCACTTTTTAGAGCGGATGACAACGAATGGAGCCACCCCTGAAATTTTGCTTGTCCGCTGTGTCCTTTATGCATACGTTTTGCGTCCGTCGGCCAGTTGGGACCGGGCCTTAATGTGATTAACCAGCCAGTTTATGGACCTACCATTGTAGGCCTACTATATTTTTGAAACTTGATAGCAAGAATAGCGAGATGTTGAACCTTGTCAAAAGCTTTGCTGAAATCAAAGTAGATTGTTTCCACAGCATTCTTCTTGTACATCAGAGTAGTTACCTGTCAAAGAAGGAAATAAAATTTGCCTTACATGATTTGTTTTTGACAGTCTGGCTCTTAACAATCTTAGAATTGTCTTCAAAAGTTCTAACATATGGCCAACTTTATTACATATTCTAACATCTTTCTAGGATGCTGTGTTCAACTTAGTGGTTGATAATTATTGGCCCCCTATTTTTTTTTTCTTTCCTGAAGAGAGGGACTATATTTGCTCTTTTCTATTCATCTGATATCTCCCCAGTTTTCCTGGAGTCTTCAAAGATAATTGACAGGGTCCTGACAGTTTTCTGACAATTCTATTAGAATTCTAGGATGTATTTCATCAGGACTTGGATGCCTGAAATCATTTTAAATAGCTAAAAGTTCCTTTATTATATATTTACTTACCTCCACCCTCTTCTACTGTATTCGTTTCTAGCTTCAAATTACACTGCAAAGACACCCTGCAAATATTTTTTTTCTTTTTCTTAGTCATTTGTTAAATTGTCTTCATTATCTTTTTGCTAGTGGCACTTCCTTACTATTTTTCTTAGTTTATTAAAATCAGCCTAACTCTTCCTTGGTTTTACTTGAAATATTTTCTTTTTTTTTACTAGACTTTTGCCTTCAACCAAAAGTAGTTGTGAAATCGCTACCTGTGCCTCAAAATTCTTTACTCTCCTCCCAAGGCTATTAAGTAATTTGTGCTACACTGGAAATCATGCTTTAAAGTATCTTTATGCCCATCTGGATGAGTAAAAATGGTTTCTAATCAGCAGGTCCAATGACTGGCTGATACAGGGCAAGTTCTGATTGGCCATTGGCCCCTCCATCACTCACAAAGAATTAGTGCTTGTTCCCATAGCACTTTGTCCTGCTAAAACTCGCTGAATAGCCTTTCACCTGGATCCATTTTACCTCTGAATAAAAGAGGTGTGCTGTGGAAAGTTTGATCCTCTGTGAATGAGAACCATAATGCTCTTTGGGCTCTAATTCTTACTTATTGCTGTTGAAAGGCTGTCAAAGTGCCTTTCCTTTGAGGATTCAAATTTTTCCGCTGGGAGAGCTTTGGCGCAAGGATACGGACAACTGCTTGAAAGCCAGATCTTTTTATTTTTCAGGAAAGCGAGAGACAGCGAGGCTGCGTTCCTGGGGCTAGTAATGGTAAATCCTGGGTTTTTTACCTTTTTCTCCTTTTGTGTGTGAATGTTTGTTTAGTGTTTAAAGTTTAATGTTTAGATATTAAAATCCCGTCAGAGTTTATTTTTCACCAGAAGGCAAACTTAGTGAGGTGCGGGGTGGCTTGATTGTATTATTGGTTTTTTCTAATCTCTTTTAGTTTTATAATGGTTTTTCCTATTTGTTTTGCGGTAATCTTCTGTTTGTTTCCTTTGTAATTTATTCTGTGTCTTTTGTCTGTTTGTTTTGCTGATTTGGCATGTCCTGTGTTTCTAAGGGTTTTCTTTTCCTTGTTTCCCTAGCTTTGTTAATTGTTAATTGTTTGTCTAAGGGGCTTCTTTTAATACCTTTTATTTGATTTCTTTTCCTATGCAAGTTTGTTTTATGGCTGGCCTGATGTTCCCTTCAGGCTTTTCCTGCTTGAGTGACACCACTGTCCTTGTGAAGTTCCCTTTCCACATTGCACTGCCAACTGAAGAAGTGAGTACTTTGTATATTTTCCTCTGGTCATTTTCTCTGAATTGTGTTGTGTGAATTGTAGGGCAGACTGGAACAGTTAAACTGGGTGCTCACAAAGCCCAGCAGTTTGTTGTTTGCTTTGAAAGAGGAAAGTAATATTGGCAGATCCAGTCTTATACATTAGTCTTAGGTTGGCCTAGGAGCTTTAGTCCCAAAATAGAAGGCTAAAGGGTTTGTTTCCATTCTTTTCCCCTAGACATGACCTTCTTCCTTTTTTAAAAAAAATAAGATATATATTTAAACTGTTGTTTATGGATACACACCTTTCTGTGTACTGCAGGCTACTTTGCTTCAAATCTCAATATATTCTTCTGAGCACCAGCAATTTTCCCTAAAGCAAAATTAGAATTTTCTCAGTTGTTCCTTTGAATGAAAGACATCTTTGGGCAGTAATAGAGATGAGAAAGTGGATGTCTATCTGTGTAACACTGTCTACTAGAAGAAGGCCTTATTTGCAAAAGATTGCTGATCTAAGAGAGTAGTTTGGTGGCACTTTTAAAATCTGCTTCTATTGCCTTCCCCAGTTCCTCTGCTTTTTAAGAGAACAGGTTTTTGCTACCCATCTTCTTGTTTCAAGGACGAATATGTTGATTATACAGCCACAGCTCTAGCACTGCCATTCTCATAGATATGAAAGGAGATTCAATATGTATTTGGATTTCTGCTTCCTTTCAGCTTTGCTATCTATTTGAATTTCCAATCAATGTCCACTCCTAAGTTCTTTCTCATTCAAACTTAGCTGCAAGGGAAGAATAGCATCTATCATAGTAGTTTGTTCCCTTACTGCACAGTGTACCAATTTCATCTATCCTTTAAAAAGATTATAGTCATTGTATACTTAAAGAAACTTACAGAAGCTGTCATATAGCCTTGAAAAGCTTTATTTTTCTAATCAGTGTAGTTGGAACCTGTATAATATGCAGTATGTAGGAGAGCATCTTAAAAAAATTGGAAGATAAGCCAGGTTTAGTGTATTCTTTTTTAAAAAAAATTTATTGGCTTTTAAAACAAACAAAAACAAACAAAACATAAAAACCTCCAGTCATCTTCCATATATGTATATACAATGTGCCAGTTGGTTTACAAATTGTTTGGTGCTTCCATTTCATAGTCTTCAATTATAATTACATTGTATATAATCTCATATTTTCAATCAAATATTACATACATTGATATTATTAATCAATCATTTGACTATACTTTTATTCATTCATGTTTTACAAAATGATCATATCTTACTAAATTTGTTTTATGACAATTCATATCATCCCAGATCTATCCTAGAATCATTTTGTAGATATAATAAGAAAAGAATACATTTTTATAGATTTAGTATTTTCTAAGAATCTACATATTTCATTATTATATTTTATTATCTAACCATTGACAGAATGAATCCCAAATTTTATAAAATTGTTTATCATCTTTTTCTCTAATTTCTAATTTCAAATGTCAATCTACTCATTTCAGCACATTCCAATATTTTCTTTATGATTTCCTCCTGTGATGGTATTTTCTCATTTTTCCACTTTTTAGCAAATCCAGTCCTAGCTGCTGTTAATACATTTACAATGAGGTATTTCAAGTCTTTACTATATATTTCAGGTAAAATTCCCAATAAAAATATCTCTGGTTTCAAATCTCTATGTTTTTTTGTCATTTTTTCCAACCACGTGTGGATTTTAGTCCAGTATTTTTTAGCATCTGCACAAGTTCACCACATATGGTAATATGAGCCAGGTGTCTGATGACATTTCCAACATTTTTCGGATTTATTCTTGAACATTCTTGCTATTCTTGTTGGGAGAAAATGCCACCTGTAAAACATCTTACACAAATTTTCTTTATATGCTGTTGATATTGTCATTTTAAAATTTTGAGACCACAATTTTTGCCATTTCTCTAGATCAATCCCATATCCAAAATTCTTCCCCCAAGCAATCATAGTTTCTTTAACTTGTTCTTCTTCTAGTTTAATTTCTAATAAATATCCATACAGTTTTTTAACCACCTTTTCATCAGTACCTGTCAAAATCTTATCTAAATCAGTCAGTTTATCACAGAAACCTTCTGTTTTGGAATCTTTATCATATCTTGACCGTATTTGTGCATATGAAAACCAATTCATCTTTATACCTTGTTCCTCTAGTTTTTGCATAGGTTTAAGTTCACCCTTTTCATTCAATATTTCACCATATCTAACTGTTTGTTCCTTTTTATATATTATAGGATAAGAAAATGCTTCAATAGTCGATAGCCAGACTGGAATTTTCAAACAACATTGTCTTTTAATCTTCTCCCAGTTTAACCACAGAGACTCCCGTATATAATGTCTTCTAAAGTATCCCTGTGTTTTAATTCTTTTATACCATAAAAAAGCATGCCACCTCAACAACAGATCATGTCCTTCTAATGTCAACAATCTAGTATTTTTAATGTTATCCATTCCTTAACCCACATCAAATTTATAGCTTGGTAATAACAACTCCCAATTAGGCAAACCAAATCCTCATCTTATTCTTGCATCTTGCAAAAGTTTTAACTTTATTCTCACTTTTTTACCTTGCCATATATATTTCAACACAATTTTATTTAAATCTTCAAAGTAGTCTTTTCCAAGCGTAATTGGAATTGTTTGAAACAAATATAAAATTCTGGGTAATATATTCATCTTGATTGTTGATATTCTCCCTACTAATGACAGTTGTAAATTTTCCCATTTCACCAAATCTGTCACTATCTGCGGTTTAAGTTTGATATAATTATTCTCTTTTAATGTACTGAATCTTGCTGTCAAGTATATCCCCAAGCACTTGATCTTATTCGTGACCTGAATTTTCAATAGGTCTGCCAGCCCTTCCTTTTGTCTTGATAGCATATTCTTTGTCAAAATCTTTGTCTTATCTTTATTTATTTTCAAACCAGCCACCTTTCCCTATGTCACTATCTTTTCTATCAATTTTGATGCTGTTTCTAGTGGGTCTTCTAAGATAAAAACCAGATCATCTGCAAATGCTTGCAACTTAAATTTTTCCTTGTTAATTTTCATCCCTTTTATATTCTTTTCATCTCTAATATTTCGATTTAGCACTTCCAAAATTAACACAAACAACAGAGGTGATAGTGGGCACCCTTGTCTTGTTCCTTTTCTTATATCGATAGAATCTGTCAGTTCCCCCTCTATCATTACCTTTGCCATCTGCTTATGATATATAGCTTCTATTGCTTGAATAAATTTTCTAGCAAAGCCCATCTGTTCCAGCAGTAAAAACATGAATCACCAATTCACATTATCAAATGCCTTCTGTGCATCTAGAAATATCAAAACCATTTGTTTTTCAGGATGTGCCTCATAGTATTCCAAAGTGTCCAAGATTACTCTCATATTGTCTTTAATTTGTCTCTTTGGCAGAAATGCATTTTGATCAGGATGGAAAAAAATATTTAAGTATTTTTTAAGTCTTTCTGCCAATATTGAAGCAAAGATTTTATAATCTGAGTTTCATAAGGAAATCAGTCCATAGTTCTTGATTTGTAATGGGTCGGTCTCCTCTTTTGGAACAAGTGTGATATAAGCTTCTGACCATGATTTAGGTATCCTCTTCTTTAACATAACTTCATTCATAATTTCTAGCAATGGGAAGTTCAATGATTCTTGTAATGTTTTGTAAAATTCTGCTGGAAGTCTATCTGGGCCTGGTGCCTTTCCATTATTTTGGTTCTTGAGTTCTTCAGTTAACTCCATCATCATTATATTGCTTTCTAACTTTGTTTCAATCTCTTTAGGTATCTGGGGTAAATTAGCATTCTGTAAGTACTGTTTAACTCTTTCCTCATCAATATTCTCTTGTGTGTATAGTTTCCCATAATAGTCTCGGATGATTTCCCTCTTCTCTTTACTACCATAGCAAACTTGGCCTTGGTCATCTATTAATTGCAGTATTTTCCTTGATTCTTTCTTATATGCTAACCATCTACCTGGTTTATTTGCATCTTCAAAGTAGTTCTGTTTAGCACCTCTAATTTTTTGTGCTAATTATTCTTTTTCTATTAAACCCATTTTATGTTTGGTTATATGCATTTTTAACTTGTGGCATTTTCTGTGGTTCTTTTTCAAGTCCTTTATACTCATCCACTAATGCCTTAGAGGCTAATCTTTTCATGGTATTTCTTTTCCTTGCATATATTAGTTTATAGTCTATGCCTTCATTGTATGCCATGCATTCTGGATTGATATAACTTCTTTTTTGTTTTCACTAAAGAAAAAGGCCAGTTCTTTCTCCATCCATTGTGTGAAATCTTTTTCCTTTAAAATAGTATTATTTAACGTCCATCTGGATCTTCTTCTTTGTCTTTTCCATTTAATTGTCATTGGATTGTGATCTGCCCAAGTACTTGTTTCAACATTTATTTCTTGAATATTTGTTAACAATTTTGTTGACATCCATACATCTATTCTGGACCATGATAATTGTCTATTTGAGTAGAAGGTGTATTGTTTAGTTTTAGCATTTCTTTCTCTCCATGTATTTTTTAAATTTATTTCGTCTACCATTTTAAAAAAAGATTTAGGGAGAGTCTTTCTATTTTGCTTTATTGTTTCTGTGCTGTATAGTCCAGTTTATTGTCTACAATTCCATTAAAATCTCCCATCATAACTATATTAACATAGTCCAGTTCAATTATTTTCATGTGTAATTTTTTATAGAATTCTTCTTGATTGTCATTTGGAGCATAGATTGCAATCAGGAGTATTTTTGTATTATTGTCCATTATTTCCACCATTAATATTCTTCCATCGTCATAAGTATCAATCAATTTCGCTGGGAGGTTCTCTTTAATATATAAAACCATTCCTCTTTTCTTACATTGTGTCAAGGAAGTAAATATTTTCCTTAATTTTGGCTGTATCAACAATTGTTCATAATGTTTTTTAATATGTACTTCTTGTAGGCAGATTATATCAATTTTAATTTCTCCAATTTATGAAAGGTTTTCCTTCTTTTAATGGCTGAGTTAAGTCCATTTATATTAATTGTAATCAATTTTTTCTCTTCCATGGTATATTTTGTAGTTAGGTTTGACAGCTCTTGGTTCACGTTGTTCTTTGGCTTCCTCCTTTCCACCAACTGCACCTTCTTCTTTTTCAGTCGTCATTTGGGAGTCCTCTTGAAATTCAATTAGTGAAATTTCTTTTTCTGCCTCTTCCTCCCCTCTGAAAAATTCTGTGTAAAATGATTCAGCTTTCTTAGCTGAGTCAATTCTATATCTTTGTTCTTGCCATGTGAACATTAAACCTTCTGGAATCAGCCATCTATAATTCACCTCTTTTTAAAGTAGCAATTTGGTCAAGAATCAGTATTCTCTTCTCTTCTCATCTCTCTCACTCTTCTGGGTACTTGTTTCAAGACCACAATTTCTCTCTTGCCACTTGTAATATTTGTGATTTAATGGCTTTCTTTGTAAATCTGATATGAACTTCTCTTGGTAAGCTATTTCTCATTGCATACCTTGTGAAGACTCGATAAACCTAATCTATTCTATCCATCATCTTCTCTTCAGTTATTTCCAGAGCTTCAGCCAATATTTCTATCATTATCTCAGCTAGATTTTGTCCTTTTTCTTCCTCTATGTTTTGGAATCTAAGATAAAATTCTGATCTGTCTATCTCCCATCTCAGCATACCACTATTATCTTGTTCAACCTTAGTAAATCTGTTATCAGTGTCTCCAGCCTTCTTGTCTCTTTCTTTATCTTCTTCAATTTTTTGGAGTCTCTCATCATACTTCATCATCATTTGTTGGATGTTCTCCACTTTTTCATCAGTTTTCCCTGTTCTTTGTTCAATGTTCTCTATTCTCTTTTCAATATTCTCTGATCTTGTTTGATTATTTTGAATTCCTTGCATAATCATCTGCAGGGTCACTTTTTCTTGTTCTTTTTCTTGCCTTAACATTGTCTGTATTGAACATTGTCCTCCAGATGGTGGAGAGGAAGAAGTAGAAGTTGAAGAACCAGAAGCTGTTAATTTCCTACTCATTTTGAGCAATTCAAAATCTTCAGGTCCTTAAAACTTTTTCACCTAAAAAAGGCAAAAAAGTGAAGAAAAAGGCTAAAAAAAGAAAGGAAAAATTCTTCAGGTTCTTCAACACCTTAATCCAATTAAGATGTCTCAAATATAAAAGGATGCATAAAATAAACCAAAAAGAATCAATATGGAAGGTAGATAAAAAGACAAAAATACTAGGGAGGGAGGGGGAAAAAAAGGCTACTCCTTTAAAAAGAAAAGGAAGGGAAACTTTAATATTAAAGCTTTTCCTTTAAAATAAAAAGCAGACGTAGAAATTTAACTTCCAAAGACAAGAAAAAAAACAAAGATAAGTTCCAAAAATCCAAATAGCTATTACAAAAAAAAAGGTAAACTGATGAGGAGGGGTAGCACAGCTTAGAAAGAATAAAAAGAGCACACTGCACTTTGTTCAATTATCCAAGGATCTTATTATAACTCTCTTCTCCAAAGACTTATCACCTTTTCTTTTCCTCAGCTTCAATACCAGACTCCAGCTGTTGATAGAAACCCAGAAGAGCACTTGCAATAATAATCTCCCATGCTCTTCCCTCTATCTTATCAAACAGGCAATGTCCTTGAAAAAAAGTCTCAGTTCTTTCTCAGCTTTGTCTGGTCAAAAGAGAGATAGAATATTTTCAAGCCTCTAGTTGGCAGTGTTACAAAGTTTCTTTAGCTTTCACTTTCCCCCTCCTTTTCCAAGCAAAATATAATAAGAATTAATTAAAAAAAGAAAAAAGATATTTTAAAAAAATAACTAAAAGGGAGTCTCTGGCTTGGAATATTATAAAGTCAAAAAGGAGAAAAGAAGAGATAAAAAGAAGAGAAAAAAAACCAGTCCAGTTTCAAAATATAAGATCATGTGTAGAAAATCCAGCAATGAGAAAAAAAAATAAAAATATTACTTTGACATTCCTGTTTAAAATTGCCTTCTGTCAAAACTTTTACAGATTCTTTCTTTCCCTTCGGGTGTCCTTTCAAGTCTTAAAATAAGAAAAAAGTTCTCACCAAACCGGCACACTCTCTCTTTCCGTTCTCTTTCGTTTTGGAGCTGTCCCAACTTCAGCAGCTTTAATGGCTACCTCTTTGCTACTGGCAAAAAGAGCTTCTCCTGGATCTACCAGGGACTTTGTGATATCCCTGGGATCAACAGGATGCACTCTTTACATTCACCGTCTCTTCGGGACGGTTTAGATCCACTTGGACTGTCCAGGAGCAAAGATATCGGCAGTGATCTCAGACCTCCAAGATTGCATGCCGTATTGCCACAACGCCAGCTCCGCCCCCCCACCCAGTGTATTCTTAAAGTATAATCAGTGCTTGTCTTTTATTTCAAGGTAAGAAGCACTTTGTTGCTTTTAAAGGCAATTCCTCCATTTTTGTTTACCTTTCTCCATCTCTAGTGTTTAATTTCTGAAAGGCTTTAAGTTCTGTTTGTAGTCATTTTCTCTGCCTTGGTAGGGCTCCCTATTATACAGATATTGGATACACACTGGAAAAAAGTATGTTAAAGATACTCCAGGGACCTCTTCTGTTTGCGATTATTCATTCTTTCTGGCAATGAAGCAGCCTTTCTGCAGTGAGCAAAATATTAGTCTTCTTTGGCATTGAGAAAATAATCCAATTAAGGTAGAAAGTATGCGTTTTGTAATTTCCCAATGTTCTATTACATGTTTTAACTATAGAGCGTTGGAACAAATTTGCTGAAGAATTGGGCATCACCAGATATGCTTTCAATCCTTAGGGGAAACAAACTGAATTCTCCCATACCCCCAAGGTGATTCCTGCCAACCAATTGGCAGCATCTTTACCATCACAACAGAAGGAAGCTGGGATCCTGTACAATTAAAAGACTCAACGACCCCATCAACTGATTGAAAGTAGAAGTGCCAGTGGTACGCTAGGCCTTTTCCAATATTGCGCTAAAGAAATTTGTGCCGCTGTTAATATGTGATCAGGTTTCTCACTTTGGGAGAGTAGTCCCCTTTAATCATTCCCAGGAGGAACAGTTCCAGTTTCCACTCCAGTCCACATTCCATAATTTCTTCTATCCATATTTTTATCCTTGTCCAGTATTTGTTAATTTCAGGGCATGTCCACCAAAGATGAAAATAAGTACCGAATTTCTCTTTACATTTCCAACAGTTTGGATTTGCTGTTGGATATAGTTTAGCTAATCTAGAGGGTGCCAGTTGCCATCTATATATCATTTTATATATGTTTTCCTTGGATGATATTGATTTTGTTAATGTAAGATTCCTTTGACAGATTTCCTCCCAGTCGTCCAAATCTATATTATAATCAAAAAAATTTGCCCAGTCTAGCATTGGTCCTTTCACAATTTCCTTAGCCAATTCGTATTCTAACAGGTAATTGTATAATTTGAATATCATATTTTTCTCCGGACCCAGGAGTATTTTATCTAATTGAGTATTTTTTATTTGAAATCCATATTCTTTTACATCCTTATTATATCTCCTTTTTATTTGAAAGTAGGATCAATTGTCAATAGCTATTTCTTGGGTTTCCAATTCCTGAATCAATTTAAGTTTCCCCTCCTTGTCTAGAATTTGGTGGTATTTGAGCTTTTTACTAATATCCATCATGTTAGGATGGAACATCGCCTCCATCATTGAAAACCACCTTGGAATTTTAGTGTAGTGGTTCCTTCTGATATATGTCCAAATTTTAATCAGAGATTTATATAAAGTGTGTCGAAAAATATGAATGATTTTTATTGTTTGGGTTCCACAAAAATGCATGCCATCCTATTTGTAAATCATGGCCCTCAAGTGTTAAGATTCTTTTATTTCTCAATTCAATCCAATCCTTTATCCATAATAATGCTGTTGCTTTGTAATAGGTCTCCCAGGCAGGGAGTCCAAAGCCACCCCTGCTTTTATTGTCTTATATATAGATTTTTTTTATCCTCACATCTGGTACAGGCCTGTGTCTTTAAATCAATGTTTAAAGCAACAGATAAGATTTCTGTAACACAACAGTCCAGCAGTCTCTCTGTTTAAGGCTAACCATCATCACAGCCATTGGTTGTTATAGAATAACTGGGGCAAAGCTTTTAATAAATGTGCTGTCCAGCCAGTGTATGGGAATTGGATAGTTAGTCAGCAATTGTGAGCTGTCCCCATAAGGGAATGCATTATGGTAAATGTAGTTAAGGTATCCTGGAAATGTAGTCCATGTCACGTGACCACATCTGTATCTGATTTGTCACTAAATTGACCAATTATCTGATCTGATTGGTCACTAAATTGACCCTCAATGGGTTGGGGGAAGTTTCCTCACTCTTGGCTGAACTCACAGACTCGTGGTAACTGTTCTACTTCTATCGCTATGAGAGAAAAGGGATAGGAGATAACCATCTTTTTACCTTCAAGATATGCAAAGATTGGTCATTAAAGAAGAACTTCATCACAATTGTGAATTATGAAGATACCTGATGAATCAATAATTAAAACTTTGTATGGATGTTTTTTTGAGTATATATATCTGCATCTGTACAGAAGACAAGATCTACCATTGTACAGAATACAGAACAGTAAAAAGATGTTTAATTTGAAGTCCTGAAGACCATCAGTATAAAGACAGTTAATTTGGATTTGTGATAAAGCAAAGTAATATTGAAGCCAGGAGTGAATATGCAATGTTAATCTAAGCCTAGATTTTCTCATCGTCTTTCTCTCTGTATGCAATGGAATTTTTTGCATGCTGTTTGAATGGTGGGAGGGACTGGAATTCCTCAACATGCTAGAGAGCTCTTTCTGAGCCATAGAGTTGCAAAAGAGTTTGAATTACAGGAACACCCCCCCTCCTCTGCTCAATTTGTCTTCCTGCTATCTCAGAGACTCCATTTGCACAACAAGGAGAGTCAGAAATTCCCCAGCTCTCAAAGGAAAATCAAACCTCTGTCTTAAAATCTTCTACAAATGCAATGAGAGAGTCTGAGAAGTCATGCCTGTGTGCTTATAGGTAAAATGAATGCTGATCTTCCTCTGCTCATCTGGAAGGGAGGCAAACCAATAAAAAGAGGCCAGGGTCATAAAAATTCTTCCTGTCTCCAGAGCAATGGACACATTCCTCTCCCCTGAAGAGAGACATTTAATCTAGCAATGATTTAAACAAAGTCAGCATCTTGTGTTTTGCTATCCTGCTGAAGTCAATAAGGATTTTTCCTTTAACAAAATTAGTAGCAATCTAAAAGCAACCACGGTGGCCATGCAACATACAAAAGCATTGTGTCCTTTCCTTCCAGCCTCCTCAATTGCCATTCAACTGCTAGCATCTAGCTCCACCCCGTGGCAAGTAATGAATTTGCAGGAAATTTCCTAATTTTAGCAACTTCTTCCCACTTTAACCCAAGGGTCAAGCATCACTAAGAGACCTAATCTGTGCTTAGCAACAGTGTCTAGACCTCACAAGTACCACAAACAGGCAAATTTGTGCTCTGCACCAAAAGTCTCCCAGACTTCACACCACACCCTAAGCGGTTATGTTGTGTACTTTGTCTTCATCTCCCACTCTTCCAATGCACATGGCTAGTAGTCAACCACCAAATTTAGCAGAACCTGCTCAATTCAGCCACACGGCTGCAGTACCATCTGCATGGTCAAGGACTGAATTTCGCAGAAGTTGTTATGTTCAGTTACCTGCTTGCAGCACACCCTAAAACAAGAAAAAGGGAATTGCATGAAAAACCACTAAATTTTCCAAAAATCACCTTTTACCAATTTGAAACATGGCAACTGCTTCAGCCATGACAGATGTCCCTGAAGTACCAGAGGACTCAAATCCTCCACCCATCCTAGATGTAAACGTGGAGCCTGGTTCCCAAAACCCTCATCTGGACATCCAAACCTTCGTAGACATGGTGATACCTCAGAAAGCCTACGACCTCAGAAAGAGTAAGAAGCTCACCGAACTCATGGAAGAACACTTGAGAAATGATTGGGAGAAGCAATATTGCCACTACACAGACTCATAGTCGGAGCTTGAGAAGATCTGTGACGCATCAAAGATATACATCAAAGATACTATTCCAATGAAATTGATCCATATGGATGATGATGGAAGACTCTTAATGGTGAAAATAATGGACAATAATATGAAAACAATCCTGATAGCAATGTATGCTCCGAATGAAAATTTTATAGAAAATTACATATGAAAATAATTGAACTGGCCTATGTTAATATCTGCATGATGGGAGACTTCAGTGGTAGATAATAAACTGGATTATACAACACAGAAAACAATAAAGCAAAGCAGAAAGACTCTCCCTAGATCCTTTTTTAAAATGACAGATGAATTAAATGTAAAAGATGCACGGAGAGAAAGAAATGCTAACACCAAACAATATACCTTCTATTCAAACAGAATAGATATGATATGGATGTCAACAGAATTGATTGCTAATCTTCAAGAAATAGATATTGAAACAAGTACCTGAGCAGATCATAATCCAATGACAATTAAATGGAGAGGACAAAGAAGAAGATCTAAATCGATGTTAAATAACACTATATTAAAAGAAAAAGACTTTACCCAGATAATGGAGAAAGAACTGGCTTTTTTCTTCAAAGAAGAAAAAAAAAGAAGATACATCAGTGCAGAATGTATGGGATACAATGAAGGCATATGCCAGAGGCTTGATAATAGACTACACAAGGAAAAGAAATATTACGAAAAGACTAGCCTCTAAGACATTAGAGGATGAGTATAAAGGACTTGAAAAAGAGTTATAGAAAATGCCACAGAAAAAGGACATTAAGTTAAAAATGGATACAATTAAACATAAAATGGGATTAATGGAAAAAGAAGAATTAGTGCAGAAAATCAGAGGTGCAAAGCAGAACTATTTTGAAGATGCAAATAAACTAGGTAGATGGTTAGCATATAAACTGAGAAAGGAGAGAGAATCAAGGAAAATATTGCAATTAATAGATGATCAAGACCAAGCTTGCTATGGAAGTAAAGAGAAGAAAAAAATCATACAAGATAATTATGGGAAATTCTTCTTCTCTCGTGTCGCTACACTTTTCCCAGCCACTGTAGAACACTGTTGGTGTAGGTTGGTGTAGCGTGGTAGAAGGATTCGCAGGTAAACAGATACCTGACAGGGGCCACGAAGTGAACGCTCCTTCTATGGCCCCCTATGGGAAATTATACACACAATATTGATGATGAAAGAGTTAAACAGTACTTACAGAATGCTAACTTACCCCAGATACCTAAAGAGACTGCAATAATGTTAGAAAATAATATAACGATGATGGAACTAACTGAAGCACTCAAGAAGCAAAATAATGGAAAGGCACCAGGTCCAGATGGACTTCCAGTGGAATTTTATAAGACATTACAAGAACCGCTGAATCTCCCATTGTTAGAAGTTATGAATGAAGTTATGTCAAAGAAGAGGATACCCAAATCATGGTCAAAAGCTTATATTACACTTGTCTCAAAGGAGGACGCCGACCCACTACAAATCAAGAACTATAGATCTATTTCTCTATTAAACTCAGATTATAAAATTTTCGCTTCAATATTGGCAGAAAGACTCAAAAAATATTTAAACAACTTTATTCATCCTGATCAAAATGGATTTCTGCCAAAGAGACAAATTAAAGATAATATGAGAATAATTTTGGATACTTTGGAATATTATAAGGCACATCCTGAAAAACAAATGGCTTTGATATTTTTAGATGCACAGAAAGCCTTTGACGATGTGAATTGGTGATTTATGTTATTACAGTTGGAGCAGATGGGCTTTGGTAAAAAAATTATCCATGCAATGGAAGCTATTTATCATAAGCAAACAGCAAAGGTAAGGATAGAGGGAGAATTGATGGATTCTATTGACATAAGAAAAAGAACAAGACTGCCCACTGTCACCTTAGTTGTTTGTGTTAACTTTGGAAGTGCTATATAGAAACATTAGAGAAGAAAAGGATATATAAGGGATGAAAATTAAAAAAGAAGAATTTAAACTGCAAGCATTCACAGATGATCTGGTTTTCATTTTAGAAGATCCATTAGAAACAGCATCAAAACTGATAGAAAAGATAGAGGAAAATGGAAAGGTAGCTGATCTGAAAATAAATAAAGATAAAACAAAGATCCTGACAAATAATATGTTTTAAGACAAAAGGAAGAATTGGGAGATGTTTTGTCTATTCAGGTCACAAATAAGATCATGTATTTGGGGATACATTTGACAGCAAGATGTAGCACACTCAAAGAGAAAAATTATATTGAACACAAACAACAGATAGCGACAGATTTGGCGAAATGGGAAAACTTAAAATCATGATTAATTGGGAGAATATCAACAATCAAGATGAATATATTACCCAGAATTTTATATTTGTTTCAAACAATTCCCATTAGGCTAGGGAAAAATTACTTTGAAGATTTAAATAAAATTGTGTTGAAATATATATATGGCAGGGTAAGAAAGCGAGAATAAAACTAAAACTCTTGCAAGAAGCTAGAATAAGAGGAGAATTTGGCCTGCCTAATTGAGAGTTATACTATCAAGCTACAAATCTGATGTGGATTAAGGAATGAATAACATTAAGAAACACTAGATAAACACTAGACATTGGAAGGACATGATCTATTGTTGGGGTGGCATACCTTCTTATGGTACAAGGGAACTGAAACACAGGGGTACTTTAGAAGATAATAAAAATGGGAAGCTTTGTGGTTAATTGGGAGAAGACTAAAAGACAATGTTATTTGAAAATTCCAGTCTGGCTATCGACTATTGAAGCATTTTCTTATCCGATAATACATAAAAAGGAACAAACAGTTAAATATGGTGAAATGTTGAATGGAAAGGGTGAACTTAAACCTATGCAAAAACTAGAGGAACAAGGTATAAAGATGAATTGGTTTTCATATGCACAAATACGGTCAAGATATGGTAAAGATTCCAAAACAGAAGGTTTCTGTGATAAACTGACTGATTTAGATAAGATCTTGACAGGTACTGATGAAAAGGTGATATTTATTAGAAATTAAGCTAGAAGAAGAACATGTTAAAGAAACAATGATTGCTTGGGGGAAAAATTTTGGATATGGGATTGATTTAGAGAAATGGCAAAAATTGTGGTCTCTAAATTATAAAATGACAATATCAACAGCATATAAAGAAATTTTGTTTAAGATGTTTTACAGGTGGCACTTACTCCCAACAAGAATAGCAAGAATGTTCAAGAACAAATCCGAAAAATGTTGGAAATGTCATCAGATACCTGGCTCATATTATCAGATGTGGTGGATGTGTACGAATGCTAAAAGATATTGGAGTAAAATCCACATGTGGTTAGAAAAAAATGACAAAAAAACCCATATAGATTTGAAACCAGAGATATTTTTATTGGGAATTTTACCTGAAATATATAGTAAAGACTTGAAATACCTGATTGTAAATGTATTAACAGCGGACAGGATCGTATTTGCTAAAAATTGGAAAAATGAGAAAATACCAACGCAAGAGGAAGTTTTTAAGAAAATAATGGAATGTGCTGAAATGAGTAGATTGACATTTGAAATCAGAGAACAAGAAGATAAACAATTTTATAAGGTTTGAGATTTATTTTAACAATGGTTAGACAATAAAATATGGTAATGAAATATGTAGAATTTTAGAATATAAAGAATAGGTAAAATGTATTAACTTTATCATAATCATAGTATAATCATGGGATAGATTTGGAATGATAATATGAATTGTCATAAAATAAATCAGTTAAAATATGGATTATCTTGCATAATATGAATGAATAGTAGTATAGTCAAATGATTGATTAACGATGATATCAATGTATTGAGAAATATTTGATAGTTGTATATGAGAACATATACAAGTAATTGTAAGTGAGGACTATGAAGTGGATGCACCAAACAATTTATAAACCAACTGACCCACTGTATGTACATAAGTGAAAGATGGCTTGATGTTTTTATGTTGTGTTTGTATATATTTGTCTAAAAAAATAATAAAACTTAAAAAAAAAAAGATCTGCGACACCCCAAAATACAAGCTGCCCCCCCGAACACAAAACACAAACTCTGCACATTGCTAGTTGATCTAGATGCCCTTCTCGCATGGTGAGATGCAGCGTAGACAACCTCAAGTCCATCCAGTCAAGGCTGGTTGACCCCAAACACCTAAAACACATCCAATGCTTTGAGGAGATTCACAAGGAATGCAAAGACTGTGTCAAGGAAAACAAAACAGCCCTCCAGGCAGCGCTCCACAATGCGCTTCGTCAGGAAGTAGCATCAAGGAAGTAGGCCACATCTGACATAGCTCCTCAATCACATTTGTCTTCTTCCCACCACTCAAAGAAAGCCTCCTCTTTCCACTCCAAACCTGCTAGATTGCAAGCAGGTTCCAGTGTCTCATGCCAATTCTCTGCTGCCGGCTCTCACCATCCTTCCAGGGCATCCTCCCATCGTAGCAGCGCATCTAAGGCCTCCAAAGCAGAAAGTTATGCCAAATGAGCTGTAGAAGCCCAAATTGAGCTGCAGCAGCAGCAGAGGCAGATTTACGTATTACGACAGAGTGATTTGGCAGAAAGCTGAAATGGCCAATCAACAAGCAGAAATGGACAAACAACAAGCAGAAATGGACAAAGCTCAGGCCAATCAACAAGCAGAAATGGCCAAACAACAGGCAGAAACAGCCAAAACTCAGGCCCAAGTGAAGTTACTCGAACGACAAAGAGAGATGGCAGCAAAAACAGCACGGGCCACAGCGTGGCAGAAGGCAGCCAATGCTGCCTCCCTCAACTTCGACCTCGAAGAGTTGGGAGAAGAGAGCCCGATACATGGGTCAAGGCCTACGTGGACATGCAGCACTCACTACAAAATGAGCAGATGGAACCGCCTCAGTTGCCTAGCAGTCTCCCACAACCAGGGAAGCACAGGGATGAATCTCAACCACAGACTCTAAACATCAGTTACACAACTGACATTGTATGACCTTGTTAGGATATGTACAGAGTAACCCTTGTATAAAAAGGATATGCACATGGAAAACGTTTCATGAGAATAGTTATGAATAAATATACAGCCACACAGAGTTGAACAAGTTGTGTTAATGTTTACTTGAAGAAATAGCACAGTCCAAAAAACAGTCCATGCCATACACGTTTTTTTATCAGTCCAGAAATATTCAGTTATAAAGTCTTCCTATAAACCTTCCTATAAAGGTTTTACGTCTTTTACAGCAGACAAATATCAAACCATAATACAACAAATAAACTTCGATATCAACAGAATATCAAAATAAACAGTTAGTCAGTATCGATCCATAGTCAGTCATCAGTATTAAGAGAGATCATCAGTGAAAAAGAGGGGAAAAAAAGAGAGTTAAACCATGATCTATAGCTCCCTCTTATGGCAACCTGTAGCTTAATTAGCCAACCAGAACACAACATAATACATTATAGTATTTTTCCTTAAAACTACAAACATATATACTTGTAGTTTATATATTGTCAACCCAACTACATTATTTACATATACATAACAGACCTAATATACAGGATTCACTTCTCACCAACAGCAAACCTCCCCCAACTGATGTTGTATGTACTAAGATCCAAGACTCTCTTCCCAGAATCAGCAACCCTACTCCAATGTCTCATGGCCTGTCGGGCAAGCAAATTAGCCCACCAGTGATCACAACAACTTCTTGCTGAGTAGACATGCAACCGACGACACCTGCCACACTCAATCCACAGGCAGTACCATTCCAGTCACAACCTTTACACTACCCGAGCTCACAGACACAACAAGATAACCATGGCCAGCCTACACAGCAGCGTGAAGCTCCACCATTGTCTCTGGAATGGCAGGACAACATCCTCTATAAGCACTGGGAGGAAGGCTACAATCCATCGTTGACATACACTGCTCAAAAAAATAAAGGGAACACAAAAATAAGACACCCTAGATCTGAATGAATGACTTTGTTCATTACATAGTTGAATGTGCTGACAACAAAATCACACAAAAATTATCAATGGAAAACAAATTGAGCAACCCATGGAGGTCTGGATTTGGAGTTACACTCAAAATTAAAGTGGAAAAAAACACTTCAGGCTGATCCAACTTTTAGGTAATGTCCTTAAAACAAGTCAAAATGAGGCCCAGTAGTGTGTGTGGCCTCCACATGCCTGTATGACCTCCCAACAATGCCTGGGCATGCTCCTGATGAGGTGGTGGGTGGTCTCCTGAGGGATCTCCTCCCACACCTGGACTAAAGCATCCCCCAACTCCTGGACAGTCTGTGGTACAATGTGGCATTGGTGGATGGAGCAAGACATGATGTCCCAGATGTACTCAATTGGATTCAGGTCTGGGGAACAGGCAGGCCAGTCCATAGCATCAGTGCCTTTGTCCTGCAGGAACTGCTGACGCACCCCAGCCACATGAGGTCTAGCATTGTCAAGCATTAGGAGGAACCCAGGACCAACTGCACCAGCATATGAGTGGTCTGAGGATCTCATCTCGGTACCGAATGGCAGTCAGGCTACCTCTGGCGAGCATATGGAGGGCTGTGCGGCCCCCTAAAGAAATGCCACCCCACATCATTACTGACCCACTGCCAAACCAGTCATGCTGGAGGATGTTGCAGGCAGCACAACGTTCTCCACGGCAGCTCCAGACCCTGTCACGTCTGTCACATGTGCTCAGTGTGAACCTGCTTTCATCTGTGAAGAGCACAGGGCGCCAGTGGTGAATTTGCCAATCTTGGTGTTCTCTGGCAAATGCCAATCGTCCTGCATGGTGTTGGGCTGTAAGCACAAGCCCCACCTGTGGACGTTGGGCCCTCATACCACCTTCATGGAATCTGTTTCTGACTGTTTGAACAGCCACATACACATTTGTGGCCTGTTGGAGGTCATTTTGCAGGGCTCTGGCTGTGCTTTCCTGTCCCTCCTTGCACAAAAGTGGAGGTAGTGGTCCTGATGCTGTGTTGTTGCCCTCCTACGGCCTCCTCCACATTTCCTGATGTATTGGCCTGTCTCCTGGTAACGCCTCCAAGCTCTGGACACTATGCTGACAGACACAGCAAACCTTCTTGCCACAGCTCGCATTGATGTGCCATCCTGGATGAGCTGCACTACTTCAGCCATTTGTGTGGGTTGTAGACTCTGTCTCATGCTACCACTAGAGTGAAAGCACCTCCAGCATTTAAAAGTGACCAAACCATCAGCCAAAAAGCATAGGAACTGAGAAGTGGTCTGTGGTCACCACCTTCAGAGCCACTCCTTTATTGGGGATGTCTTGCTAACTGCGTATGCTTTCCACCTGTTGTGCAATCAGTGTTGCTACCTAAGTGAACAGTTTGATTTCACAGAAGTTTGATTGACTTGGAGTTACATTGTGTTGTTTAAGTGTTCCCTTTATTTTTTTGAGCATGTATAACTCGAGCCTACCCTATTAGAACCCTAATTTAGATCTCTTACTCCAAAGGAAAACCAGTTTTGTCCCTCAAACCTTCAGATCTCCAATTCTGCAATAAGTGTTGCAAATCCAAACACTCGCCCAAATACTGCACAAAGTGCAATGTCATATCTGCAAAAGTGACACACACCCGACCGCGCTTCATCTAGATGCTGATCCACCACTTTAGACATCTCATAGCCCTCCTTTGAACAAGGAGCCTCAATGTGCTACAGAAGCACACCCATTTTAGGGAATGCTGATCTAAGCATTTCCCGTTTCAAATAGAACATGGATCTGTCTCCCGAAATCATCATATAACTTTGCATCACTGCTGAGATGGGTTGTCAGAAAACTACACAAGCATGATATGTGCTGTCCCAATTACAGATCTGTACTTGCTTTCATTATCTCCATTTATCCATTTTAAATCACCACAGACACTAGCTTTTCTCCGAGATAATATATAACGAAAACTAATAACATTTAAATAGTTTGAAGCAGCTTTGGAATACTGTTACATATTATCATACTCCAAATACTCTGTTCCCATTGGTCCACAAATACTCAAATCTGATTGGTGTTCGACTCGACAGTGATTGGTCAAAAATAACTAGTTTATGATTGGCTGCCTAAGCGGCAGGAGAATCAAGGAGCCATCATTGGCCACGAGCCATGAGCAGCTTCTATATAAAAAAGGGCTGCCACAGCTCCTGGTTCAGATGGAATCCAGCAACTAATAAAAGAACTGAAGTTCTCATTCTCAAGTCTCAATCTTCACGAACTCAACACTAGCGAAGAAGGTGGAATTCTGAGACAAGGAGATCAGTTGAGCACGTGGCAACGAGAACCGAGCAGATAAAATGGCCGGAACCAACTCGCCATCTGCATCATTCAACCCAGCGACGGAGGACTGGGAATTGTACATCGACAGATTCCTCATGTTCCTTGATAGCAATGTCTTACAAGGAATCTCTGACAACAGAAAGAAAGCCATGTTCCTGACGCACTGTGGGCCCACAGTGTTCAAGATGGCCAAGGCATTGGCCAAATAGGAGGATGTAAAGCAGATGGCCTGGCCAGATTTGGAAAAATTGCTGAAGGCTCATGACACACCGACCGTCTCCAGCCTTATTTGGAGACATGAGTTCTACAAACGGGACCAGAGAGAGGGTGAGAGTATCTCAGACTTCGTAGCAGCTCTCAGGGACATTGGTGGGACATGGATGAAGCCATGAGGGATCACGTGGTCCTTGGTCTAAGAGATCTCACTTTGCAGAGCCGACTGCTAACCCAACCAAAAATTACAGTCACTGAGGCCATCGCTGAGGCCACGGCAGCTGAAGCCACTAAAAATCAGCAGCCAAAATGCAACAAATGAATACGAGAACACAAAAAACACCGGCAGAGACAAGCCAATTTCCAGAGAAGAAGTTAGAGAACACACACACGACCATTACACACCATGAGAATAGCGAATCGTTGTCCGAGACCGACAACGAAGAGGAAGAAATCCACAGACTCCAGTTGGAACAAAATAGACAGGAGAGGAAAGGACATAAGTCGGGGTTCCAGTGCGCTGGGTGCAGAGGAGACTACCCCCGTTCCTAGTGCCGTTTCCTAGATGCCATTTGCAGGGACTGCGAGAGACGGTGACACATAGCAAAGGTCTGTCAAAACTGGAAAAGCTACAGTCCCTGACGTAGAGACAACACCCCACCAAGAATAAAAGAAAGACAGACATTGAGCCATGAGAGTCGAGAAAGCAGAGGCAAACGGCTAACGAAAACTACAGAAAAGAAGAAACACACCAAACTATAACCATCGGCCATTCAAACACAACCAATGGCCGGAAGGTACATGTGGCAGTGAGCATTGAAGGCCAAAAATGCGAGATGGAGGTGGACTCTGACTCATACCTATCAATGGTATCATGGAATAGCATTAAAAGACTAATAGTGCATATACGCAGAACGGAATTAGAAAACCAAACACTGATACTGAAAGACTACCAAGGGAACAGGATCCCCATAGTCACACTCAGACACTTCCAAGTCACATTCAAAAAACACACAAAAATTCTGCCTTTAACCATTGTAGACCAGAACTGCCCAAGCCTACTGGGACTCGAATGGTTCGAACCCCTGGGAATCGGAGTGACCGGAATCAACAGCGTCACCGAGACAGATGGGAGGAGAACCTAATGAGGGAGTTCCAGGATGTATTCAATGGAAAACTAGGCAAGTACTGAGGGTCCCCCATATCATTTAATTTGAATCCGACAATAGCTCCAATTAGGTTAAAAGCGAGGCGAGTTCCCTTCGCATTAAAACCAAAGATCGATGAGGAATTAAATAAACTCATAGCACAAGGGATATTGGAACCAATAGACCATGCTAAATGGGAAACCTCAATTAAGCCAGATGGGTCTGTGAGAATCTGTGGTGACTACAAGGCCATCCTAAACCATGCACTACAGCAAAGCGCACATCCTGTTCCGGTAGTGCAACATCTGTTACACTCATTGGGGAGAGGCAAGGTTTTCGCAAAGCTCGACCTTGCACAAGCATACCAACTATTGCCAGTCGACCCCAAAACAGCAGAGGCACAAACGATCGTGACTCATAGGGGAGTATTCAAATGCAAAAGACTGCAAATTGGAGTCAGTGTGGCCCCAGGGGTGTTCCAAAGCCTGATGGAGTGGTTGTTACAAGGGATAAAAGGGGTAGTCCCATACTTTGATGACATGCTAGTGTCAGCCAGCGACAAGAAACAACTAGAAGCTCATCTCAGAATAATATTGCAAAGATTCCAAAAGGCGGGACTCAAGGTCAAAAAAGAAAAATGTCACCTAGCCACCTCGAAATTTGAATTCCTGGGGTATCTAATCGATAAAGATGGCATCCACTCCACAGATAAAAAAATCAAAGCGATCAAAGAAGCGCCCAGACCAAAAAACAAAGCAGATTTACAAGCATTCTTGGGACTTATCAATTTTTATAATGTTTTTCTGCCACAGAAGGCAACGATGGCGGAACCACAATATAGATTACTGGACAAGACAGCCACCTGGACCTGGGGACGACAAGAAGAGACCGCGTTCCAGAAAATAAAAGATTTAATAACATCTGAATCTGTATTAATACAATACAGAGAGACACTGCCACTGACAGTCACCTGCGACGCATCACCGTTCAGGGTCGGAGCCGTACTCAGCCACACGCTACCAGATGGGAGAGAAGCACCCATCACATTCTACTCCAAAACACTGTCCAAAGTTGAAAGGAACTACAGCCAGTTGGACAGAGAGGCGTTAGCAGCAATATCTGGGGTCAAACAGTTCTATGAATACCTCTACAGTAGGACCTTTACACTCATTACAGACCACAAGCCCCTATTGGGAATACTAGCAGGGAACAGGGCCACCCCAAATATACTCTCCCCACGAATGACAAGATAGTCCGAGTTCCTTGCTGCATACAATTACAAATTAATCCACCGACCAGGCAAGGACATATTACACGCCGATGCGCTGAGCCATACTCCCCTACCTGAACTAGGGAGTGACCCGGCACCAACCACATCCACTCTACAGATTGAGACACTTCCACACCTACCCATAACCGCAGCGGACATTGCGAAAGAAACCACAAGAGACAAAAAATTGTCACAGGTTTTAAACTGGGTAGGAAAAGGGTGGCTGGAAAACGAGACAGATGTGATTTTTAAACCATTCAAGAACAGGCAGACTGAACTTTCATTGTTAAAAGGTTGTATTCTATGGGGGGAAATCGGGTGGTCATACCGGAATTATTACAAGAGCAAGTACTGAATATTTTACATGAAGGACACCTGGGTATCTACGAATGAAATCCCTGGCCAGGAGTTATGTATGGTGGCCAGGGATGGATAAGGATATTGGGAGTTGGGTAGAAACCTGCACTAAATGCCAAAGATCCCAACCTGCACCCCCTGCGGCACCTATACTCGACTGGAAAACACCGGGGGAACTCTGGTCAAGAATACACATAGATTTCGCAGGGCCTACAAAAGGACAAACATTTTTTATTATAGTAGACATTTACTCAAATTGGCTTGAAGTAAGCGTCATGAACTCAACAACTACAGAAGCAGTTATCAGACAACTGAGGAAACTTTTCACCACACATGGGTTACCGGACTTATTAGTTTCAGATAACGGGCCATAGTTCACAGCATTGACATTTGAAAAGTTCCTCGCCGAACATGGCATAAGGCATGCCTTGACAGCGACGGGCTGGCCGGCTACAAACAGGTGGGAAGAATGCATGGTCCGGTATACCAAAGCAACCATAGAAAAATTAGACACGGGAGACATACAAGAGAAAATTTACAAAATGCTCACCATACAACACATCACACCTAACTACACTACAAATAAAAGCCCAGCAGAATTATTAATGTGCAGAAAATTAAGATCATATCTGGATAGATTACACCCCATCTACAGCCCTGAAAAACCAACAGACTCCTCCAGCAAACACCGCACATTTGAAACAGGGGACCTAGTCTATGCAAAAAATCTCACGGGGCACCCACTGTGGGTACCAGCAAAAATAACACAAGTAACAGGACCCCGGTCATACAGATTATAAACAGACGATGGAAGAAGCTCAGGGAGACACATAGATCAATTAAGATCAAGAACATTGGAATAAACCACTGACACACCCAGGCACGAAGAACAACAACACACTCCAGTACTACAACAGCCATTAAACAAAAACAATAATAATCAAACAAGAGAGGGGGGAGACCCCCCCAAACACAAATAAGAGGGGAGGGGGAGACCCTCCATTAGAACAAGAAATACCGCAAAATTAAAAAACAAACCACAAACCAAATTCTCAAATAAACTCAGAAAGAAACAACTACTTACCTGAAGAAGACTTCAGCAAAGAGGAACAGGAGGTGCAAGAATACCAAGAAGCCACTCCGGAAGGAAGCAGCTGACTCAACTCTACCAGCCCAGGTAGGGCAGGCAGGAGCGGAATGTCTGACTCCACCTTCCAGGAGGTTCCACAGAGAAGGACGGGAGAAACAGCGATCCCGTCCGAACCCACCGAAGACAACAGCACGACTAAACTGCGCAGGTCAACTGGACAACATAAAAGCCCTGCCTACTTATGTGACAACGTAATGTAGGACCAAACCAAGAGGGGAGGGGTGTTACATATTAACATACTCCAAATACTCTGTTTCCATTGGTCCACAAATACTCAAATCTGATTGGTGTTCTATTCGACGGTGATTGGTCAAAAATAACTAGTTTATGATTGGCCTCCTAAGCGGCGGGAGAATCAAGGAGCCGTCATTGGCCGCGTGCAGCCTCTATATAAAAAAGGGCTGCCGCGGCTCCTGGTTCAGACAGAATCCAGCAACTAATAAAAGAGCTGAAGTTACGCTGGTCTCAAGTCTCATTCGTCATGAACTCAAGAGATACCATTGGAAAAAGAAAGAAAATACAACTTTAACACTGGTATACCACAATTTAAGCCTCCCATTAGTTGGGGATGAGGTAAACATTAGATCATTAGGACACCAAAGAACCATGTTGCCAAAAGATGTCTGTGTTGTGGTTAGGAGATGCAAAGTGTTCTGTCCGGAAAAACGCGAGGTAGACCGGGTTCCAACAAGAAGTCTTTATTTCAAAAACAGTCAGTAAAAATGGAACATTGGCTCAAGCTGCGACAGCCTTTTTATACTCTCCTGTCTGCTGGCTTGTAGCCAATGACATTCATTTGATTTTGCCGCCTTTGTGCGGCTTCGAGGATTGGTTCCTTTTTGAACCAATCCCTTTTAGTTTTTAGTAACCAATCAGAATGAGTTATTTGGAGCCAACTATTTTATACAGAACACCCCTCCCCTCTTAGTTCAGTCCTACGTGGTGACGTAGTCTCGCAGGTAGGTGGGGCTTCTCCTGACTCGACTGGACTTGCGCGGTTCATTTTTGATGGAGACTTCGACCGGTTCGGATGGGGCTGCCATGTCTTCCATCCTTCTCCCTGGAACCGTCTGGAAGGGTGAGTCAGCCATTTTACTGTCGCCTGAGTTGCTTAGGCTGGCGGTTTTGCCGCTCCCTCCCGTTTCCTCCGGGCAGGTCGAGCTGGCCTGGCTGGCCCCCTCCAATGGACTCTTCACGCAACTTCCTTCAAACAGTGAGTCTCTATTTTGCTCTTTTTGTCTGTACTCATTTTCGGAGTTTGATTTAAACGGTTCTTTATTTATTTCTTGGATTTCCCCCCCCTCTTTGGTTTGAATTTCATCATTTTTGTATGTGCATGGTTGTGTTTTTTCATTTCTTTCTAAATTTCAGGAACGAAGCTGGTCTATGTGCCGCTTCCATTCCCTGCCGTCGTCTACCATTAATCGGTAGGACTTGGGGCCTGTTATTTTTGTAATTTGTCCCGGTAGCCATAATGGGTCCCCAGTGAAGTTTTTAGCATACTCTAAATCGCCAATTTCAAAACTCCTGAATTGCGTAAAGGAGTCGGGGGGGGGTTCTCGTGTGAAATTTGGATGCAGCCTATCTAGGTGCGACCTTAGTTTTCTCCCCATCAGTAGTTCTGCTGGGGTTTTGTTGGTTGTGGTACTTGGTGTTATATGTTGGAGGGTGAGTAATCGGTTTATTTTGTTTTGGACATCTCCAGTGTCCATTTTTTCTAAACCCTCCTTGGTAAACCTGACCATTCTTTCTGCCCTACCGTTTGCAGTCGGATGGGCCGGCGCGGTAAGGGCATGTCTTATACCTAGGGAGGCTAGGTATTGCTCGAATTGTAGGCTGGTTAATTGTGGCCCATTATCGGACACTAGGACGTCCGGTAGGCCATGGGTTGCAAAAAGTTTGTCTAATTGTTTTATCACGGTTTCTGTTGTCATTGATGGCATAATTTTTACCTCTAGCCAATTAGAGTATGCATCCACGACAATCAGAAACGTGTGCCCCTTAGTAGGACCTGTGAAATCGATGTGGATTCGTGACCAGGGGCCTCTTGGGGTTTCCCAGTCCCTTACGGGTGCTTTTGGTGGGGATGGTCTGATTCTCTGGCATTTGTTGCATGAGTTTACCCAGTATTCTATGTCCCTATCAATACCCGGCCACCAGACATAACTTCTAGCAAGGCTTTTCATTTTAACAATTCCAGGGTGGCCCTCGTGCAACATACCTAGTACCCTGGGTTACAATTTGTTAGGAATAATTACCCACTCACCCCACAATAAACACCCTTTTTGGATTGAGAGTTCAGTTTGTCTGGTCTGGAAAGGTTTAAAAGTCTCAGTTTTTTGGTCTTCCGGCCAACCTCTACCTACCCAGTTAAGGACGCGGGCAGTCAATGGGTCTTTTGCAGTGGCTCTGGTGACATCATTCACGGATATGGGTAGATCGGGGCAAGTCTCTATCTGTAGAGCAGTCATTGTTGGTGCCGGGTCTTCTTCTGTTGATGGCAAGGGAGCTCTGCTCAAGGCGTCTGCATGGGAAATTTGTTTCCCTGGCCGATGTATTAGAGTATAGGAATAGGCTGTTAGGAACTCCGACCACCTAGTCATTCTTGGGGACAGAATATTTGGTGTGGGCTTGTTTCCCGCCAAAATTCCTAATAGCGGTTTGTGATCTGTTACGATTTGAAAAGTCCGCCCATATAGGTACTCGTGGAAACGTTTTACCCCAGCAACGATTGCTAGGGCTTCTCTGTCCAATTGGCTGTAATTTCGCTCGGTTTTTGACAGGGTTTTTGAATAGTATGCGACGGGTGCCTCTCTTCCATCAGGTAGTTGGTGGCTCAGGATGGCACCGATTCCAAATGGTGAGGCGTCGCAGGTCACTCTCAATGGTAGTGTGTCGTTAAATTGAATGAGAACGGTGTTGGATGTTAGCAAGTTTTTTATTTGCTGGAAAGCTTTCTTTTCTTTATAACTCCAAGTCCAAAATGCTTTCTTGTCCAGTAAATGGTGCAATGGTTCTGCTATTGTAGCCTTATTTGGTAGAAATACATTATAAAAATTTATCAGCCCTAGAAATGCTTGTAACTCAGTTTTGTTCTTTGGTTCTGGTGTGTCTTTAATGGCTTTAATTTTCTTTTCGGTAGGGTGTATACCTTCTCCGTCTATTAAATAGCCCAGGAATTCGACGCTCTTTTTTTATTAGGCAGCACTTTTCTTTTTTTACTTTTAGGCCAGATTCCCTGAATTTGGTTATTACTTCCTTAAGTCTCTTTCTTAGTTGGTTTTCATTTTTTGCTGAGATTAGGACGTCGTCGAAATATGGTACGACTCCTTGTATGCCATTTAGGAGGCGTTCCATTAGGCTCTGAAAAACGCCTGGGGCTACACTCACTCCAAATTGGAGTCTGTTACATCTGAAAGCCCCCTTGTGAGTAACTATAGTCTGTGCTTCTGCTGTTTCGGGGTCTACTGGGAGCTGTTGATAAGCTTGTGCCAGATCGAGTTTGGCAAAAACTTTTCCACTCCCCAGGGAATGTAGTAAGTGCTGCACTACTGGCACCGGGTATGCGCTCTGTTGCAGTGCGTGGTTCAGGGTAGCCTTGTAGTCACCACAGATTCGAATGGACCCGTCAGGTTTAATAGGTGTAACTATAGGCGTTTCCCACTTGGCATGGTCCACAGGTTCTAATACCCCTTGTGCTACTAGTTTATTTAGCTGTTCCTCAATCTTTGTTTTTAAGGCAAAAGGAACTCGCCTGGCCTTTAGTCTCTGTGGGGTTACTTGGGGGTCTGGACTAAAAGAAATAGGGTTTCCCCGATACTTGCCAAGTGAGCCGTCAAAAACGTCCTGGAATTCCTGGATTAGGTTTTCTTCCCAGTCAGTTGTGGCCACTCGGTCTATCCCGGTCATCCCGATGCCCAGTGGCGTGAACCATTCGATGCCCAGGAGGCTTGGTCGGTCTCGGTTGACTATGGTCAGCGGTAGCACTTCAACGTGATGTTTGTAAGTGACTCGGAATTGTCCCATGCCGACTACAGGGATTCGGTTTCCCTGGTAGTCTTTGAGTGTTAGCCGCTGCTTCTGGAGTTCTTTAGGTTTGATATCTGGGACTAGTTGTTTGAGGGTGTCCCAAGATACCATGGATAGGAAGGATCCAGAGTCTACTTCCATTTCGCAGGGCTTTCCTTCGATTTTCACAATTATCTTGATTTTCTTTCCGCTTTCCATCTGAGCGCTTCCTATAATAACAGTCTGATGTGTATTCTCTCGGTTAGAGGTTCGCTTGTTCCGCTGCCACTTTCTCTCAGCTCGCCTGGGCTCAGCCTGTGCGGGGGAGTTGCTGCGTCTCGTTGGGCTGTAGTTTTTCTTGTTCCTGCAGACTTTCTCGATATGCCCTCGTTTCTTGCAAGTTCTGCAAATGGCATCGAGAAATCTGCATTCGGCTCGAGGATGATTTCCTCCGCAGCCAGCGCATTCCCGCCAATTTCTCCTTTTGCGCTCTTTCTTGTTGGCGTACAGGCGGTGGACCTCGTCATCTACTTCGTCTGATTTGGATGTCTCGCCATAATCTTCGTGGTGAGTGGTAGCGGGAGACTGTTTTTTTCCTCTGGCCAGGCTTGTTTCATCTCTGTTCACGTTCATCTGCTTCATTTTGACAGCCGTTTTTTTTTGCGGCTTCAGCGGCTGTGGCTTCCGCGATGGCCTCAGCTATGGTTATGTTGGGCTTGTTTAATAGTTTGCTCTGTTTTGTCAAGTCTCTTAAGCCCAACACTACTCGGTCTCTCATGGCCTCATCTAGGATAAGGAATTCGCACTCTCCCCCTATTTGTCGGAGAGCAGCTACGAAGTCAGCGACGGTCTCACCTTCTCTCTGGTTTCTTCGATAGAATTCATGTCGCTTTATAAGGTTGGACACCATCGGCGTGTAGTGAGCTTTGAGCAGCCTCTGAAGTTCTGGCCACGTCAATTGCTTGACGTCTCGGGGCTTCGCTAGGGCTTTGGCCATCTTGAAGATTGTAGGCCCGCAGTGTGTTAAGAACACAGCCCTCTTGCGCTGATCTGAGATTCCCTCCATCTCATTGCTTTCCAAGTACATCTGGAAACGGTCTACATAGGAATCCCAATCCTCTTCGTTGGGATTAAAAGGTGCGGGCGGGGCGTTGTTCCTGGCCATTCTGTTTGCCATCTGGAATTCTATATCACCGCGTGCTTGGTCTCGCGTTTAGGACATCCCACCCTCGTCGCCAGTGTTCTGTCCGGAAAAACGCGAGGTAGACCGGGTTCCAACAACAAGTCTTTATTTCAACAACAGTCAGTAAAAACGGAACATTGGCTCAAGCCGCGACAGCCTTTTTATACTCTCCTGTCTGCCGGCTTGTAGCCAATGACATTCATTTGATTTTGCCGCCTTTGTGCGGCTTCGAGGATTGGTTCCTTTTTGAACCAATCCCTTTTAGTTTTTAGTAACCAATCAGAATGAGTTATTTGGAGCCAACTATTTTATACAGAACACAAAGGCCCAGTGATATTTTAAGTTATCTTTCTTTCCTGGCCAATCCCTCTTTTTGGAAAGGTTGATTTTGTTGTTGGGGCCATAGCAGGGGAGGAAGAAGTTAAAAGCCAATGCATCAGAGTGCCAAGTCCCAACCTGTTATCCTTGACAGATTTGTAGTTCAGAGATTTTTGTTCTAATTCACAAAATCTGAAGCAAGATTTTTAGCATTCTATTGCTAGTACTCTTCTTATCCTTAGGAAGTTGCATCTGAGCTAGTCAAAAATTGTTTCAGCAGTTTGTCAGCCACCCAATCACATACAGTATATGACATGGGGCGGCCATGTACATGTGCTAAATATATAAATTGTTTTTAAAAAGTCAAATATAAGGTTCAGAATGGATAGATGAGAGGGAACAGAATCAGAACTGTAGTGTACAGTTTCTTAGAAAGACCAAGATGGTTTTCTGCTAGTATCTTTGGAAATATTGCCTCCTCCCTGCTGTTTCCTCCTTGAAGGTCAGCAAATATAGCTAGACACCTGTCTCAAAAAAGAAGACTGATATGATAGAGTCAATAATATCTTCTAAGCCAGAGGTTTCTACTCCCTGTGTTTGTATCCTGGTGTATGATTTAATATATTCATTGCATTTTTGTTAATCTAGTGTCGGGCAAGTTTAAAGGAGAAGAACTGACTCTGAATAATATGTCAGAGACAGAAGTCATCTTGAGGTAAAGTTTGAAAAAGCCCAGATCTTTTCTATCAAGAAAGATTTCCTATAGTCAGTAAAAACAAAAAATAGACAGAAACTGCCTTCTCCAAATTTGTGCAGATCCATAATGTTCCAAATCATTTAGGATTTGGCTGAGGCCCAGTGAGTTGGAGGCTTCTTATTTCATGAGGCAAGAAAGGGAACAATTGGAGAACCAGACTCCACATGCTTTTTTCCCCCTTTTGGCAAGAATTATGTCTTGGAAAGGCAGCTTTCCCTCCACTTCTCTATCAGGTTTAATGTCAGATGCCTGCAGTGTCTGAAAAAGTCATTTAAGAGGCCTTTCTGCTTAATGTGTGGAAAAAAAAAAGTTTTGTGCGAACCTTCTGCTGAAGAGCAAAAGCACAAATACTGTTCTGCTCCTGACAAAACACATGAGGATGCCCAGATGTTCCTGGTTCCGCTCAACCAGGACATCCACTCAAGCTTCAAAGTTATCTTCTAAAAAACAAGGCTTTGGAAGTAATGAATGGCCCATGGAGGTCCCCAGGGCTCTTTTTAGCATAGACTTGTAGCCAGAAATAGTGGGAAGCCTAAGGGCCTTGTGAAACAGAGGTAAAGATGGACTAAAAAGTTGGTGGAAGATATCTGGATTTAAAAGGTAAGTTGCCAAGGAGTAATTATCAATTCATGGTCATAAACACATTTTGCCCTAAGACTAGAAAGTACGACAGTTGTGGAAGAGGTAACTGGTATAGCTGAGAATTTTCACTAGATAAAAAAGTCAATTATTGCTGATGGATAAATAATACATTATGAAAGATGGCTGGTTCCATGCATTTCCCATTATTCTAATGACCCATAGTGCCTCCAACACAATTTTAAATTTCTATCCTGTCTTGGGAGATGTCATTTTATGGATAATACAGGTAATGGGGGAATCATAATCATCCAGCAACATGCAGTGCAGCGATAAGAATAAAAGATGTGAAGGAAATGTTGAGACAACCATCTTTTTTTCACCCTCTGCTTTGCACCATTTCAGAAGAAATTGGTTAGGAATGAACTATTTAAAGATCTAGTGTTCTTACAAGACACTAACATTAAATTGTTTGTTGAATGCACTCTGGAATGTGAATAAAATGCTTTACAATCACCCAATGCATTTGTATTGACCAGCTAGAAGATGAGGAATGCTTATAAGTTTGTGGAGTGAAAAAAATATTTGCTGGTCTTCTGCTAGCCAGATGTGCGAATGTAAGATTAACAGTTAGCAGTCCAGCCTTAACATGGCCTATTTCATCCAGAATACTACCAATCACTTCTGATTTGGAAGATTAATGAGCAGAAAATTGCTGGATCCTACAGAAAGAGAACACTTTGATATTCTGAAGAGCAATTATTGTTATATTTTTATTTGGCTTTTTAAATTAAAAATAACATTCTCTAGGTGTTGGGCTTAATTGTCATAGCCAGAGCCTGAAACATTCCTTGGAAAATGAAATACATATCAAAAGGTAAGATTTTGGATCTTCCTGAGAAGTACAGCACAGCCTAAGAATCAAATAGAAGAGTTTGTAGAGTAGACCATGATGTTGTTGACAGAATTACTCCAAAAGAATCACTTAACAATTTCAGTAAGAGTTCAACACTGGCTATGGCTGCCGCTCATAGAATGAAATGTACCAGTGTTGAGTTTGCACTGAATTAGTGTTGTCTCAAATTGAAATGAAGTTTTGAACCTGGAAAAGGGAAGAAATCTTTTGATAATAAGAAGAGCAGAGCAGAGTACAGCAGAATACAGTAGAGCAGAGAAGGAAAGAGGAGAGGAGAGCCTTATTTGGCCAAGTGTGTTTAGACACACCAGTAATTTCTCTCCAGTGCAGAAACTCTCAGTGTACACGCAAGACAACAGAGTAATAATAATATAATAATGATACCAATAAGGGTGTAGTAAAGAAGATGAGAAAGATAATACTACAGTCATACAATATAGATAAATATACTTAAGCCCCTGTCATACGGCACCAACGGATGGAAAGAGGATGTAAAATGGAGAGAAACATTTGCCATCCGTTGGTTAACGCGATGCATCCGTTCTGTACTCACTGCGTCCATTTTTCGTACTCTCTATCCGTCCAGCATCCGTCTACTGACATTTCATCCACTCAAAAAGTTTTGACCTGCACAAAACTTTTTGAGCGGAAAAAGTATCCAACGCGTCCGTTCTACATCCGCTACGCATACGGGAACATCCGTTATACGTCCGTCGTCATCCGTTATGCATCCGCTATATCCGCTAGGCATCCGCTGCGCATCTGTGCAATTTGCATCCGCTCCAGCAGAAAACAGACACAGGGAGGAAGCAAAACGGATGCAGAACGGACACGCAGCGTTAGTAGCACAGACGTAGAAAGGATGAAAGCGGATGCAGCTCGCATACAAAGCATTAAAATGGAAAAAACGTTCATATAGGGGACGTATCTCGGATATTTAGGATGTCTGCAGGATGCCTAGAGGATGCAAAAGGACACCAAGCGGAAAACCTATATTTCCTATAAAAAGGGGGAGAAATCACCTGGATCTCACTTTCAGTCCAGCAGCCCTGCAGTGCAGACCTCTTCAGCCTTCATCTGACTCTTGCTCTTCCACAGCATCCAGTCATCTCCACCATGGATCGTCACACACTCCTTTTGGTAGCCGCCATCGTTCTACAACAGTGCAAAGCCCTCTCCAGGCTCTTTCACCTGTTCTACGGGAAGAAAAGGAGGCGTCCAAGAAGTGTCTGGGTCCGAAGATGGATTGCGAGAAGAGCCGAATATGGACTGTATAACAAGCTGATGGTGGAGCTGAGGAACGAAGACTTTCGTGCATTCCAGAACTTCATGAGGATGCCTCCAGCCATGTTTGATGAAGTTGTGGAGCGGCTGAGACCCAGGTTGACCAAGGCAAACACCAACTTCCGGCCCAGCCTGGACTCTGGGCTGAAGGTGGCACTGACTCTGCGCCACCTGGCCTCCGGGACCACGTACAGGAGCATGCAATACGGCTGGAGGGTGCCACACAACACCATCAGCATTGTGGTCAGAGAAGTGGTGCAGGCCATCATCGAAGAATACCTGGAGGAGCTCCTCCAGTGCCCCTCCACTGAAGAAGGCTGGAAGAAAGTTGCAGAGCAGTGGTATCAGAAGTGGAACTTCCCCCACACCGTTGGAGCCATAGATGGCAAGCACGTGGCCTGCAAAGCTCCAGCCAACTCAGGGTCCACTTATCACAACTACAAGGGCTTCTTCAGCATCATCCTCTTCACCATGGTTGATGCTGACTACAAGTTCATGTACATCGATGCTTCAGGAAACGGGTCAGCTTCAGATGCCCAGGTATACAACGCCAGTCACCTCAAGGAGGGGCTGGAACGCAACCTCATCATGGGCTTCCCAGACCCAGACCCCCTGCCCAATGACACACAACTACAGGCTGTCCAGGGCAAGGCAGGTGGTGGAGAACACCTTTGGCATCCTGGCCAACAGGTTCCAGGTACTTCTCACCACCATGCAGCATCGCCCAGAGACCGTGAGGAACATCATGGAAGCTTGCTGCATCCTGCACAATCTCATGCGCACCCGCTACCCAGTGTTGCAGAACAGGCTCGTGGACCTCCAACAAGGCAATGGGGACATGGAGCCTGGTGAATGGAGGCAAGGGCGAAACCTGATAGATACTGTGGATGTGCAAGGCCCCAACAGAGCTTCACGTGAAGGGAAGAAGCAGCGCAACCTCCTGAAACACTGGTGCAACTCCCCAGCTGGAGCAGTGGAGTGGCAAGACAGGACGGTAGATGCTTAATGGATGCTTCCTTCAGCCTGTCTCATCACACGGATGAGATTGGGCCATGTATGTTTGGTTGGCCTACAATGAACAGGGCGTTTAATAAAGAGTTGTGTTTATGTTGACATGTGTGGATAATTATTACATTATTATTGATAATAAAGGGCCATAGATGTGGCACCTGGGAAGGTGGACCATACAGTCCCACTATGGAGCAGTGGAGTGGCAAGACAGGATGGTAGATGCTTAATGGATGCTTCCTTCAACCTGTCTCATCACACTGAAGAGATTGTGCCATGTATGTTGAGTGGCCCTACAATGAACAGGGCATTTAATAAAGAGTTGTGTTGATGTTGAAATGTGTTGATGAATGATTAAATTGTTATTGATAATAAAGGGCCATAAGTGTGGCACCTGGGAGGGTGGACCATACAGTCCCACTATGTTTGCACTGGAGGTTTATCTATCCCACTGCTATTACCCATCCCACAGGTATCCCTGCCCATCCCAGAAGCATGCAAAGGCTTAAACCATTTCTAAAAGTTTCCACCAAGACTTTATTTACTAAAAAAACTGAACCAAGTGTGTGAAACAAAGATAAACTTTATTAATAACAAATTGTAAAAGCAAAATGACCCAAGTAAAGTGTCACAAGCAAAGATAAAGTCAACAGGTAGCAACCCAGTCTCTGGCACTCTTCTCAGTCACTCTGAGACATGCCCATAGTCTCAGGGGTGAAGGGTCCAGGTGCTGTGGAGGTGGCTGCTGCTGGAGTGCTGGTCTGAGGCGCCATTGGGGTGCCTGGCCCCAAGAGGACAACAGGGGATGGTGTGTGGTGGAAGCTCTCAGAGAGCTGGCTCAGTCCTGTGATGTTGAGAGCCCCTTCCTCCATGACATGGGGTGTCAGTCCCAAGACCGATGACAGATGTTCTGAGGCCGGGCTTGGCTGTGGGGTGGAGGAAGGAGGAGTGTAGTGGGGCTGTCTGGTCTGCAGCTGAGCGAGTTGAGGCGTGGGTGGCATCTGTGGCGTGGGTGGCATCGGTGGCATTCGATGAACCTGTGCCTGGACTGGGAAGGGCTGCCTGTGCTGCTGGAACTCCTGGTAGTTGTCGCCTTGGTAGGTGAGGGCCTGTGGAAAGCCTTGGAAGGGCTGTGACATCACCTGGGGTGGAGGAGCAGACCTGGACTGGGTCGGAGCAGGTTCATCTGGGCCTGGAGGGTTTTGCAGAAGACCTGTGATCCTCTCCTTGATCACCTGGTACTGTGATTCGGACATGTCCATGAGGGTCTGGTTGACGTAGGTGAGGAAGGGCTTGCAGTTTGAGGATGGTATGTCGGTGTGTACCAGATGAGAGAGGAGATCTACACTGCTTTTGATGGTGTCCCTGATCTCCAGTAGGACAGTGTGGCTCTGCCTCTCCGGTCTGGCTCTCTGCCTGCTTTCTCTGGAGGTGGAGCTGGGTGTGGGTGTGGGTTGGTCTCTGGTGGCAGTGCCCTCTCCTTGCTCCCAATGCGTCAGGGGGTCCTCCACGCGCTCTGCCATGGGGAGTGCAGCTGTCGGGGGGATCTCTGTCATGGGACGCTCCAGAGATACCTGCCTGGACACAGGAGCTGACTCTTGGCCAGAAGAGGACTGGCTCTCTGTGGGCTGCCTGAGAGAGAGGGTTGATAGAGGGGCTGCTCCTCGGTGGCGGATCTCACCCTCCAAGAAGCTGCACTTGGCCAGGTCTCCTGGTCGGTGAGCTTGACTGTGGCCTGGCCAGACTTCTTGAGGTGCAGCTTCCCGTACCAGGTGTGCATGTGCTTCCACCACCCAAGGAGGACCTCTGAAGTGTAGCCCAGGCTCTCCGCCTTCTCTCTCCAAGCCTCCTGCTTCCTTCTGGTGTCTCGATAGAGCCTGTGTCCCTTCCACCATAGGTACTCGTTCTCCCTCAGCCATTCGAGAACCTCATCCTCATGTTCCTCTTCGATTGAGTATTGCCTCCTCTCCCTATCTTGCGTATGCCTCTTCCTCCCTCTGGCAGGGCCTTCTGGGCCCTCATCAGAGGGGCTTCAAGGTTCTAGGGGCTGCTCCACCACACCAGCAGCAGCAGCAGCAGCAACAACAACAGCAGCAGCAAAAGCAGCACCAGCAGGACCAGCAGCACCAGGATCAGCAGCAGCAGAGTAAGCACCAGCAGCACCAGCAGCACCAGCAGCAGCACCAGCAGAGTAAGCACCAGCAGAAGCACCAGCATCAGGAGCAGCGCCAGCAGAGTAAGCACCAGCAGAAGCACCAGCACCAGGAGCAGCACCAGCAGA
>BLBF01000021.1:21253389-21307135 GCA_015471245.1 Laticauda colubrina | reverse complement strand
ATAAAAGGCTGGCCCCGGCTACAGCCAAGTGTTCCTATTTACTGACTGGTTTACAATAAAGTATTTGTTGTTGGAACCCGGTCTACCTCGTGTGTTTTCCGAACAAAACAATTTCCATGGACTGTTTTTAATTTTTAAAGAAGTCTGTTTTATTTGCCACTTTTGCACATGATGTATAATGTGCTTCTAAGAGCATAATCCACCTCAGAATTCTTAATGACTAGTTCACAAAAATATCCTAAATAAAAATCTGACAAATATCATCTACACACACCAAGGAATATTTAAGTTCTTTTTCAGAATAGCACAATGGAGAAAATCCTGCAAGTTAGGTGCAACTAACTAAAGATTTTTTTTCCCCCAACAAGTTGACAAAACAGAACCATACAATTTTTCTAGATAATTGGGATCAGATTTGGCTCACCTGGAGAAATGTTGCCATGCCTGTAGTAATTTAGGGCCAAAACACAAGAATCTCCTTTGAAATGGAAATGTCTTCTTAACAGCTGACAAAAAGGTAAAACATTCCATTCAGAATGTCAGAAAGCCTCTAGAAATATAGACAACAAAAAGAGAAAAAAAGAGCCTCTCCGGTTGTATATCTAAGGGCAAAGAATTTGTATGTTCTCAATGGAATGAGATGGTATGGCTCTGTCATATGTAGGAATTACACCTCCCAAGAGGAGACATAAATTTAGACACCTCACACCCAAGCCAATGCAAGGTGAAATGCACTCAATACCAATCAATGCTCACTGTATGGAGTTACATAGTTATATAGATAGATTAAATTCCATGTCTCATCTCAACAGGATGTTCAAAAATTTATAAAATAAAGAACAGTACTACTTAATAGAAGATTTTATGAATTAGGATTATAGTTCATTATAACTAGAGAGTGACTGGCCAAAAGAAGTTTTTGGTTGACAATATCTGATTATGGCTAGAGACAACAGATCTGGATAGCCAGAGTTATAATGAGAATAATTCTGAAACATTTTTAACAGATGGTTGAAAAACTGTGTTGTCAGAATCTATGTAACAAAATAGTTTGGTGCATTTTAGATTTTCCCAGAAAAAGCTCTTGCCAGATAAATCTACAAATCAATGAATTAATAGTTATTCTATACTCCAGAAAGAGAGACTAGAACCCTGACAGATATGGCTTCTATATGTACCTAGGCATTGACAGTTGGATAATATCAAGTATGGCCAGGTTAAAATGTGATTAATAAATAATACACTCCAAAAGTGAGAAAACTGCTAAAGGCAAAATCGAATGGTGGAAACATCACCAAAGCCATCAATATCTGGGTCATGTCTGCTATACAATGCATTGCTGGGATTATTAATCTAAACATAAACTGAACTACACTGAAAAAAAAAAGAAAATTGATAACTATTCAACAAGCATTACATCCTTGTAGTATATTGATAGATTATACCTACCCTGCAAAAATGAAGACAGAAGTGTACTTCAAATCAAACAAACTGTCAAAGAAAAACATTGGCTGATTATGTAAAGTCAAGAACAAGTATTAATGCACATTAAAAATGAGAGCTTACTGAATGTACAAGAAACAAAACATGAATATTAAAATAATACAATAAAAATATGAACTAGCAAGAAAAAAAGTAGATGGATCAATTTCTACAAAAGATTGAGAGGAAAGTGGATAAACACAACTTAGCAATGACTTACCAGTGAAGCATTAAAAGCAAAAAGAAACTGAAAGCTTGATTTTGGTTGCCCAAAAGAAGGTTATATGAACTAATGGAATCAAGGCCAAAATTGAAAAATCACCAAATGATTCAGAGTGCATATTGTGCAAAGAAGAGAAAAAACAGTAGCTCATACAATCAGCTTGTGCAAGGAGATTGCATAAACTGATTATAAATAATGACAGTTGTCAAAATGATTCACTGGAGTTATCAGCTAAAAATTATCATGTGTCTATAAGGAAAAATTGGTGGAAACATGTCGCTGAAAAAGTAGTTGAAAATGAGCAGGTTACAATACTGATACAATACAATTTCTGAATGCAAATTGATAAAGTCTTGGTGCCTAACACATCAGGTTTAACTGGTTGAAAAAAAGAAAGTGTGGGTAAGTGATCTGGCAATACCAGAGAACAGTAAAATAGAAGATGAAGAATTGCAGAAGATCACAAAGTATCAAGCTCTGAAAATCAAAGCTGAAAGATGATGGCAAAAACTGGCTGTGGTAATCGCAGTGATGATTGGCATACTGGGTATCATACGAAAAAACCTTGAGCAGCACTAAAAATCTGTTCATTGTCAAAATGTCCATGTCAATTGCAAAAAGCCATACCACACTGCTTGGATCCACACATCTATACCCAAATACTTTATGACATCCTAGGTTCTTGGGAAGAACTCAATGGGAATGAAAGCCAACACTAGCAAAAGAACTGGCTGCTGTGATTTCAAATTGTTGTGTATGTAATAATTAAAAGATCTGAAGAAAATCACAAAATATAAAAACCGGCAAATAGAAGTAGAATAACTGGTAAGAGAAAACAAAGATAATAAAAGACATTTTGGATGCACATTCAAAACATCTGGAGCACCAATCAAACACCAATGGCATTGACAAAATCATCATCAATCAATTGCAAAAGGTAGTTTTACTTGGAACAACTTGCATCTTGTGACAATACCTTTAACACCAGTAAACAATAACATCTGCCTATCCCAGATCCTTGGGAAGGACTCAATAGGTAGATAAAAATGCCAGTTTCAATCTAACCCTGTGACTGATTGTGAGACATTGCAATAATCTACTGCAGTTTACAAAACCTTTTTGTCACTAAACTTCTGACTTGCCGATGTAATAAACTGTGACCCTGCTGGCAATTATAGGCCAACATATCTATAGTGCACAAGGTTTGGGAAGGCAGCTTGAAAGTATATTAGCTCTTTCTGCATCTACTTATCATTGCTTATACACAAATTAGTCATGTTAAAGCCATATTATACCATGGTTTACAAACTGCAGAGTTCTCCAACATACTAAGCCAGAACTGAACAAGCCATCTTCTTAAATGCCCAAAGGCAGTAGGAAATCAACTTGACCCAACAGGGCAATTTTTCATATTCTTATAAACCTGTTACAAAATCTTCAAGAGTGTATCCTGTAGACAAAGAGCTACAGGAATTATTCAAAAGGTGAAAACAAGCTGTGCTTTCTGAATTTGAATTAGTTCTGGAGAAGGAGGTAAACACGGCCCTCAAGAAGAAAAACAAAACAGCTCTTCAAAATGCACTTCAAGTTCCAGTGAAACAAGAAGGATTAACTCTTAGAAAGATGTGCATACAATCAGCAATCCAGAGTGGAGAACAGGGTCTATTCAAACAAATCCCAATTACTATAGCAAGAATTCATGGTTGCTTTTTAAAGTTTACTACATTTTGATGCAATCTAACCTTACTTTTTACCTGAAAGTTAGGTTTAATATACATGATCTTTCAAACTAAATGAGTGTAGATTGCAATGCGTTTACTCCAGTCAATTATGTGCAGCATATCCCAAAATCTTCATAGTTAATTGCAAGTAGTAGTAAAATTATGAAAGTTCAAGACCATCAAATTCTGTTTTTCGGTATTGGTAAAGTTAAGATTATCAGGGATAAAGATTCAAATTTTTTGTTTTCATTGTTTAAATCATTGTGGCACAGTGGTTAGAATGAACTATATTGCAGGCTAACTCTGCTGACTGTCAGCAGTTTGATCCTGCCAAGGCTTGAAAATGACTCAGCCTTCCATTCTTCTGAGGTCGATAAAATGAGGAGCCAGATTATTGGGGGCAATATGCTGTCTCTATAAACCACTTAGAGAGGGCTGTAAAGTAGTATATAAGTCTAACAGCTGTTGCCATTTTCATTTTTTAGAAAATGTTAATTCTTCTCTGTCTCCCAATTAAACCTAAATATGACTACAGCCTTCCAAATACTGTATGTAGCTGCTTAACATCATAACTGTCTCCTCACCAGTAATGTAAACAGTGAAAGGGAAGGGGAAAACTATCCTGCAATCTGCAACTCTTACATTGCAAAAACATATGCACTACACAACTCGATCAGGGCAAAGCAATAGACGTAATCAACATAGACTTCTGTAAAGCCTTTGATTCAGTGGTACACGACAAACTACTAAAACTAAAATCTTACGGTATCTCTGGACACCTGCATAACTGGATAGAAACATAACTGGACAGAAACATTGTTGTTAAACAGACAACAAATGGTCAAAATTGGGAGTGTCCTATCAAATTCTGTACCTGTCAATAGTGGTGTCCCCCAAGGCAGTGTTCTAGGAGCAACTCTCTTCATACTCTACATAAATGACCTCTGTGATCATATTAAGAGCAACTGCGTTCTCTTCGCTGATGATATAAAGCTATTCAACACCACCGACAATACTGCTACCCTTCAAAAAGATCTTGACTATGTATCAGAATGCCCAAACAAATGGCAACTTCAAATCTCAAAAAATAAATGGTCTGTCTTACATATTGGCAAAAAAAAAAAATCAGAAAATAAAATACAGGCTGAATAGTCAAGACCTTGTTGATGATCCAAACTCTGTCAAGGATCTTGGAGTACTCATCTCTAATGATCTAAGTGCTAGAGCCCACTGTAACTACATAGCCAAAAAGGCATTAAGAGTTGTTAACCTCATATTACGCAGCTTTTTTCTGGTAATATTATACTACTAACTCAAGCATACAAAACATTTCCTAGACCAATACTCGAATACAGCTGATCAGCATGGAACCCACATTATATATCTGATATTAACACAGTTGAGAAAGTCCAGAAATATTTCACAAGAAGAGTTATATACTCCTCTATTTGTTGCAGAATACCTTATGCCACCAGACTTGAAATTCTAGACCTAGAAAACCTAGAACTATGCCGCCTTCAGTCCGATCTAAGTATCGTATATAAAATCATACATTGCAACGTCCTACCTGTCAATGAATACTTCAGCTTCAGCCATAACAATACAAGAGCACACAACAGATACAAACTCAAGGTTAACTGCACCAAACTTGATTACAGGAAATATGAGTTCAGCAACAGAGTGGTCAATGTTTGGAATACTCTACCTGACTGTGGTTTCTTCCCCAAACCCCAAAAACTTTAACCTTAGACTTTCTATTGACATCACCTCTTTCCTAAGAGGTCTGCAGGGGGCGTGCATAAGCACACCAACGTGCCTACCGTCCCTGACCTATTGTTTCTTTTATTTTTCATATATGTATCCATGTCCTCATAATTATGTTTTTACTTATGCCTATTATCTTGTAAGCAATTGATAAACCAAATAAAATAATAAATAAATAAATAAATCTGTTAAATAGCTTGACAACAGAAAACAGCGTGGACCTGGGGAATGGACTTCTCTTCTCAACCTGAATATATACCCACAAAGAAAAGGAAACAGAGATTTTAGCACCAATTGTTAATTAACGTACAAAATGTTTCAGCTTGGGATTAAACACATGAAGCACCTTCCCCTAGATCACTACAATTGTCTGTGCATTCAACCTATCCTCCCTTCAATGTACACTCCCCACACTATCATTCTAGTTGATCCATGCATCTGATGAAGTGAGCTGCATCTCATAAAGGCTTATGCTTCTGAATAAAATTTCTCAGTTGGAAACGGTGCTAACCAGGCTCCTGAGATTTTTGCAGAGCTCTCCTCCTACAAAGTCTACAGGCTTCCAGAGAGAACTTATCACTGGTGTCATGTTCTGCAAACTGTCAATGCTGAAACACAAAAGCAAATATGATGGATGATCAAGCAATAACTGAACACAATGTGCAATTGATCCATTGGAAAGCCAGTTGGACCAATCTGACCTATCTAGGACTGCATTTTTGAGTAGTCAAGCAATCTTGAGTAGACTATCCAAAACATTTAAATCAAATGACTAATCATATTAACAAGTTTTAATGTCCTGTAACAGTGGTTCTGGAAAACATTTTTTTTTAAATCATACAAGCTTAAGATCCTGCCATTGTGATGATTGAATCAACAGCCCATGTTTGTTATGTTATACTTTCCATATGGTCAAAAGTGCCTACCTCTGCATCTGTTGGAGTACCCAGATAATTCTGACTTATTTTATGGACAATTACTCTGGTCAAACCAGTACTGTACAGTTTAGTTTCATTCAACATGGCAAAAAAAAATAGTTGCATCATCTGTAAAATGCCACATGATTTGTTTGCTCAACGATTGCCTATTTATCAAAGTAGGTGAGGTCAAGAAACAGAGTTGGCAGATACTTTTGGGTGTTCTTTGTTGTTGTAGAGTATTCTCGCAAAAGAAAGTCTGTCAAGAGTTTTTTCACCTACTTCCTTATGCCAAAACAAAATCAAGGTGGGGTTATTCTGAAATTTCTTCTCATTCTTTTTTTTTTTTCCTTTCCCAGTACTAAGTAATCTTTGCTCAAACTCCACCTTAACAGTTCATTTATCCCAACTCCTTTTTCAAGGTCAGATCTACATTACATTACAACATAGTCATAACTGTATGTTTGTAAAACATATTCACTTGAAATAGAAATCATTTGTTAATCTATAGAATCCTCATCTGTGACCATACAACTCTACAAAACAAAACAAACAGAAACCAAACTCTCAGTATTGTCCCATCCTGTCTGGAACACCCTTATAGTGGTGGTTGAAGAACATGTTTGTGCTTATACTTTCCAATAAAATGGATGAACGTCAATATTTACTGTATAGATGTTGTTGTTGTGATAGTTTCTCATCATAATGGTTTTATTATGTGTTACCACATTATTTTTGCTGAAGATTTAGCTCTTCATTCATGCTTTCCTTCCTTATGTGATTCTGTAGGCAGTTCTTGGTTTACATAGGTTTGCAGCTTGCTTTTTTCCTTAATACTAAACTAGTAAGATAAGTTGAGCAATATATAAAACATAAAGAAACAAACAAATAAATAAGAAGGCTCATGATCTATACGATTTTAACATCATAGCAAGTATGGGCAAAATAATAACCTGCAACACTCTGGAGACTGAATATTGTTATGGATGTTTGCCTTGCTCCTTGGTCACAGCAGGAAGACATCAAGGTCAATGCTTGTTGAGGTAAACTAAGCAAGATCATAGGTGCCAAAAAAGTAAGCCAAGATCAAAAGAAACAAGGGGAATGAAAAGGAACATCAACATGGTGCCTGTGACCTAAATTACATTCGTCTTACTAGGTGACATTAAGATCTTTTTTCATTTCACCAGCCCTTAACTCATTATCTCTCGCTTTAATAAATGCATGAATATAAATTCCCTGGAGGATGCAGATCTCCCCAGATTAGTCTAGTTTCTCCTGGAAGCTCTGGTGCCTATTTATTACAATCAAATCCCACATGTTTTCTAACAGCTTAAAATGACATCAATTGGTCTCTCTGTTCCTTCTATTCTCAGCTTGTGAGATAGATAAGGGCAAACGGTTATTACAGATGGATAAAAAAAATGAACTTAAATATCTCATCTCTGTGTAAAAGTACAGGTAATCTTTGACTTACAACTGTTCATTTAGTGATCATTTATAGTTACAACACTGAAAAAAGCTACTTACGATCATTTTTCACACTTACCACTGTTGCAGTATCCTTGCAGTCGCATGATCAAAATTCAGACTCTTAGCAACAGATTCATATTTATGACAGTTGCAATATCCTGCAGTGATGCATGCTATCCCCTTTTGCCACTTTCTGATAAGCAAAGTCAATGGAAAAGTCAGATTCACTTAACAACCATGTTACTAATTTAACAACTGCAGTGATCCACTTAACAACTGTGGCAAGAAAGCTAGTAAAATGGGGCAAAACTCACTTCACAGCTGTCTCAATTAGCAAAAGAAATTTTGGGTTCAGTTGTGGTCCTAAGTTGAGGACTATCTGTACAGTAAAAATATCCTTAAGCTTTTAGACTAGATAGGAATTTGGAGACCATATTAGGCCATTTGCAAAATGGCTACAGAGGACTTGCCCATTTACAAAAGTTGTCATAGATAAGATGATCAGACATCCTGCAAAACAAGGACAAAAGCCTTAAAATCAAATATTGTCCAGCTTTTTAAATGTCTTTTTTAAATTTTATTTTATTTTGGACTGTTTTCACAACTTGCCATTCACATTTTCATCTACTGTGACCCTGTACACTATCTGTTAGGGATAACATTGTTCACCCTAACTGTTTTAGGTGAAATACTAACTATGAATCATAGTTAGTGTATGCAGCTTTAAATGTAAAATAGCAATTGTGGGTGTGGTTATGAAAACCATATAAAAGTAGCAAGGCTACAGCTTGCTCTCTCTCTCTCTCTGGCTTTGATGATCTCTGATTACTGCTTGGAAGCAAGACTGCATTGCTCGAACGGGAGAGACAACAACGGACTGATTTATGTAAACTGACAATTGGATATTCTACATGGACTTTGCTAACTGAATATCCCTGAATGGACTGACTACATGGTAAATGAATATAGGACTGTTTTTTGACTATGCTATAAACTTATACTGGAATAAAATATATTCTTGATAGCACAAGCGTATCTGTTATTTTTACTGTATGTTAATAAACATACAAGCTTAGCTCACTCATTTATCTGTGTGCCTATCTGACTAACGCTGCACATTCTGTTTAGCTTGTCTACCTAACCCTGGTTGGGGAACCCAGGCTTAACACTATCTGCTTCTTTTTTCTTCTTCTTCACCTGGTGACAGATTCAACAAATTTATCTTATTTCCCAATTCCAGCAATTGGCTTCGATCACACGATGCATTGTATGTTTCTATGACATTTGAAAATTATGTCATTGCTGACTTTATATTATTGCTAACATAGGTTCTCAAAAATAAAGATTAGGTGGAAAAATACTGCAACTGAAAAATTAGTCTTACTGATGTTGGAAAAAGTAATTTAATATAAATGTAAGCCTATGTACATGTTTTTGGCTGTAATTTTTTTTGTTATAAAAACTAAGAAAGTGAAGCAATTAGTGTGTCTTTCCCCTTCCTGTCCTTTCCAATAGTCGACATCTTCCTTTGCTTGTTCAAATATTTGGTCAATCTAGTTCTAAGAGAGCTAGTCAACTACAAAGCACACAGTCACACAGTTTACCAAAAGATTCTCCCATATGGTCTGTTCAGGGGTGGGATTCTACCAGTTCTCACCTATTCGCTAGAACCAGTTGTTAGCATTCTAAGCAGTTCGGAGAACCAGTTGTTAGAAGAAATTACTGGCCTAATCCTGTAAGGAAGGCAGGAAGGCAGGAAGGAAACATTCTGGTGTTGCTTACAGAAACTGCCTCTCCGTTAAACCTTATTACATTCTTGGCACGACTAGACTTTCTGTCTCAGGAACGTCTCTGGAGTTTTTTTCCCCTCCTTTGCTGGTGCTTTGCTTGTGTGGAGTGACCATTCAAAGTAACAATGGCACTGAAAAAAGTGACTTATGACCATTTTTTACACTTACGACTATTGCAGCATCCCCACAGTCATGAGAGGCCACACAAGGAGATGTGTGCCTCGATGTGAGTGATATTAAGTTGGCCATGCCCAGCCAATAACATGACCAAACCATGCCTACAGAACTGGTTAAAAATTCTGAGTCTCACCCCTAGGTCTATTACAGGGGAGCCAGATCCCACTTGCGGGGTGCTTGGATGTGGCCAGTGGGGCCATCCTGGAAACAATGAAGGGCTGGCCAACAGTGCCTCTGCCTGTGAAAATGGAGCTTGGGAAAGCTGTGTGCAGTCCTCCCGAGCTCCATTTTCTCTGGCAAGGGGTTGCAGGAGGCAGTCACTGCCGAAAACAGAGCTTGGGAGCCCATTTTCACTGGTGGAATGCTCGGGCCACCACCAGTGCCCCCAACACAAGTGATGTCGAGCTGGCCACACCCACCCTACCCACCCAAAGTCAAACAGAACCCTGATGCAGCCTTCAATGAAACTGAGTTTGACACCCCTGGCCTAGCAGTTAGGATTCCTGGTTTTCACCCAGGTGGCCCGGGTTCAACTCCCAGTATGGGAAAGTGGGAATTTTATAGATTATATACAACTCCTTCTTAATGCTTCCCTCCAGGAGACATGCTGATACCTGCTTATTGTTTTCCCTTCCCTGGGCAGAGCATTTTGAAAACAGAAATAATATGGGAGGCTACAATCTTGCTTTGCAAAATATCAGGTTTTTTTTTACTTTTGAAAAAATGGCATCTAGGGTAGGAAGCCTGGTAGATGTTAAAGGAGGTATTGGGGGGAAGGGAACACTGGTACCCCTGGTTCTAACCAGTATTTTACATTAGCTATTAAAGGGAGTGAGTCAAAAGCAGAGAAGGCAAGGAATGGCTCTGAAGTGTTTCACATGTGGATGGTACTAAACTAAAGGAAGACAATTTTATAGCTTAACCCTCCTCCTTCTCTTTGTACTTCTCATAAGCTTTGATGAACAGTGGAAGAAATGGTGGGTAAAAATGCAAATGGCATCTCCAACTTATAAAGTATAGTCTGTTATAATTGAATTATAAATTGGAGATCCTGTTTGTACTGTTTCCCAACACGTTTTCCCACTGATTGGGAAGGTGGACCATCTGTAGCAATCTTCCCTAATCTATTATTCTCTGGATAGATTAGATTTATTTTGAGGAGATCTGATTAGGAAAGGCTGATTTAGGTTGTTTTTGTTGTTGATGCTTTTAGTAGTATTTTTTTCATCTTACGATTTTTTTTTTTAATTGTAAGCCACACTGAGTGCCATCTAGTGAAAAAGTAGTCACAGATTGTCTATCAATTAATTAGTCAAACACTGCTGACTGGAAGGCCTTCTATGAAATAAGTCATAGCAGGGTAAATATCTGTACCATTAAGTAGAGGATATGTATGACCAAGGAAGCTTGAAAATTCTCTTGCAAAAATATCATCACAAATTACAGTGATTTTGGACTGCTGATTTAACTTTGCTTCTATAAGACAATAGTTGAGTGAGCAACTGTATACCATACTGCTAATGACAAAATTTATATGTAACACCAGGGGACATAATTTGCTGGGTTTGGGCTTAGCTCCAAAATCCCAGGAAAAAGACGGGATTTTTTTTTTAAAAAAATTCCTACCTATATTAACCATATCTGATATGGTTAATAACTGGCTTATTCCTGCTCTAACAAATACCAAAAGACTAAAGGAAGCACAAATTGAGAGCTAGATATTGATTCTTCCAGCATTTATATAAAACTGCTGTTTTCTAAATCCTCAGATTCTGAAGCTGACATGCCTTGATTTCCCAGCCACCCCCATCCATCTAAATAATGTTCCACCCTCCTTCAGTCAGGTTACTTTGCCATCATTCTTAAGAGAAAAATCCTGGCTATTTACTGTATTTTTTTTCCAGAAAATCTTTATTTTGTGTCATCTTTAGCCTGGAATTGGATGACTCACACCCTGAGAAAGGAGAGATGAACGAAGAAACCTCATGCATATGGCAGCTATTATAGCAAGTTAGTTTAAATTACTCTATGCTACAGCTGGCTGTGAGGGGGAGGTGGTGGGGATGGGGAAGGGCAAGTCCCAACATCCCTATGGCCCCCAACTAAAGAAAAAAGGAAGGGGGGGAATGATTCTACTTCCTGCATGCCCTGCAGAAATTTTTGGCCAGGAGTGCTATAATTCACTGACTTATTCAAGAATGGGGGATGGGACCCCAGCGGGAACTCTAGAAGAGGAGAAGAAAATTAATGTTAGAGCTTCTACCAAAAGCAAAACAGCAGCACTGGAAGGATGTTGGGAGTGGGGTGGGGGCTTGAGGAGAACATCACTTGGTTGATTTAGTGTCCTTTGCAAATAAGGTGCTGCAAAAGAAAAGCAGAGCTGAAGCATATTCTGAAGGCAACATCAGCTATCCTAATTTTAAATGCAGTAATAAGGAGGCACATAATCAGAGAGCAGGCAGGGCTTTTAATCAGTACTTCAAGCACATAATGCGGTGCAACAATTTTGTCTGTTGAGAACTCCTAAGATTCCCCCAAAGTTCTCTAATTGGAGCCTTCTTGATGGATTGGTATGATAATTCCCCCCCAAAAATTCTAGTCAGACCTGAACATACTGGGAGGGCAACAGGTTAGTTCTCATTTTTCTCCTCTCCTCTCCTCTGTCTATCTATCTTGGTGACAGAATGCGGGAGATGCTACCAGCTGCAATAATACACAAAGGATGAAAAATCCTGAGATCTGCTAGATGAATCATTTTCAGTGTCTGCTTCAACTGTCAGTATTCCTTAAGCCTGGTTTCTGCATCACCTCATCTCATCATGGTGTATTCTTTATTAAATATACTGTAAGAGGCTGCTGACTGCACAACATCCTAAGCCAAAAGCCAACAAAAACCATATAATGGTTTAGTGCAATGTGTGATCTATGTTGCAATCACCTTGTTGCCTGGAAACCAGGTTCAGCCAGGAAGTCCCACCATGATACTAGGAAAAGAGGAGAATACTGGCATAATTTATTTTTTCTTTCTATCCAGTCTTGGGCTTCAAGAGGTTGTTGAAATTAAAGTTAAACAGCCCTTTTGTCTGTGCCTGTATTATTCTCAGCTTCAGTATTGAATTTTTGCATGATTGTTGCTTTTAATTATGTGCCACCAAGTTGATGTGGACTCTCAGCAATGGCAAGAATACATTTTCTCCTTGATGCTCTGTCTCCAATTTGGTTCTTCAGGTTTTGCAACAGTGTTGTACTGTTACAGCAATAAACTCTGTCATCTCTCCGGTTTGTATTTACATAATCATACGGGACAGAAATAATTTTGACATGATGAACTTGTTTGTATCAGATTTTGAAAAAAAATATCTAACTTTCATGACTAAAGAAAAATATTTTGAAATGTGCAGCGACTTGTTTTAAGTGTGGCCTTATATTAGTAACTATTCATTCTGTCCATGTTTTCTAACTAAAATGCATTTTCTCCTTTCTCTATGTACAAAAGACCATCACGTCCCCTTGCCTCAGCCTACTGTACTCATATCTGATCAACAGGTAAAGCAGGGGTCCCCAAATTTGGCAATTTTAAGACATAGCTGGCTGAGGAATTCTAGGAGTTGAAGTCCACAACTCTTAAAGTTGCCAAATTTGGAGACCTCTGAGGTAAAGGAACCCATTAATAATTAACTTCTTTTATTATTTTTATTTATTACTTAATTAACTTCTTTTATTCTTGCATATCTGGACTTAAACTGCAACTGAATCAAATCAGGCTGTCTTGCTTCAAACTGGCAACCCATTATCCACCATTAGATTGTAGCCTTAAACTTGCTAGTTTGGCTTCTTCAATTCAATGACCTTATCTAGTTATCCGAAAGCAAGCCTCACTTATTTTGGAGCTTGCTTTTCTTCAAGTTAGTGTGCTTAGGCATATTTTCTTGGACATTAGCTCCACTGAGAACAGCAGGGCACCTTTCTGAATAAATACACATGGGCCTAGCTTGCCTGTTCCATTGAAATAGCAAGGGTTTATTTTCAAACAAACATGGGAAGGAGCTGAGTTTCTTAGCTGATCTTAAGCTCTGTATTCAGAAATAACTTTCCCCCAAAGAAATTCATGTGGGGCTTATTCCCAAATAAAATCATTTCATAAGACCTAAGATGTGGGATTTTCTGCAGTCACAGGACAGATCTTCTCATAAATCTGTTTGCAGCAGCCACACCAATTCCTAATCACAGATTGCACCACTTTAATCCCTTGTTTCCTTCCACTTCTTTTCCCAGCATACCCTTCCTAAAACAGCCTTCCTAGAAGCTAAACTATAACCTAGAGTTCTTAGAAGAAATGGAAAGAAACTGCACATCCACAGAAGCACCCTTGAGCAGCAAAGCCAGCTTGATATAGCATGTTAAGGCACCAGGGAGACCATGGGTTCTAGTCTCACCTTGAGCACGAAACCAGCTGGGGGACTTGGGCCAGTCCATCTCTTTCAGGAAGGAGGCAAAGACAAGCCACTTCTAAAAATATCTTCCCAAGAAAACTGCAGACTAGCCAATGCAATTGCCAGGCATCAAAAACTGACTTGAAGGCATACACAAACAAAAAATTGGGAAGAGTTCATATTACTTATGTATATATTTTGTGCCATCCCAATCAATCAGTTCTGAGCAGTGGGCACACTAATATTAAAGTAAAAAGTGATCTCCTAAAAACACCTCCTACCCCATTACAAAAATAATCAAACCAGCATAAAATACAAAGTCACCCACTCTGATCATATTAGGTATCCCAATATGTTGAAGGTCTACTTAAAAAGAATTGCTGTTAAGTTCTTTTCCGAACATTATGACTCACATTCCACAATGTTGGTGTTACCACAGGAAAGGCCTGTTTTCTGTCCCACATTCTTTTGGGGACAAAACCTTGAGCAGGCTGTTTCTAGATATCCTCACAGAAGGAACGTTCGGGACTAGGTAGTCCCCTAATATTCTAGATCACAGTATTTTTTACATAAAATAGAACTTGTTCAATCAGGCACCATGTCTCATGCTAAGTTACAAACTATAGTTTGGAACCTAATGGAAAAGTCTGTGGAGATTCTCAGTCATCCAGGTTATGGTTGTCCGAAAGGTACTTTTTCAGGAGGCAACTGGACTTTCTGGTTTTTTCTTGTGAAAGCATCTCATCCAAGAAGCTTCTTCAGTTCTGACAGAATAGCAGTACTTCCATTCCCCACTATCCTGTCAGAGCTGAAGAAGCTTCTTGGATGAGAAGCGAAACGTCTTCAAAAAAAAAAAATATAAGAAAGTCCAGTTGCCTCCTGAAAAATCACCTTTGGGACTAATAGAAAAGTCCATATAAACACTCTACACAAAACCCAATTGCACCATACTTTTGCTTGATGTGCTAACCCAAACACGCATCAACATAACTTTCTTAATATTTTTACATATATTTAAGAAGGGATATAAATCTAACAAGAATAAGCTACTTTGCAGACTGATACAAAGTACTAATTTGTTTGAACGTTGATTTGTTGAATAGGCTACAATGACTGATTCATATATTGCTATGTTTATGAATTATAATATGACTTGTTTGGATCTGGCTTATGTGAATTCAGCCACAGGTTTAATAGACTTAAAGTTTCTTGTATGTTGTTTCAACATACATGTTGAATCACAACTAGGCAATGATATTTTAGCAGGTTCACAGTGCAAAACAAACCTTTGGGATTAGTTTATCTCATACAGACTTGGAATGTTGGATTAAACTAAATTCAATTAAACACATTGTCATGCAAAAATCATCACACAAAATTCTTTAAAACATCCTTCTCCAACAGGGTACATACAGATGTCTTGGAAGTCAAACCCATCATTCCAAGCCAGCATGGTCATAGACCTTACTGGTTGGAGATGATGAGCTTTGTAGTCCGTTGCATCTTAACGAACCAGTTAAAGGAGTCAGGTTAGACCCTTTGCTTTCTGAACCTGGGAGCAGAATCAAAACCACACCTGGTGGATATGTCTCCACCGATCCATTTCTTCCTCAGCCCATCAAACCCCTCTGCTGAGTAGAGATTCCTACACCCCCCTCCTCCATTTCACTCCACAGCCTCATTTAGTGAGAAGCCCTGTTTATCTCTTCCTCCAGCCTTGTTACGGTTTCCCATCTTCTTCCAAAGCCAGCCAGAATACCTAACCCTCTCCCTGCTCCTTCGCAGAGCACCAACTTTCCAGCTTTCCAGGCAAAACTGGACGATCACCGAGACCGCAGAGTCTCAGCTACCTCAAAAACCATTATAAAGGCCGCTAACTAGACTCAGGTTACAATTCCTGGGTGGCTCAGGACTCCTGCTCAGGAGGCGAAGGGGAAGGCGGGCCTCGGGGAGGCCACTGAGAGGGGATGGGCCGAGGGAAGGAGGGAGCTTGCAACATTGCTTTGCGGAATCACCATTTCCAAAGGCTTCCACGGTGACGAGAGGTTACTCGGCGTGGTAGCGGCTTTTTCCTTTCAGGGTGGTGGTGGTTGTTTTTTTGTCGCAGTAGTTTTGAAAAGCCAGGAAAGGAGAATAAAGGAGAGGCCGAAGCTGCCCACCCAATGGCTAGGGGCTCCCTTTCAAGCAAGCACCCTCGCTCCCAGGGGTGGGGAGATCCGCGGTAAAACAAAACAAAAGGCCAAATCCGAGTGTCGGAGGTGTGTCCCTGTTCTCAGGTAAGGGCTTGCCGCTTCAGCGCAAAGAAAAAGGGAGGGTCGCAAAGGGCGCGGAAAGTTTGCACGGGCGACAGCCAGTCAGCCCGCAGCTTGCTTTGAAACAATGAAAGTAAAGGTTGGTCCGCTGTACTTTGTTTTGGCCTCTCTTGCCTGTTGCAGCGTAGAAAAAAGTCTTCTCTCGGCTTTTTTCCCCCTCGGCTTCCTCGGGAAAGAACTGCTCCCCAACGATTCTCAGTCAGTAGGGAGGGATGCTGCCGGAGTCTTCCTCCGCAGAACCTGGTCTCGATCTCTGACTCGGGAAGGAGGAAGGGCAGGGAAATTCGTCTTAATTGAGAGGTTAGCCTTGGAAAACGAGTCTTAACTCGTTTAGGGAAAATGCAGCTTCAAAAAACGGCTTCAGATCTTCTGGTCCAGGAAGAAAGAAGGGATTTTGGTTTCCCCGAGCATGGGACAAGAAATGGCTTCTTCCCAGCTGGTTGGAGTTTTCAGAATCGCAGGGTTGGTTTGTAAAAAAAAAAAAAAAAAAATGTTCCTGGTCCTCATGGTCAGTAGAGGTGAGCAAAGATTTTCATCGCTGAGGTGATGGCACTGATTTGATGGTGGGGGAAGGGTGCTCCGATCTGCACCCATCATTCTCAAAACAGGGAAGTTTCATGCTAACAATCTTAGTTCTCTTATTTCCATACAGTATATAAGAGTTTGTCTCTCGGTGTTATTTTTTTTCCCCAACAAGTGGAATTGGAGAACTATATAACAGCAATAAGATGGCATGAAAGATAATAATGAAAGCCACACTTCGAGCGGAATATGATTTGTTTGTTCATTGAATCGTTTATTTGGAAGAAAGTTGCCGGCTAGGCAAGATTTTTAGGTATAGGTTTGGCTGAAGGTTAAAATGGAGCCAGGAATCTCAGGTGCTAATTCAAAGGGTTAGGGTGTGTTCACACAAAGTTTGAAGGTGATATGGTATTAACCATGGGGAAGGTATTTATGCTGTATATTTAGACTTGAGTGGTAGCACTTTAGATGTTGAGCTGCCATGCTGGAGTCCCTCAGCCATGGAATCCCACAGAGTGACTTTGAGCAAGTTGTTGTCTCTTAGCCCAGCTTGTGTCACAAGATTGTTGTTGTGGGATGAAGTAGAGGTCCTGTTCTTACAGGAGAAGTGGGCTGTAAATGAAAACTATCAATAAATGAATATGCCCACTGGTCTGACACCAAAGGAATCAGGAAATCAAAGCTAGGTCTGATTTCTTGTGTAATCAGGACCACAACCATTTTTGCACTTATTAATTACTGAATCCTGGGTTATTTTTTTCAGATTTAAAAAAAATACTGTTTTTTACAGTTTGATTGGTTTTTTTTGGGGGGGGGGGGGAGTCCCTCTGGTTACCATGTCCATAAAAGAGAGGTTTCTATGAACAAAGGGAAGGAGAAGAGATGGTGTACCTAAAGTAAACCTAGTTAGGAGTTGCTGTAGCTTCTTTTTCTATTTGGAGGCCAGAAAGAAGAATTAGCCTTGGATAAAACCCTCTTCCTGGATCTGAAGGACATAAGGCGTGCAGGCTCCTTAGTCTGGTAAAAGCAGTTGTGACTTTATGCCTTACTCTTAGTTTTACCTTCACCAGATTCACAGGGCCTAGCTGAGTATATTGGCCGAACATGGATTTTCTCTTCTAATTTCCTACTTTCTTCCTTCTTCCACACAAGCCTGTCCTTTCACATAGGTGAATACATTCAATATGAAAAAGACTTTAGCTGATTAATTGAGTAGAGTACTCAAATAGTTGCTGATATGAAGACATTAAGTCAATTTTATTATTATTATTTTTTAAAAAATTGCTCATTCTAATGAGAGGTGAAATGGTGTAACGTGAAATAAAACAGCGGTGGATTTTTTTCTCCAGAAAGAGCAAAATATCCTGAGCTAGCCTTTATTTTTATATCCATATATGCTGCATGTTTTTAATTTGGCATCAGTCTTTTTCAGCAAGCATTCCCAGGTGTGTTGGAGAACTCCCATCATCCCCATGTGTCAAATGGTCAGAGTTCTAGTCCAGGGGTCCCAAGGACCAGCATACCGGACACCGCACAAAGTTCCATTCACAGGATGCAGGCAGCACACAAAACCATGCCCCCTCTGGTCCACAAAAATACTCTCTCCATGGAACCGGTTCCTGGTGCCCGAAAGGTTGAGGGGCACTGTATCTAATCCAGCACATTTGAAAGATACTAGATTGGAAAAAGCCTATGTCCTTTTCCAAAAAATCATTCATTATTTCTCTTGAAAGCCAACAAAACCATTCCTGACCCTGCATAATGAACATTCTATTCTCATTTGCCAGTAGTGAATATTATCTGGATCATAATACATCCTTCGTGGTCCTTCATCATCTGTCAGATCCAGACTGAGGCCTTGGATGAATTTATCACCTTTAATAGTAATACTTTTGCTGAAACTTCTCAAACAACCATACACCCATAATTTAATCATTAATTGATTTAAGACAAAGGTAGACATGTCACCCTAGTAGCTACAATTGAGGGAGAGGAATTCCAAGATACTGGAAACATTAGTTCAGGGTTTCTTGAACCATAGGCTGCAATTCCCAAGATGTTGCAAGCAGCTGAGAGAAGGACTTGCAATTTTTTAAATTTATCCAGATTTGTCATGTAATGGAGGAGTTCAAAACCTGTTCAGGGCTTTGGCCTGCGCTAGGCAGTTCATGATCTGCAGTATTGCAGAAGCCTTTTGTTTGTAAGAGAGAGAAAATATTATTAAAAATAAATAGTATATTTCTTGTCCATCTCCAACACTAATGATAAAGTTAATATTTGGGGCAGGGGGATTTGCAGAAATGGATTATTACCACAACATTAGAGGTGACAAATATATTATTTCAAAGATGGCCAAAAGAGCAAACATCTGGTGTGTAACCAAATAAATGCAAGTACAGTACCTTATAGTATAAGTCAATTTCATTCTGGTTTCACACTTCTCTGTATTTCAGATGAAATACTGTATTTCACACCCTTGGGGGTGAAACAAATGCTCTCAAACATTCAGCTTTTCAAGTCTGGCTATCATGATTTCAAGTAACTCATCCAACATAATCAAAACCCCGAGGAAGGCATGTTCCTCAAAGTACAGATTTATTAGGCATGTCATATTGGCACATCTGATGAAAACCCGACTTGAAACTCCTGCGGGTTTTCTCCATGTTAAAAGTAAAGTTTTTTTCTTTCCACTCCCCATGAGTCCATCACATGGTCCAGTCAGGTTGCAGTCCAGTGTCAGTTGGTCCCAGTCTTCACCTTCCTAATACCTGGTGTGAAAGTCCTTGGTTCCCAGAGGAAAGAATTTTGTTTTGGCTGCAGATCCTCAGCTGTCTCTACTACTCCCCTCCCGTTCCAGCTGTGCTGCGGCAGCCCTGAAGGTGCGAAAGAAAATGGCTTTGAGGTTGACAATGGCTTCATATTAGTTTGAAAGTTCATTTTTACCCCCAGATTTGAATTGTGTATGCTTTATAATTCCTCAATGCTTTGAAGACTGGCAGATTATGGAAAATGCTTCTTTTGACAGCTGCTCAAACAAAACATAAAATATCAATGCATGCTAATAATACCAGGCAATAACCAACAAAACAGTGGCATTTTGTATTTGACCAAATGCTATCAAGCAGGAATACTGAAATAAAATTGTACAGGATACATGTTTGCATCTACAGTATCGTGCACAAGTAGTCTGATTTTCCACCGGTTGCTTTGCGACCGTTTGAAATTATGATAACTCTCCCAAAAGCTACTTATGACCTATTTCTGGAGTTAGAGGGTGCTTGACAATCGGCCCACATTTATGACTGCTTACAGGGCCCTTTATAGTCAAGTGACCACATTTTACAATGTTTTTTTCTGGAAAATGGCCTTCCGGTTTCCTAGAAAAAAAGTGATGTAGAAAATAGTGGCTTTGCTTAAAGACCTCAGCATTCACTTAATGACAACCCACAAAAAAGTTTGTAAAATCAGGTCTGGTCAAGTGATGACCTGTTTTATGACCGTCATGACATGGCAGGCTCTACTATAGACATAAATGGAAGGTTACCTCTATATAAATCAGTATAAATCTGATGGCAAAATTTGCAAGGAAAAACATTGAAAAGAATGTTGGAAGTAGATTGTTTTCCACAAAGTTAGCAATATCTGTTTGTGGGAGAGGTTTAGGTCTATTAAATAAGTGTTGTTCATATCTGGATTGAAAGTTGTATAGCCAGAGCCTCCTTATGGGAAAAAAAGCTCAACTTTCTACTGTCAATAACTGAAAAAACACATGCACACACCCTAGCTAGACACTTGTTTTTAAGTTAAATTAGCAGTTTTTTCATTACCATTATTTTTTGTAAACTTATAAGCATCTGTCATGAAATAATGCATGTGGTAAGGAGATCTGGGAAAATGTCAGAAGCATTTACTTAGATCACCACCTGTGTTGGCCAGGTATTTTAAACCTCAGGTAAACTGGATTGATTTTCATCCAGCCAGTTCTATATTGATTGTAAAATTTACGTAGATCATTTGGGATATTAAAGTAAATGCACTGTAGAATTGCTAGATAGCTATAATTCTTCATAATATTGTTTGTGATTCTAGATTTCTTTTTAAAGAATAAATGGCTTAAGTACTTATTCAAATCATATTTTCAACATTTATCCACTATTCTCACTGATCTTATTTTGGATAATGACATAGGCGGCATTTTAGAATGGATGGGATGCGATGACCTAGCTTGCAAATATAATTTAGACATAGATTCCTCTCTCTTTTTCAGAGAACTAAAGATTATCTTTCTATTGATCATTGGATTATTTTTAATTGAATAGAGTGTTTCATCATTCTTTTACCATTCTGTGAAAAACTTTTTCTAGGATCTCCATCGGGAGGGCCCGACATAAGACATTTAATTTTGAAAAAGCTATTGTTTTACTATAGCAATTCTATAGTTAAATGTTGACACAGATTTTTTTTCTGATGCTTAGGGTTTAATCTTATATTAATTAAGCAGCAGAACAAAGAAAATTATGCAAAGCTAACAACTTTTAAAATAACATGAAAGGCTCTGAAAGAACTACTACAAGGTGAATGAATAAACCAGAGCATAATAATTAAAAAGAAACCCTCACAATTAGGAGTCAATGAAATCTTGGTTGGAAAACAGCAATTTATTGCCAAAATAAATGACAGGTTTCCAAAATATACATGAACAGTTAAAAAGGGGGGAAAGATTTGATATTTTTAAAATATCCCCGAAACTTTTATTTCTAAAACATTTTTAAAGTAAAAGGATGTTCACTGTCCCCTTTTTCCTATTTACAGAAGTATATAGTAAAAAGGTATAAAATTATAGAAACTTAACACATGAGTAATAAAGTCAGACAAATACAGGGAGATGTTACTAGCTTATAACATCTATAGATGTATTTTAATATTAACTTTCTCAAACATAGCACACTCCTGAAAAAAGAAGCTGCAATATTAACAATTGATGTAAAAAAAGCCCCAAACCTTCAATTACTCTGTATTTGTACTCTCCAGGAATACAAAGAAGTACCCAGTATCCTAGAAATAGATTAGATGCAAGTCTTTGAAATACTTCAGTACAGAATTAAATCCCCCTCAAAAAAAAAAAAGAATTTTAAACAATCATTGAATAAGAACAATGTTCCAGTATGGCAAAAAATAAACTCCAGAATTTTCTTTGTTTTTACTCCTCCCGGCCACATTGGGATTCAAGTCCTGCTGTAAATCCATAAATTGTCTGTTCTTTTCAACTACATCTTAAGAAGCTAGAACTGAGCAGCCTGTTTTTGAATAGCAGCTCCAGCTCCTTTGTTTGTCCTATCATACCAGTTAAATCCTTTTATTGTTGAGTCTAGTCTTGTTTGTGGCTATCCTCACCCTAGCCTAAGTCCCAAGGTCAGCTGCTGCTAATTGCAAAGTTAGGACAGGCATCCCTGCCAATCAGGGAAGGATTTACCTGTCAGCAATCTCTGGCTCCACTCCAACTTTTATCTCGCCTTCCCGGCATTTCAAAGGAGGGTCATTTATTCTGCCTCCATTTTTGGCAGCTGAAGTTTTGGGTCCCTCAAGCTTTGAAGCCATTGGTTACAAACTAGGAATGTCCTTTGGTATGGAGGGCGGAGCAGCGCTGGTGTCTTGTACATCTTGTTCCGTGACTATCTCTGCTTAAACATGTTTGACAGGTTTGGGAAAAATGAAGTCAATGTTAACACCACTGCCATCACCCCATTAAATCTGTTCAGGGTAAAATGTGGGATGTGTAGGAGTATGGCAATGAAACTTCTTTGAAAGTGCCTTCAGTGCTTCTAGGTAAATCACAGTGGAAACCCATTCACCAGCCACAAGCTACTTGTGCACTAAAGGAATCATACCGTAGAGCTAGTAAAAAAACAAGGGGGGTTATAGCAATTGGGAAGTCTACCTCTAAATTCTTTGCTCCAATATTGATGTAAATTAATTATGTATGAATTGTCTCATGCCTTTCTGGAAATGAGTCACTGCTGGAAAGGTTGTAGGTTCAGAAATACCGGTTTGTGTTTCCAGCTTCTGACCTATTATGCATTGTTTTGGACTTATTGCTTCTTCTTTTTTTTTTAGCCTCCACAGTTTAACTTTCTGTGAAATGGAAGCTCAGTCCCTTCTCTGTCTTAGATTCAAATTCTTCAGCAAATTGTTCACGTTTTTGCATTTTTGCTTTGCTTTGCTATGAAATGAGTTGGTTGGCCTTGGTTGGGTTCACCGTGATTGGCATTTTGCTTTCCCATCCTATAAGGATGTCTAGAGACCTAAAGTAAAAGCCATGAATAAGATAAAAAGAGATTCTGATTTTTGTCCTGGAGGTTTGTTATTTTTTCACCACTACATTAATGGAAAAGGTAGTAAAGAGGGAAAGAAAATGTATGGGAAGACTCTTATTCACTCACCTGTCCTTTCCTCCCCTCTGAATTGTTGATATTGGCCCATCCAAAGGACCCTTTGGATTAAAAAGGTCATTAAAAGACTAGTTTAAGGGGGGGGGAGAAATCCCTTCTCCATTCAATATTAAGTTAAAAATAAATCTGCCTACCTCACCAAACCCAGGCTTTACTCACATCCCTTTGACAACTGCAGTCATTATGAAATCACTGAAAAATGAACCAATTGTAATCTATTTTCTCTCTTGCCAAGGAAAGCCAGTTTTATTATTCATGTCCAGCATTATTCGTGTCCAAAAGAGAAAAGAGATTACAATTGGCATTAGGAAGATCTACCTTTCCCCCATTGGTATTTTCCAGATGTACTGGGACAGCTGGAGGGTGCCAATTTGGGAAAAGAGAGAATAGATTTTAAAAATCCTGTGAGCAGTGGTCAAGTCTTAATAACCCATTTGGCCCTTTCTAGTTATTTTCATCGTAACTCACTCAGTACTTTAAAAACAAAAGCAATCAGTTGATGTAAAATAATGGCCAACGCTCTTCTGCTGACTGAAACTGTGTTGTAGCACATTGCAGAGCCTGCCAAAAAGAAAGCTCAAATAAAGTAGATGTCTAAAGAAAATTCAATTCTACATAGCCAGTGGCCATTAGGTAATTTCAGATTCTGGGCTTAAAATTATGTTTCTTCGTGCATCTTTAGAGGGCCATGAGTATTGCTTCAAAATGGGTTATGTCCTAATGGTCGGTTACAAGCTGCACACTTCTATACAAGAAGTGAGTAAGATGCATTGTAGGACCTTTCTTCTCTTTAATCAGAGTGTGATGCCTGCTAAGAAGCTGACTCTTGGGGGACATGAAAAGGCAGCAGATTTGTTAGTTGAGAGCCCTGATCTGGATTGTCAGTGTCCTTGTTCTCCAAGTTAGGGCAAGCCTGCTTGTAATAGGCCCTCCCTTGTGTCTTGGGTGAGATGGCATGCTTCACTGAGATCTGGGTTGGTTTGGTATGCCATTTTGGAAACATGCCTATTTGGGTTTCAGGTTGGGGATCAGCTGATACCCCTGGCCAGAGCTGGAGAGAAAGAGCAGCCAGTGCCATTTGGCCAGGTGTGCCGGCTTCTACAGGCACTGCCCTACATTATTATGTTAAATTGTTTCTTCTGGTTAAAATTAAATTTTGGGGATGCGTACACATGACACTACACGTGGCATATCATTCGTACACCGATTTTGCACCCTGGTGGGGTGGAATTGTCAACTTAGACTATGTCCTTGTCTATTTTAACAGCTTTTATTTACCAAAATTTAACTCTGAAAATGTTATTTTGTATAGAAATAAAGTGGGTGGGTGGGTGAAGATTTCCTGGCAGTGATCCAAAAATAAGGAACTATCTGATCAATAAAATGTGTAAATGACTATGGAAATGGTCTTGAGATGTTTGATGTTGCTGATCCTATTCAGATGCAATCACTGGGAGAATCCTGTTGCACTTTTAATTCACATTATAGCATATTGGCTATATTTCCTCTCGGGCAGCGTGGTTCTCAACCTGTGGTCCATGGACCCCTGGGAGGGCCATGATGTTATGATTTAAATGGCCTCAAAAGGTATTTAAAGGGAGTGCGTGGTGAAAAGAAGGTAGAAAACCACTGCTCTAGGGGAAACTGTGAATATGCTTGAGCCAATAGAAAGAACTATGGCAGAAGTGAAGCTTGATTCCTACCCTTTTAGTCTTGCACTTATAATAATCTATATATTTCTGGACAGTCAAAACAGGTATTTTAAATTGAAACCAGCATGCAATGTTCTGCAATGATACCATTGTGTGTTTGGGGGGGGGGGAGAATTAAAAGATTTAATCCAGTTGCACAGAAGAATTCCTGAGTTAAACATTTCATTTCCTTCTTCCATTTGTTTACATGCTATGTTATTTCACAATTTCACAAAATATACTTTCATAACCTGATTAGTTCATCCAGAGCTCAGGCAACTCAGCAAGGGCAGCCAGATGCCAAGGGAGAATTTGAATAAACAGATTCTGGGATGACTCCTATTACCCAGTACAATTGTATCATTGTCTTGGGCAAAAGAAAGAAATTGTAATTACAGGTAGTCCTCAATTTACAATTGTTCAAAGTTACAACTCCATTGAAAAAAGTGACTTGTGATCATTTTTTACACTTGCTACCATTGTAGGATCCTCATGGCTCACGGGATCAAAATTTGGATACTTGACAACTGGCATGCATTTATGAGGATTGCTGTGTCCCAAGGTCATGTGATCATCTTTTTTGACCTTCTGACAAGCAAAGTCAATGGGGAAGCCAGATTCACTTAATAACCTAATTTAACAACTGCAGTGATTCTCTTAACAACTGTGGCAAAAAAAGTTGTAAATGGGGCAAAACTCAATTAACAAAATATCTCACTTTAGCAACTTACATTTTTGGCTAAATTGTGGTTGTAGGTTCAGGACTACCTGTAGTTGATTCCACTTGGTTCCCCTAACCAACATTACTAAATTTTGGACTCTACACCCTGAGATCCTTGACTTTCCTAATAATCTAGACTGGTACGAGATTATCGGATTAGATGCTAATAATTAAGTATTTCCCTTTTTAAAGATAAAATCTGGAAGTGGAATGTTCAGGGTCATGGATCTGGATCATGATAATCTATCGTGTGCTTTCTCTAGTTCTACCCTAATTCAGTATATCAATCCAGCAAACTTAATTTGTTCAATAAATCATGGTTACACAAATGTTGGTTTAGCAAGCAGCATGAACTCATTTGTAGATTTCCTAGAACTACATAGCAATTACACTTAGCTTGTTTGGTTCAATATGAAATTAGTCTACAGTTGTCTAATTTCATTCTTAACAAAGGAGAACTCAGGCCAAAACTTTATACCTAGGTTTGTTTGTTTTTTTGCAATAGTAGCATTCCATTTGCATATTTTGCATCTTTTGAAATTTTTAGCAAGGATCTGTCTTGGAATTACTAACTTGTAATGAGTGCCAGTAGTAGTTGAAACTTGAAATACATGAGAAAATATTGGAATGGCAGTTTCGTTACAGAGTGATAAACAAAACTTGCAGCATTATTTTTTGATGTTTTCTGAGTCAGAGCAGCTGTGGTTGCAGAAAATCTTTTGGTTAATGTCTTCATTTCCTACATATTCAGTTTAGCGAGGAAATATTTCTGAGGAACAGTTTCTTATCAGATATGAGCATTCCCCCCCCCCCCCCAAGCTTGGCTTCTGTCTTATCCCAAGGCTTCTGCATCTTCAGCAAAATTTAGTGGGTGAAGTGGAGGCTAGTGTGATACTCCCCATTATTCCTCATCTCCTATCAGCTTCTCATTTCTGCAAACTACATCCTTCTGTTCATGTGCTTCCCTTCTACTACTCCAAATCTGAACATTTTGGCTTAAAAACACTTTGTCTAGTTGATTACCTCCAATTACAGATTTGATACTTCGGCAAAATTGGAGATTAGACATTTAGGCAAAGTTTACAATTTTGATTATTAGACAGAATAGATTATAGGGAGAAAAGAGTTATGTTGCAACCAAGAGTAAGGCATACATTTATAATTGGACTTAATAATTGCTGTAAAGAAGATTAAAGCTTTATTCTTCCCCCCTTCTTGCACTTTTACGTTTCTCTTTGATTTCCTTTTTTCTTTTCTTACTTTATATCTGTCTGTACTAGTTGTTCTCTTTTTGAAAGCAATAAATATGGGTTTGGAGTTCTTTGTGTGTCTATCAGATATTTAGAAATAAAGGCATACAGCACTTTGCATTATTGTAGAATGCTAAAAACTGCTTTGGAGAGTACAGGGGTGCCCATATAGGACTCCCCTGTACTCTCCAATTTAAATGTGTTTTACCCCAGGATCATGCTGTAGCTGCACAGAACCGCCATGCATCTTATGAAAGATGTAGCTGTTTTAAGGACATTTAAGTAGCACTATGTGAGAACTGCAGTGCATTTCAAAGTCTGAAATGCTGCATATTAGCACTACAAATATTTAAAGGATGGGGTCTAATTGATTGAATTTCTGCACTGGGAAAAATGAATTTTGTAATCGATATCAGTCAGCCTCTTTTTCTTTGTAATGAAAGCTGAGATTGTTTCAGAAGCTGACATTATAAGAGGACCATGTTAGGAGGAGTTTGATAGCACCTTTTGGGACTGACCAAAAATAACCAACTTTTTATCTGACTTTAAAACACTATGGAACTTATTTATTTAACTACCCTTAAAATCAAAAGGTTTCAGACAATCTCAGAAGATCTTAACAAATACAGTAGCCTTTTAACCCATTATAATTGCTAATTGAGAAGAGACTGGAAATCCTTCTCAGAAAAGATGCCTGTACTGCATCTACATAACCAAACTCTTTTCCCCTTTCATTACAATCCTAATCTAAACCTTATCTTAGTCCAGCCACTTTATGCATCTGATGATGAGCTGCAGCTCATGGCAGTTTATAACCTTTAATAAAAATAATTGAAAAAGGTGCCATCTGACTCCTTATCATATTTCAGAAGTTTTCTACTACTTTCTTGGTTCAAGCTTTCTTTATAGCCTACAATAATCAACTCTTAAATTTGCAGGTATAATGCAACCCATGTGCGGCTGAGTTTGCTCACACCAATGCCTGTTATCCACAATAGCCTGCATTACACAGAGTGCCTTGCTGATACAAATGCTGCTCTTTCTCCAGTCTTTTAATATGGGCAAGGGGTTGTTGATGATCTAGCATCAAGAAAGAAGGAAATTTTACTCATACTGTTACAAAATGCTTGATAGCTAAGAAAGCACAGAAAACTAATTGGTGTGTGTGTGCAGAGAAGGGAGCACTATGTCCAGTTCTTCTTCTCCTCTTAACTTTACAGTATATCTCCAGAAAATCATAGGAAATTTTATAACATACCCAGTTTCTAACTGGAGTTAACTAAAGCTGCAATATTTATTCTGAACACAAATACATGTGTGTATATGTGTCTGTGTGTTTACATATTGTATTGCATTGCATTGCTGCTTGTAACTGCTTGAGCTAATACTAAATGGAATGTAATAAACATGGTATGCATGTACCTCATGGATCAGCTACCTCATTAGGCATTTGTCCATACAAATTTAATTCTATTACATCAATTATTAAATAATTATCAGAATAAGATATAGTGCAGTGGTCGCCAGACTAGTAGGCCGGGGACCACTGGTGGTCCGCGAGAAAATTCTGGTGGTCCGCAGAGAAATGTCATCCCCAAAGCACCCCCCAGAGCAATTAATCCAGGCTGCACAGGAACACAAGGCTGCACCGCCCATATGGCCTGTGGGAACACAAGGCTTCAATCACTTGCATTGCAAACAACATGAGGTAGAGGGGGGGGAACTTGCCCCACGTGCCTGACCTGGTCACGGGATGCTTCTTCTGCTTCTTTCTTCTTTTGCTTTTGGCTGCATGCAAGGAAAGCAACAAAAGTCTTTTTTATTCTCCTCCAAACTCCTCCAGAAATGAGTTTTTGGGACCCTGAAAGACATCCTGCTCCAAGAGGCTGCGCCGGCACAACAAGTCTCACAAAGACTAATTTCGGGTGGAGTTTGGGGAAGAGAAAGAAAGACTTCTGCTGCTTTCCTTGCATGAAGCCAAAAGTCTCTCTCTCTCCCCTTGAGAATGGAGCTGGAGATGGCATCCTGTGATCCCAAATAAAGAATGATCGATCAGTAGGAAAAAGGGGGGGGGATTTTTCTGCAGACTTTTTTTGGGGATTTTCCCAGGGTCTCTGATCCGTGGTATTTAAAATTATGAGTTTGGTGGTCCCTGAGGTCCAAAAGGTTGGTGACCCCTGATACAGTGCATTATTCAACTATTGTTAGGAGAGATAGGATACAACCAAATCCATTCCAGACCAACTACAAAATAAAGCAGGACATATGCTGGCTATTTTATGCTGTTTTTAATAATTAGTTGTATCTTTTTCAGGGGCTAAATTATTTTTCTTAAAATTCTCCTCTTATCAAGATTACTTTTTCTTAGGAAACAACGTGAAATCCACTACCATCCTCTTTTTTCTTTTGACCTAATTTACTCCATTGCCTCTTCCAAAGAACAAAAAATAACTTGAGTTTTGGTGCACGATGTGTGCAGACTAATAACCTGGTTATGTCCATGGAGATTTAAATGGGAAGATGGAAAACAAAAGGGTGGCATGAAGCTATGTTTAACCATTTCTTATTTCTGCACAATTATAATGAGTAAATTCCCTGAGCTAATGAGTCTGTACAAATAGATTATTAAAATAATAATCTTGTATAATGTATTAGCATACAGAAGAGACTGAATTTAATTGTCACATTTTCTTGTATCCTTATATAGGAGGGTTGAGTTTTACACTTCTGCAAGAATGACCTCTGGCAAAAAGGTGCACGAGTTAATTAACTAGCATTCAGTTTTTTTGTCTGTTCACTGAGCACTTGTGCTGGATCAGAACAGTGTTAGTATCACCATCTTAATTTCATTTTACTTGCTTTTCAGAAAACCAGAAGGTTTGAAAAAGGGGAAAGGGTAAGAAAGGGCCTCACAAGAAAACAATGGGTTCTAGGTTTTTTAGAACATGTATCCCAAATCTAAGAAGGTTGAAGACTTCTAACCGATTAGACTTGTGGTTTCTACCTGTATTAACATTACCCTGATGTGGGAAATCTCTTCTTTATTTTCTCTTTTGCTCTCTGAAGGTCACCGGCAATGTTGCAGATTTTGTCCTGACAAATAAGAAGCTTTTGTAAACAACAACCAGTCTTGGACAGAGCAGAGGTATGCAGCCTGGCACTTTCCAAATCCTTTAGGCTACAGCACCCGTCATTCCTTACAATTAGCCTTGCTAATTGGAGATACATAACTGGAGAAGATTGAAATTCCTTCCTCTAATTACATACATAGAAGATGTATAATATTTATGGAATGGGTGCTCTTCAAGATCATTCTCAACTATCGGTAGAAGAGAAAATATTTGGTTATCTTCAGTGAATTGGAACATATGGTAATAATTGTATTGTGTCATGGGTTGGGATTTTCCTAGTGGAAGATTGGTGAGTAAATTAAGTGCAATGTGTGCAGAGAACTTGACATTAGCTAGATATGTCTTTTATCCTCTTTTTAAAAGTTAAGATTGTGTAAACAAAAGTCTTCTTTTCTTTCTTTCTCCTCCTATCTTCTCTTCTTTCTTTAAAGGCTCAGATTGTGTCATTCCGTTTCTCCCTCTCTCCTAATCAGGACTTGACTGAAAAGATGACTGTGTGCTATTATAATATGACAGTAGAGTTCTTCTATAACAACAGTGGAAAAGAGCTATTTCATGAATGGAGACCCAAGGATATTTTGGTGGTTGCCCTTGGCTTGACAGTCAGCATCATTGTACTGCTCACCAACTTGCTGGTCATCACAGCCATTGTTATCAACAAGCGATTCCACTATCCTATCTATTACCTCTTGGGGAATCTGGCTGCAGCTGATCTTTTTGCTGGGATTGCGTATATGTTCCTGATGTTCCACACTGGGCCAAGGACAGCTAAGCTCTCTCTCAAGACTTGGTTTATCAGGCAGAGCCTCTTGGACACCAGCCTGACTGCCTCAGTCGTCAATCTTTTGGCCATTGCAGTGGAGCGTCACCAGACAATCTTCACCATGCAGCTCCATAGCAAGATGTCCAATCAGAGGGTAATTATTCTCATTGGCTGCATCTGGATAACAGCCCTGCTACTGGGTCTTATCCCTTCATATGGCTGGCACTGTTTGTGTCAGCTGAATGATTGCTCTACGATGGCTCCTCTCTACAGCCGCAGATATTTGACCTTCTGGGCACTTTCCAATCTCTTTATCTTCCTTGTTATGGTGGTTGTCTACACTCACATTTTCATCTACGTCAAGAGGAAGATGGCTCGGATGTCTAAGCATACTACATTTCACCCACGCTACAAGGAAACTATGATCAACCTCATCAAGACAGTCATCATTATCCTCAGTAAGTAAAAGCATTCTCTGTCCAGTTTTCCTTCAATCAGAGTTTCTTTATGAACACATGCAAATGTTTGTCCTTTCTTTCAGTAATAAAACATATGAATCCATACATACCCAACACACTTCCATTTTAGGATAAACATTACTTGTAGAGGTACAGAAAATTGAGAGAAATAAAGAAAAAGCATAAGAGGTACTGAATAAAAGAATTAAAGACAAAAGAAAAAGAAAAAGGAATTAAATTTAGTTTATACAGATAACAGACAGCTCACTGGCTCAAAGGTTAAGAAGCTGGGCTTGTCGGTTGGAAAGCTGACAGCCCAGGTTTGAGACCTGAGTATCCTATGATGGAGTGAGTTCCCGTCCTTGCCCTAGCTCCTACCAACCTCACCATTCAAAAGCATGCAAATGCGAGTAGATAAATAAGTACCACTTTGGGGGAAGGTAACAGTACTACATGATGTCATGTTGGCTGCAGAAATGTCTGTGGACAGTGCTGGTCCAATGACCCTTGAAATGGAGATGAGCAGCATCTTTTCTAATTGGTATTGACTAGCAGAGTAAAATCCGCAAGGAGTCATTTACCTGTACAGGTAATTCTCACTTAAGAATGCTAATTGGGATTGGAAACTCCATTGTTAAACAATATAATCATGTGTCAAAAATACCAAGTGACTGAGTCGCTTAGTGACGGCAATTCCAGCAGTCCCTGTTCCTCTCATTAAGCATTGACCATGTAGGACCTCACATGACTGTGACTTGCAATTTCCTTCCAGCTCCTCCTTTGACTTTGCTTGTTAGAAGGTAGCAGGGAAGGTTACAAATCTCAATTATAGGACATTATGATGAACCTAAGTACAAGGATCTGTTGTAACTTCCACTTGTTCAATGCTGTTGTTAAGTTTGAATGGTTGTTGAAAGAGGACCACCCCTATGAACACCCTTCACTTTATGTCTTCACAACTTTGTGTCTGTACAAAACGTTTGTTCTCACCTCTTAAGAATTTCGTCAACTTCCTCTAACTGTGATTTTTTCAGTTGTCTCCTTCCTCCCAATTTGTTCATTCTACCTTTGTATATTAATTTTGCAGTTCAGTCCTCATTCATTCTCTTTAAACAATCACTCTCTCTTGAATACAAGAGAATACAATTCCATAGATGGCATACTTGACCTTGTATGTTCTTGTTTACCACACTGTTTTTAAATAACTCCTTCCAGACCCATGTCTTCCATATAACACAATGTTCTTATATTCAGCAGTTAGCTTCTTTTGTTTTAAAGGAACATACCAGAAGATAAAAACTATTCCTCTGTCAGTTTTTTTTTTTTTTTATGAGAACAGGATGTTTGGAACATCATTAATAGGAGCAGAGTTAGCATTTTCTCTTCACATGTCATCCTAGACATGATGATGGTTTTGGGAATGCCAGAAGACAGCTACATAACAGCGTAGCTGTCTCATTTTTTAAAATGGAAATACTGGGGACTGAAACAAGAACTTCCATATTTAAAGGTTGTAATCCCATCAAGGCCCTTTGAAAAATGATTGATATTGGAATCTTTTGAACAAATAACTTGAGATTCAAAGCCAAGCTAGAAGTAATCAGAACAACCGGCTTTTATAGTTCAGTAAATCTGTTTTTTTTAAATATATATTTCATTGTGTTATTTGAATGGATTATTCTGCTGTGCACAAGAAAAGCAGCAGGAGGCTGTTTTGCCTTAGCTGAAGTTACAGGGAACTGAGCCATATTCTAACTGATAATTGCTCAAGCTGTATCATTCCCTGAGGAATAAGAGACAGCCAGAAGAATGCAGGGGGTTGCTCCCTCTGTTATGATGAGCTGTCTTGGCTTTGTGTAGACGTATGTGGAGGTGTGGCAAGGTTCCTGCTGGGAGAGAGGATGAAGGAGGAATGCATGACTAGACCAGAGGGCAAATTAACATCATTTCTCAAATGGAAACCTGAACTGTTCTTTCTTTTGCTATGGATGGATGGATGAAGGAAAGAATGTGCTTTTCTTAACAATCTGCATGTGAAGTAGAAAAAAAAAATAGGTCTGTATTGTTTTCTTAGTATGGCAGCTTTGAGGCTTGCTTTGGCTAATTATTCTTTTAACATTTGAGAGTTTCAGTTCTAGCTCATTTCATAAATTTTAATTGGGGATATTATTAAGTCAACTGTTCCTCAACTGCAAACTCTCCAGCTATGATACTTTGCATGGGTTTTGTTCATGTGAGCCTGACTGCCACATTGCTGCTGCCAGCTTCAAAGACATTCAAATAGGTATTTCAAAGAGGAGCAGGCATTTTTAAGGTGTGGCCAGTCAGTAATGCTAGTTGTACGGCTCTCTTGATTGTCCCTTGATACCAAGCCCATTTATTTAAGTGGCAGTAGCTGTGATGGCTGCAAAAGCTGTAGGCCCCATCATCTGCCCCATCATGCAAGAAGTTGCTTTCAGGTCTGAATGTCTGTGGTTTTGCTCTATTGTTGTACTTACTTAGTGCCATCTACTGTATATTTAGGCCATGATAGTTTTGCCTTATTAGGCCATACCATCACCAATAAAGAAAATCAAGAAATAAATGTAAATTTCCCCTAGAAAGGGGAAATAATGGATCCATAATGTTTACTGTTGTGGTTTCTGAATTCGTGTGCTGTGTGAACTGAGTAACCCTGATCCAGTGTGATATATGAATTCAGTCATGGTAGGGTGGTGGCTCAGTGGCTAAGACACTGAGCTTGTCAGTCAGAAAAGTCAGCAGTTCGGCAGTTCGAATCCCTAGTGCCGCATAACAGAGTGAGCTCCCGTTACTTATCCCAGCTTCTGCCAACCTAGCAGTTTGAAAGCATGTAAAAAAAATGCAAGCAGAAAAATAGGGACCACTTTGGTGGGAAGGTAACAGCGTTTTGTGCGCCTTTGGCATTTATTCATGCCAGCCACATGACCACGGAGATGTCTTTGGACAGTGCTGGCTCCTCAGATTTATAATGGAGATGAGCACCGCCCCCTAGAGCTGGAAACGACTAGCATGTATGTGCAAGGGGAACCTTTATCTTTATGGTGGTGTTCAAGAAGTACTATGCTTTGTTTAAACATAGGCGAAATTATGTTGCTTCTTCATCTAGTATATTATTTTCAGAAATGAATTGCAGTTGCGGAGGTAGATAGAAGCCTCCACTCTACTCGATATACAGTAGAGCGGACTATGAATGAGACATGGCAGAATTTGTTTTATGTGAAACTACTCTTTCCATAAGCTTTCACAATAATTAATTATATTTATTTTGATCCCTAAATTGTGACCATTTAACAAAGGTGTATTAGGTTAAATTCATTTTATAAACTGTGATTTATGGTTGGATTATTTCAATAAATAAACTGTGATTAAAATTAACCATATTTTTTCATTTTGTAGCAAATTGTGTTCAGTTAAAAGCAGGAGCACTCCTGAAATCATTGCAGTTACATCAACAAAGTGGAGAGTTGAACTAGAGGACTCTTCTAAAACACGAACACTAAAATATAGTTTAGCATTGCGTCAAAATAGAAGGTGCCTTGAAGTAAAGATGAAAGTCAACAAAATGAAATACCTAAAAATAAGTTACTGAGACATTAGCAACAGTGATCATTTTTGTATATGTTTAGATTCCTTGTGTAAGTACCATCTGCTATATGCTGATATCACAGCTTTTAACAGGTGCAATAGTCTGTCTTCAGTAAGAGCTTGATGTATTTTTATACATGGAGGGTATCCCAATATCAACCAGCAGAGTCACTGTGTGAGATGGGCAACTATGCAAAGGTGTTTAAATAAACAAACAGGTCCTCTTCACGATAAGCAATTTTTTTTCTTTGGAAAATGCACAATTTTTTTTTTAAATATACTTTGGTTTATTTATTTTGCAATTGACAAGATGAAGAATGCATTGGAATTTCATAGGCTATTACATTTATGAAACATTTTTGTAAGTATGTTGTTTAGCCTTTATGCGGTGGGATTAAATACAAAATTGAACTTTGTTTCTTGGAAAGTTAATCTTATAGAGAGGGAGATAGGAACAGCGAGAAAAGGAGTCAGTAATCTGGGTTTTCCTTTTGTTGTTGTTGTTTTTCCCCCCCACAGTTTTATAGCAACTTGTACAGAAATGACAGGTGAAACTTTTCACTGTTTAGAAAATTTTAATTTTTTATGAAGTTACTGGGAAAAAGACTAAGACTAAAAGTCATAAGGGTTTGACTCTGGTTGTGGGTTTTTCAGTAGTGACCTCCTGTGATCTTCCAGACCAAGTCCCTTCCCGGTGCCTACAATGCTACAGAATGGATTGATAGATGATGTCTATCTAACCTTCTAAAGGTTGCATGGTTGTCAGTAGGGTTTTGTTCCACAAGTGTTTGCTCAAGGCTATATTTCACAAACAACTAGAATGTTTGAGGGGGGGAAAAAAACCTTTATCTTTATAAGAATGTTGGAAAAAAACTACTAGCACTGTAAAAGTCCCTGCAATTTCCTTGGCAATTTTTTTCAGAAGTGGTTTGTCATTGCTTCCTTTCTAATGCTGAGAAAAGTGAATTGCCCAAGGCCAATCAGCGGACTTTGTGCCCAAAGCTCGACTAGAACACATGGTCTCCCACTTTCTAGTGTGGTGTCTTAACCACTACACCAGACTGACTTATTCCATATATAAGATCCTTTTTAATTATTATTTCTGCAAGTGTAGGTTCTATTCAAACTTCCTGACACTTTTTTCTTGGATGTAGAATCTTTAGAATAGGAAACATTCAAAAATGAACTCCTCCCTAAAGAGCTTAGTTCTATCTTATTGTAACAAAGGCAGTTTCCTTAAAAAATAATATACAGTATTTTTAAGAGTAAAGGACAGCGAAATAACCACATAGTTCATAATAAGACTAGTTGAGACAAGCTCATTGGATTTAATTCCTGCAGGCGGTAATCCTGTCTGAGGGGTTTAGGTATCATTTAGTTTCTCGGTTTCTCCTGGCAAAGCTGGAAAGAAAATACTCCTACTTGGAGAAAAGAGTCCATCCCACCTTGGACTCAACAGCCTTCAAGACCTGACCAATGGATAAAAAAATCATAGGCCCCAATTGGCTGAAAACTCTACTACATTCATCTTTATCATAATTTGGTGAGAAATTTATGGCTGCAATTTATTGCAGAGAAATTTATGGAAATTTATGAATCTGGCTTAAAAGGTTTCTCAGCCCTCCAATAAACTAGTGAAGAAAAATACAATCCCTTTTTTCCTTGCTTTACTCAGCTCAAGTTATATGGCGAAAAAAGCTTTAAAATATCTAGTTTTGGTGTTCTCCAAGATAACTTTTTGCGCAAGTTGAATTGGCAGTTCATATCTGCCAATAATCTTCCTGAACTCAGTAAGATTGCTTTCAGTTGTATTTCAGTTGTATCCTATTAATAAAGTAGTAAATAAATTGTGTATGGATTTTAATAATTAAAAACATGAGCAGGAAATAATTCTGTAACAGACTGAATGATAGATATTGAAGTATTTCCAGAACAAATTGAATCTTAAGTGTTTTTCAGCCAATGGGTCTGTCTTCTCCACTAATGTCCTTCCTTTGAGACTCTTGGTCTTCTTGAAGGTTCTCAAGTCCCAGGACTTCCCTGAAGTGCAGGTAGATAAAAACTTTCTAGGGGGCATTCTATAATTCAGTCAGTAATAATCTCTATAATCTCTTTTACAGATAGTCACTGACTGGCAACTCCAATTGATACAGTGGTGGGATTCAAATTTTTTTACTACCAGTTCTTTGGGCGTGGCTTTGTGGGTGTGGTTTAGCTTTGTAGGCATGGCTTGGGCATGGCAGAGGAAGGATACTTAAAATCCCATTCCGTCCCCACCCCACTAACCTGGTTTCCAGCTCTGTTCTCCTGTGCAGGGCAACAAAAGAAGACCCAGCCAGTCAGCTGGGACTCAGGAGGCAGAGAATAGATGGGGGTGAGGCCAGTCAGAGGCGGCATTTGCTGGTTCTCCGAACTACTCAAAATTTCCACTACCGATTCTCCAGAACTGGTCAGAACCTGCTGATATCACTTCTGAACTGATATCAGAATTTCTGTTGTTAAACAAAGTGATTGTAAAGAGAGTCATGCCCAATTTTATTACCTTTCTTGCCAAGATTAAGTGAATCACATAATTGTTAAGTGAATCCAGCTCCTCTATTGATTTTGCTTCATGAAAGTCATCTGGGAAGGTCGTGAATACAACCATCATAAATATATTCTGGTTGTCAAATGTCCAAATTCTGATTACATGATGGTGGGGGGATGCTGCAGTATTTATAAATGCGTGGAGACCAGTCGTAAGTCACTTTTTTCACTGGCATTGTAACTTCAAATGGTCACTGGTTGTAAGTCAAGGACTGCCTGTGATTATTTAAAGCCCTCCATAACTTTTTATGAAGTTTTTTCCAATGAAGAGCTTATAGGAATTTGTTCAATGGAGGGAAATCATCTCCCATCTATGGGTGCTGGTTAATGTTTGAGGTCTTGCTCCTTTAGCCCTTAAGGGGTAGCCTTAGAAGCATTTTTTTTTTCCGGTGGAGCAGAACTTCTGGAATGTCTCCTTGTTAGGGGTCAGCCGATAGATATTATCTGCCTTCTGGGGAAAAATAGAAAGCTTTTTTACAGGGCTTTTGGGGTCTCTTTTGGGATGTTTTAAAATCTTAATAATATATTTTTGCTGGATTATTTTGTTTTATTATTGTAAGGTGTCTTATATCTTATGATTGGGCTGGATATAAATCTAATTTAATAAATAAGGTAAACATGTTTCCACAACAGCTTTGGGAAAACCAGAATTCCTCAAAAGCCAAAGGCAGGCTGGATTACTCCAATCTGTGTTTTATATAGATAGGCTCCATTGCCTTTTAAAATCACTTGATAGCTCTGGAAAGGTGGCTCCTGATTGGGCTCCCTTTGGAAAGCAGATGAAATTGAAGCAGCCAGGGTGGCTTTATGAAATGAGTGATTAGCTTTATAGCAGGGGTCTCCAAACTTGGCAACTTTAAGGCTTGTGGGCCTCAACTCCCAGAATTCTCCAGCCAGCATAGTTGCCAAGTTTGGAGACCTCTGCTTTATAGCATTAGGGACAAGACCATGTAGGGTTGAATCAAATAATGAATGTGAAGCTTAAACGCAATGGGGACAGTAAGAAAAGAGGAATGAACAGGATATATAGCTGTATTATTCAGTTCCATATGGTGTTTGGTTCCATATGCTTTTCTAAAAAAAAGGAGTTAAGAGCATGTGAAGATAACAGATGGAAAACTGAATCCCTTCATTAAAAAAAAAAACCCTATAGGTAGTCCTTGGCATACAACTATAATAGAGCCTGCCCATGTGACTGACCCCATTTTGCAACCTTTTTTGTTTAGAAAATTTCTATTTTAGCAACTGAAATAATATACCAGCAGTAAAACATTTTGCACCTGCCATTTCTAATATTTCATATAAACTTAATACTTTTCTTCTGCTAAAATTCTTTTTGCTGCATATCAGTTGTTGTGTCTAAATTCTGCATCATACAGTCTAAATGAGGACCCAGATTGTTGGGAACAATAGGCTGACTATGTAAACTACTCAGAGAGGGCTGTAAAGCATTATGAAGCGGTATATAAGTCTAAGTGTTATTGTTATTTCTGAGCTCTGAATTAGCTGCTCAAAATCTTTATTGCTCATCCTGTCCCAGGTCAGGGAGGAAGAAGCTAAAGAGTCCAGTCACATTTGGCCCATAAACCTCTGGTTGCCCTCTCATGACTCAGAAGAAGATTTAAAGCTAGAGCCATTTGGCTTTCATCTGTTAAACAGTTCCTCTAGATATAACTCTATTTTTAAAATATATTTCTTCATAGATTTTATTTGCATTCAAGAATCAAACAAAATGTGTACATGGAAAGGCTGATCAACTGCACTCAACATGTAGTCTTCGACGAAACTGCATCTACATGGAAGGAAGTATGTAGTGGAGTACCCTGGGGCTCTGTTTTAGGCCCAGTACTCTTCAGCATCTTCATCAATGATTTGAATGAGGGGATAGATGGGGAACTCATCAAATTTACAGATGGCACTAAGCTAACAGGAATAGGCAACTCTCCAGAAGATAGGCTTAAAATACAGAAGGATCTTGACAGACTTGAACATTGGGCGCTATCTAGCAAAATGAAATTTTATGGTGAAAAAAGTAAGGTTCTACATTTAGGCAAGAAAAACAAAATGCATAGGTAACTGTGAGAGGGATCTTTGAGTTCTAGTGGACAACCATTTAAATATGAGCCAGCAGTGTGCAGCAGCTACCAAAAACAGCTAATACAATCCTAGCCTGCATAAACAGAGGGATAGAATCAAGATCATGTGAAGTGTTAATACCACTTTATAATGGCCTTGGTAAGGCCACACTTGGAATTATGCATTCAGTTTTGGTCACCATGATGTAAAAAGATGTGGAGACTCTAGAAAGAGTACAGAGAAGAGCAACAAAGATGATGAAGGGACTGGAGCTAAAGCATGAAGAACAGTTGTAGGAATTGGGTATGTCTAGTTTGATGAGAAGGATTAGGAGTGACATGAAAGCAGTGTTCCAATATCTCGGGCTGCCACAAAGAGGGAGTCAAGCTATTCTCCAAAGCACCTGAAGGCAGGACAAGAAACAATGGGTGGAAACTAACCAAGGAGAGAAGCAACCTAAAACTAAGGAGAAATTCCCTGACAGCTAGAACAATTAATCAGTGGAACAACTTGCCTCCGGAAGTTGTGAATGCTCCAACACTGGAAGTTTTTAAGAAGAGAGTGGATAACCATTTGTCTGAAGTAGTGGGAGGTTTCCTGCCTAGGCAGGGGGTTGGACTACAAGACCTCCAAGGTCCCTTCCAACTCTGCTATACTATTCCTATTCTATTCTAAAGGAATTGGGGTTGCACAAGTGACTTCATGAGTGTGTCAGAAGGTGTCACCAAGAGTGAGTTTGGTAGCCATATAAACTTCCTTAATAAAATCGTAATATAAAATGTTTCTCTTCTTATAGGAAAATAAGCAGGCAACCAGAAGATGTGATTAATAAACATAGTTTTGATTTGCATTGTGGGAACATACTAAGAGCCCCGATGGATCATGCAATATGCTTATATAATCCAGCATTCTCTCTTAAATTTTTGTATAAAGTAATAACCAACTTTATCTATTCCTCCCTAGTAGTAGATATTTACGGCTGTCCTGGATTGATTCTGGAAATAGTATATAATAGCCACTACCTCTTGATAGTCTAACATAAATTTTGATTGATTTCATTCATTGATGATGTTGCCATCAATTCATTTGTGACACTGAGCAACCACATAGTTTTCTCCATGAAGATCTATCCCTAATCTGTTTTTTTCAGGTCTTCCAATGGTGCACTCATCAGCACTGTGTTCTCCCTTTAGAACTTTCTAAATTGATGGTTGTAGCAGTGAATTCTGTGGTTTCATCAGAAGTTGGGAAGAAAACTTTCTTGAATTGATTCTGAATTTTCTCAAGAAGAGAGAACTGACTTCATGTTCCATGAGTATGAGAGAAATAGTTTCCCGCCCATGTTTTTCCTTGCCATCATGTTCCGTCACTTTCTTCCATCATCCACCTTCTTTCTAATCTAAACTAAATCAAATTAGAGGCAGTTCTGTGTAGTGGTTAAGGCATTGGGCCAGGTGCCTAACCAGGAGACTTTGAATTCTAGTCCTATTTGGCATGAAAGCTGACTGGGTGACTTTGAGCCCATCACTCTCAACCCAATTCACCTCACAGGATTTTTGTTGTGGGGAAAATAAGAGGAGGAAAGAATGAGTATTAGCTATGTTTGTTGCCTTCAGCTATTTATACAAACAATAAAGGCAGGATTTTTTTAAAAAAATCCAGAAATAATTAAAAAGCCCATATGTGATAGACTTTTGGAAAGATAATAAGTAGAAGTGCCAGAATATACATTCTTCCTTCCTTTGAAGAGGGACTCGGCCTCCTTGGGCCCAGGCCTAAATCTTAGCCTCCAGCTTTCTGGCAAAAGTCTAACTTAGTCTTTCCTGATATGGTGGGACTGGAGTTTCCAAAATCCTCATTCAGTATTGGAGCTATAAAAAATGAATCTAAAGGGGTTAGGCTGGGGAAGCTGTGAATCAGGTAATATGTAGTTAGCAATGCATCTTCAGCTTTCAGAACAAGGAACTCTCGCCTTACAATCAGGAGGCTGTGAGTTCGATCCTAGGTAGAGGCTAACATTTGGAATAGACCCTCCTGCTCGAGAAGGGGGTTGGACTAGATAACCTTCAAGGTCCCTTCCAACTCTATCATTCTAAGTTTTACACAACTTTCTCCTTGGCGAATGTGTAGCTCCTTAAAGTCTTGTGAATTCCTTTGGATTTCTTTCTTTTTTTTTTTTTTTCATAGATTCCTCTTTCCTGTCTTAGGTGCCTTTGTGATTTGCTGGACGCCAGGGCAGGTGGTTCTTCTGCTGGACGGCCTCGGCTGCAAGAGCTGCAACGTGTTGGCAGTGGAGAAATACTTCCTGTTGCTGGCAGAGATCAACTCCCTCATCAACGCCATCATCTACTCCTACCGGGACAATGAGATGCGAAGCACCTTCCGGAAGATCCTTTGCTTTGCCTGCCGCAGGGTGCCAAAGTATTCCCCTGCCTCAATGAAATCTAGCACCATAGAGCATCGGATCCTGTCTCAGAATGGGCATCCAGTGATGGACTCCACACTTTAACTTTGCAGTTTCAGGTTGCTCTCTGCTGATTGTCTGAAGCAAGGCATACAAGGCTTGGACAGTTTTATTATCTGTGGACTGCTTGGGGGGATAGAGGACTGCATTCTTGATCTATAGCTCCACGCTGCAACAGTGTGTGTGACCTAGCAGAAGCTGTTGTGCTGAAACTCTTGTTGAATCATGTCTGGAATAGTGACTGAGCTATGGAATTAGTGCACTTGGCCTGTTACAGGCTTGAGAGACACTTTAAACACTCTGCTGCATTGAGAATCAATTCAGAATTGGTTTCCACCACAGCTTCTTTTTTTCCTTCCACAGGTTAACAAGCAAAGCTTGCTGTATCTCTATCTAACATACCATGAGTGGCCCCTTAAGATTGATAAACTTTATTTGCTTCTTAAACACAAATATTTGGACAAACTTTACAAACTGGTGGAACAAAAATACTGAGATACATGTATATGCAGTTTTGTGAACTGCTCTTTCTAACCACTGTGTTGATTTAGTTGAAGGATTGTTGTATCTTCCGCCATATCAAAGTACATCTCTGAAATGTTTCTGTGAAGGGTGAAGAATCTTTCTCCTGGCTTTTTCAGCTGCTGCTTGCTTTTATGTTAGCATGGCTTCTCTCTGAGGATGCAAAACCTGTATTCCGTTTTCTGTACTGAACCCTTAAGGATTTGTTGCAAACTGAGCAGGCTTTTCTGCTTTATGCCCCCCCCCCCCAATCTGTATAACTCAGGGAGATTTGAAATCAGGATGATAGTACCAGCTTTATCTAACTCCAAGGTAAATTTTAGGCGGTGAGGAGAATTATACTAACTAGGATCTGATAGCACAACAGATGTATGAAACAATTTAATGCATAAAGACCACTTTTTATCATACTGTTTGATGCTCAAAGGTGTTCTGATATAGTTTAGGTAACCACTAAAGCACGATTTAATATTTCAGGTAACCTTTCCAGCCATGGTTGATTATGTTCACATTACCTACTCTGTGGAAGATATTTATGTCTGTATTCTTGATATTTGGGTGCAGTGTCCATACAGATTGTATCTACCCATGGGGTTGTCATTTCACAGAGATTAGCTGTGGCAGCATGTGCTGTTTAGGAAATCGCTAAGCAGCATCTTCTGGGGCCTTGAAATGTTCCATGGCAAATGTTCCATATGATATTCCTCTGTGGTCACAGGATGGAGGGCTTCTTCTCTCAGGCATTGGTTGAGGCCTGGAACTTAAGGTTAGGGGTCCCAAATCTGGGCTTAAAAAATCCAGATAATCATTAAGATGACAGCAAAGAATTTTTTGTATGACTTTGTTGCCATCCAGCGATGATCTACATTTTTCCCATGTAAACTTGGTTATTTGAGGTAGATCTCCCAAACTGAAATTCCTGAAAGAAAGTACCTCAGAGTTTCTGACAAGACCCATCAATCTAAAACAAGAAATCTGTATATCTTAGTGACCCAAGAAATTAACACCTCTGTATTTATAACCATGTACTGACTCTCAAAAAGTGCCCAGTGCCATCATACAGTGGCTGACTTTAGACTATGTTATGCCATACTTTTACCATGGTTTAATGAATAAAGTTAACTGGGCTTTCAGCCTTAAACCTTGTTTTAGAAATAAGACTGACTTAATGAGTTTTGGTTTGTTTTTGGTTTTTTGGTGTGTGTGGGGGAATGGTTTGGGCTTAGAAAAAGACTGCTCCTATAGTGGCAAACATGGCTTTAGTCCCAGCTACTGATGTCGTTTGCTGGATCTCCATGACTGGGATAGAGGTGTGTTATGGCATTGCTTAACTATGTTCCTGTTTCTAATTCTGATAGAAACAACGGGAGAGTTTTAAATTAGTTTTCCGGACCTTCCATATTCACCCCTTCCCTTTAGGTGCAAGTTGGAGCTCACTCTTTCAGCATCTTCTTGTTTGGTCATTGTTATTTATCTTCTTCTACATTGCTTAATATGATAGTCTGACTCAAAGTCCAACTATCTCCCCTCTCCCCTATCTGTCCATAGAATTATTCCAACTTTTAAAACAACCAAGAATTTCATTCCTCCTTTTACAATAGTCAGTTAGCATTATGTACTATATTTGTACATAATGTGGTCTTTTGTTTAGTACGGGTAGAAGTGTCTATGGAGATTCTCATTTATCCAGGTCATGGCTATCCCAAAGGTGGTTTTTCAAGAGGCAACTGGACTTTCTGGTTTTTCTTTGAAGATGTTTCGCTTGTCATCCAATAAGCTTCTTCAGCTCTGACTGAATGGTGGGGAATGGGAGGAATGCAAATGACCAGCCGTCTGCAAGGAGTATAAATCCTTCCATACCCGACCATCAGTCAGAGCTGAAGAAGCTTCTCATCTAAGAAGCGAAACGTCTTCAAAGAAAAACTAGAAAGTCCAGTTGCTCTTGAAAAAGCTTTGGTACAGGAAGAAGCTTATTTTTGTCAAAAATCTCCCCCCCCAGCCCAAATGAGGCTTTTGAATTCAGGAAAGCAGATGACTATCAGTGAAGAAGGCTAACCAGAAAAAGAAACCTGATCTGTTCATGTATCTTTAATACTAGTTTGATTTGCACCAGCAACTGCAAAGTGTTTCATGGCCATGAACAGTTTTTCCTAACCTGGTTCTTTCTGGATGTAGTCAGACTACACGTGTGTTGTGTTGCTGGCTGGAGATGTTGGGAATGACAACTGTTTCACATTTGGACAACACCATGTTAAGGAAGGCTAGCTTAGAACCAGTTATGGTCATCTGCCTTGTTCCGTTCTTTTCTCTGTACCCTCTTCCTTCATATCGCTTGCATTTCTCCATAGTATGACGTCCCTTGGTTTTGGAATGTTTGGAGACAGGAAGTAATACGCAATATATCATATTTGAAAAAGAGGCAGCTGGGAAGTTTTAACATGCTCCATCTGAGCTCTAAGATTCAGTCTACCCTCTCAGTTCTGCTTAGTACAAAAAAACCTCACCCCAATGCATTTGTAGATAAAAGAGAAGTGGAGGGGTGAAATATAACTTTCCTGGCACTTTCCTGGTCAAAAGGCATTGCACACTCATGCTATTTGAGTGACTCCCCCCCTCCCCCCAAGAAAGTGATGAGCAAATGATTGGGAAAATATGGGGTAGGGTTACTCATAGAAGACCAACTTGTTTAGCAATTCTGTGAGTGAGGTACAATTAAAGGAGACATCCTAGAAATGAATAAAGTTGGGACAGAGATAGAGCAAGAGGTGGTTGGTGACTTATAAGGAGAGGCCTCTTTTTTGGCCTTAGGGTAGGAGTGTTCATTCATGTACTCTTATGATATGGCTCAAAAGATTTGCATTACACTCCAAGCAGCTTTTTTTCTTACTACCTTATATTTAGTCTTCTATAATACTTTATTAGTGTAATAACAATTTTACTAGCTCTTCATAAAAATGAATCATGCTTCGTTCAAGTAATCTCCATTTGCTTGTAAATAGACCTTGGGGAGATGGCTTTCTGCCAGATTCCAAAACCATTGCCCTGGTTCACTTTATGTATGAATCTGGGAAGCTGCCAAAAAGTTCAGGATTATAAGGGGTTTGGAGAGGCAGACATCTTTTGCATTGCCCTGCTTTGGGATGCCTTTAATGGGAAAAGCTGGAGAGAGAACTGAAAGTCTTCTGGCCACAGTTCATGTCATTTGCTGTTGCATTATGGTGCTACTTTAAGTTTGATGGTTGAAGTATTACGTCCCATGCAGTAGGCTTTCCCATGCAAGTCCCACTGAAATGAACGGGACTTGTATATGAACATAAGTGCAACTCTTATGGCGGCTCAGTGGTTAAGACGCTGGACTTGTCAGCTGGAAAGCCAACAGCTCATGTTTGAGACCTGAGCACCATGCAGCAGGGTGAGCTCCTGTCCTCACCCCAGATCCTGTCAACTTAGCAGCTTGAAAGTATGCAAATAGAGTAGATAAATAGGTACCACTATGATGGGAAGGTAACAGCATTCCATGATGTCATACTGGCCATATACCCATGGACATTGGACAGAGCTGGCCCAATGGCCTTGAAATGGAGATAAGCACTCCCCCTGCCCCCATAATCTGCAGAATAAAATTTGCAGGGACTCCTTTACCTTGCAGTGTCACACATTTTGACAAAGATTGCAAAGGCATAGACTCAGATACATTGCTGACAATGTCTCAATATCTTCCTCTGCATTTAATAGCTTATATGTAGGGGAAAGACATATAATATGGTATAAGGGTTAAGATTCTGGACCAGGAGAAGGCAGACCCAGGTTCTACAGTAATCTTCCCATCGACATTGAAGTCAGCTTAGTTTCTTGGTGTGTGTAGGTAGTTGGCCCAAAGAAACCAAGCTGACTTCAATGTCTACTTCAATGTCTTCAATGTCACACAGCCTTAGAGTACAAAGTTGAAAAAAGTCTCCTGTACTTTCCAATCCATGTCACACTAGCGCAGTAAATTATGATCCATAACTTTAAGTGACTTAATCTTGCCCTGAATTGATTTGGGCTCAGGTTTTAGTGTCACCATATAGATACACACAGAGATACACCACAGATACAGAGGAAGCTGGTCTCCTTGGTCCTGTTGCCAATTATTGGTTCACTCAAGATATATTGTTGCCTAACGTATTACATCAAATAATTTTAGGAGATCTGAAGACACCTAAGTGCATATATAGCCACAACTATAATGGTGTTGATATTGGAGACGAGAGAATCTTTATTCCTCCCTGGAGATGGAGAGGAAGAGTCTTCTTCATAACTGTAATTACATGCTTTCTTCCCATAATTGAGGTAGGAGGAAAGTATGTCATGTGAAAAGCATTGCCTGCAGCCTACCTCCTCAATGGAGCCAGTTTACTGTTGCTGCCCATGTGCATTGTTAATGCAGCATCGTTTCAGGGCATGGATTGGTTCAACTTTTTAAAACTTTCTGCTTCTAAAGAAGATTTCCAACCTCCAGAAGATGAGAAATGTGTCAAGACCTTAGGAATGATGGGGAAAGGGGTATTGCTACGTGGGTCCTATAGGGCCTTTAGTTTTGTAGCCCAGTAGGAATATTGACCCCCTGGAAAATTTACAATCAATCTCCCACAATATTAATACTTTTCTGTTCAACCAACCACAATAAAAAAGGGAAGAATGGGGCTATGCCAGTGAAGTACACTATCTGAAGTACACTATATACAAAAAAGCCATGGAAATGCAGAGACCGCCAGTCAGAAGGGAGATCAGTCCTGCAGCATTTGGGAGCCCAGCAAGTTCTCAGTTTCAAAAAAATGGCTCTTCCAAATGATCTAGATTGCCCAGACAGGAGACCTGCTAGTATATGACTGAACACATCAAAGGGAGTTAAATGAATATAGAATTAATTGCTAGTCGCCCTGCTAATCCTCATTGCTATACACAAGCTCCAGACTCAAAAGGAATTTCCTCTGATGTCCATTGACTGGACCATCAAAAGCAAGATTTGCAGTTCTTTTATGTGTTCCTTTTGATATGTTGATGGGCTTCTGATTGGCTGCTTCAGAATACAGGATGTTAAACTGGATAAGCCATTGATCTGATCCAGTAAGATGGTTCATATTTTAATGTCTGAATGACTGCTGCTATTTCACTTTAATTCAATATATGTGAATACCACACACACACACACACCATACACATATATATTTAATGCCACTTGTAGATTTCCAAACACATTGTCCTCACATGAAGAACTGATTCCTTTTACCTCAAGTTTCTCCCAGGTGTAAATGCAGCTCTATGATGTAATTGCATCATAGAGCTGCAAAAATTCAGGTGTCCACTGGATGGCGATAAAGGGAATACTATTTCCCTCTAAGTAATCTATTTCACAGCTACCAGAAATATTTGCATCCTAGATTGATAGCCTGATTTACAGACTGATAATTTTTGTGACAATGCTTGATACATTAACATTTTGCAATTTGGATCAATGCACTTGCACTTATTTTAGGATCCACAACTCATACAACCAACCACTTATAAAATATCAGAAACTGTAATTCACATTACATTATAGTTATTGCATTTTTATTTTCCCCCAAATCTATATATTCCGGTACTTCCTTTTTTAAAAAAGTAAAGTTAGTGATACAAAGCATTACAATCCACTGCTCAGAATTTTCCCCTTCGGTGTATAATAATTCAAGCTAACTTAACATCGCCAAGAAATTATCGTAATGTGTGGGATTTGACCCATGAAATCAATTTTAGCTGACGCTAAATATACTGGAATTCAATAAATTCTGAAACCAAGACATTGTTTTGGATTCTGAAATTCTAAAACTCTGATTCTAAGAGAGTTCTCAATCCTTTTAGAAACATCTGTTTTTAAGATTTCTCCATTTCAGCAGCATTGTTTCAAGCAGTGGAAGAGAAATACTTTGTTGTTTTTGTTATTAAATACCTAAGAGCCTAAAATCCTTCTGGACCGACTGCAAATCACCAGAGACCCATCACTAGATCTTAATTTACTATTTGCATACTATTTGCATACAAGGACATTTATTTATATGCAATTAGTGTTTTTTTATTTCTCTGTCAGCATTTCTCTATTTTTAATGCTTCAAATTGCACTTCAAGATATGAGTCATTGGCTGTGTTCACACAATACATTCTGCATTAACTACATTTTATTTAAATTTCTACAGTGGTTGCCATGTACACAATTCTGGGCAGCTATAAAAAATAGTTAACAGCGATAGTATACACAAGCACATTAAACAAAAATAGAAATGGCTATGTTTTGGGATGGAGAATCCTGCAACAATAACAGGCAATTGAACTCAGAGGTGGGCTTATATACAGTAATATCATATAATTATAGCCTCATGTATTGTACACACCAATTCAGTGTTGTGCAAATATAGAAAATTCAGTTGTGTAAATCATGGTGTAGTTAATTATGAATAAGGTCATTCCATCACAGCACTGGCACTTTGAAATGTAGATTTTATCACTGTATAGTTTATTGTCAAAAGTCAAGCAAACTAGGAGTATTCCACCTTTCTGTTGTTTAGCTAATCCATGCTAGAAAGCACCTGTTAAACACTTCCCCCTAATCCTAAAAGGATGCTGTTATCTGGGCTAGTTAGACACTCTAAAGTCAGGAATTCAGGATGAACATGAAAACATCTTGAGTGCCTTGATACATTTTATGGCATCCCGAATGACAAATCTGCTGCTGGGGAATGAAGAGATTTGTCATCAAGCCCATCTGGACGTTACTGAGTTCGGACAAGGCTACTTTAAGGGAGCTATCTTGTCTCTAATTTTCTGGCTGAATATAGAGACAGGTAGTTAAACACTACAAAGGCTTCCATACAAAGTTTCTTTATTGGATTATATCAGGCATCCTCAAGGAATAACTCACAGTTATGTTGAGATTCATCTAATGTCCAATCTTTGCATTGTTGTCTTCATAGTGTGAAAAGATAGTTATCTCCATCCCATAATGATACAGTTAAGCCCATGTCACACTGCCCAACGGATGCAAAAAGGACACAACAGACGAGCAAAATATTCCATCCGTTATTATCCGCTCTCAAAAGGGGCAAAAATTTGCATAGCCGGAGCGGATAACACGGACGCGGGGAGGACGCAGGGCGGATGCAAAGCGGATGCGGAACAGAAGCCCAGCAGATGGAAGCGGATGGGAGCGGATGGCACATCCGCGAGGCTTCCGGGGGACCTCAGCAAAGCGGACGCGGAACGGATACAGCGGATGCACAGCGGACGCGGAACGGATGAAACGGATGCACAGCGGATGCACAGCGGAAGCCTAGCGGATGCCTGACGTTAATTGCGCATGCGGGGAGGATGCATTGCATCAGCCCCGCGGATATAACGGAAGCAGCTCGGAAGCAGGTCGCCATTCAGAGGAAAGACCTGCTGCCGGACGGATTGGCTGCCTTGCCTGCCCTGCCTGCATGTCTGCCTGCAAGCCTTGCTGCCAGCCTCCCTGCCAGCCTTGCTGCCAGCCTTGGTTCCTGCCAGCCTCCCTGCCAGCCAGCAACCCCACAACCATGTGGAAGCACAGCAAGCCTCAGCCATCTGCTGCCAGCCCTTGCAAGAGGGACAGGGCTACCATCCCGCCCCCTGGCCTTCACTCTGGTTCTGCTGGGGCTTCTGCTGCTCAGGCTGACTATGCTGGTGCTGGGGCTTCTGCTGCTTCTGCTTCTGGAGGAGCTAATGACAAGCACTCCAGCACCAGCCACCTCCACAGCACCTGGACCCTTCACCCCTGAGACTGAGCGACCAAGAGGAGTGCCAGAGACTCATTTTTGTTTTATAGCTTGTTGTTAATAAAGTCTATTTATGATTCACACACTTGCTTCATTCCTTTTTTTTAATAAAGTCTTGGTGGAAACTTTTAGAAATGGTTTAAGCCTTTGCATGCTTGTGGGATGGGTAAGGATAGCTGTGGGATGGATTAGGATACCTGTGGCATGGGTAATAGCTGTGGGATGGGTTAGGATAGCAGTGGGATAGATAAACCTCCAGTGCAAGCATAGTGGGACTGTATGGTCCACCCTCCCAGGTGCCACACCTATGGCCCTTTATTATCAATAATAATGTAATAATTATCCACACATGTCAATATAAACACAACTCTTTATTAAACGCCCTGTTCATTGTAGGCCAACCAAACATACATGGCCCAATCTCATCCGTGTGATGAGACAGGCTGAAGGAAGCATCCATTAAGCATCTACCATCCTGTCTTGCCACTCTACTGCTCCAGCTGGGGAGTTGCACCAGTGTCTCAGGAGGTTGCGCTGCTTCTTCGCTTCATGTGAGGCTCTGTTGGGGCCTTGCACATCCTCAGTGTCGATCAGGTTTTGCCCTTGCCTCCATTCCCCAGGCTCCATGTCCCCATTGCCTTGTTGGAGGTCCACGAGCCTGTTCTGCAACACTGGGTAGCGGGTGCTCATGAGATTGTGCAGGATGCAGCAAGCTTCCATGATCCTCCTGACGGTCTCTGGGCAATGCTGCATGGTGGTGAGAAGTACCTGGAACCTGTTGGCCAGGATGCCAAAGGCGTTCTCCACCACCTGCCTTGCCCTGGACAGCCTGTAGTTGAAGATCCTCTCTTCACGGGTGAGGAGTCTGGAGGTGTAGGGCTTCATGAGGTAGGTTGTGAGGGAGAAGGCGTCATCCCCCACGATGAAGTAGGGCACATCTTGTGTGTCGTTGGGCAGGGGTTCTGGATCTGGGAAGCCCACTATGAGGTTGCATTCCAGCTCCTCCTTGAGGTGACTGGCGTTGTATACTTGGGCATCTGAAGATGAGCCGTTGCCTGAAGCATCGATGTACATGAATTTGTAGTCAGCATCAACCATGGCAAAGAGGATGATACTGAAGAAGCCCTTGGAGTTGAAATAAGTGGACCCAGACTTGGCTGGAGCTTTGCAGGCCACGTGCTTGCCATCTATGGCTCCAACGGTGTGTGGTAAGTTCCACTTCTGATACCACTGCTCTGCAACTTTCTTCCATCCTTCTTCAGTGGAGGGGTACTGGAGGAGCTCCTCCTTGTATTCTTCGATGATGGCCTGCACCACTTCTCTGACCACAATGCTGATGGTGTTGGATGGCACCCTCCAGCCATACTACATGCTCCTGTAGGAGGTCCCTGAGGCCAGGTGGCGCAGAGTGAGTGCCACCTTGAGCCCAGGTTCCAGGCTGGGCCGGAAGCTGGTGTTTACCTTGGTCAACCTGGGTGTCAGCCGCTGCACAACTTCATCAAACATGGCTGGAGGCATCCTCATGAAGTTCTGGAATGCCCAAGTGTCTTTGTTCCTGAGCTCCACCATCAGCTTGCTGTACAGTCCATCCTCTGCTCTTCTGGCGAACCATCTTCGGACCCAGACTCTTTTTGGCTGCCTCTTTTTCTTCTCGCAGTAGAGTTCACAGAGCCTGCAGATGGCTTCGCACTGTTGCAGAACGATGGTGGCTGCCGAAAGGACTTTGTTACAATCCACGGTGGACATGACTGGATGCTGTGGAAGAGGAAGAGCCAGATGAAGGCTGCAGAGGTCTGCACCGCTGGGCTGCTGTTCTGAAAGTGAGATGCAGATGAGTAGCTCCCCCTTTTTATAGGAAATATAGGTTTTCCGCTAGGCATCCTCTAGACATCCTTCATATCCGAAAGAGGTCTCCTCTGCGAACGTTTTTTCCATTTTAAACGCTTTGTTTCCGTGCTGCATCCGTTCTGCATCCGTTCTGCTTCCTCCATGCGTCCGAGTGGATGCGAGTTGCGCTGATGCGCAGCGGATGCCTAGCGGATATAGCGGATGCGTAACGGATGCGTAACGGATGCCTAGCGGATGCGTAGCAGATGCAGAACGGACGAACTGGATACATTTTCCGCGCAAAAGTTTTGGGCAGCCCAAAACTTTTGGAGCGGATGAAATGTCAATAAACGGATGCTGGATGGATAGAGAGGAAGCAAAACAGAGGCAGTGAGTACATCGCGTTTTCCAACGGATGGCAAGCTTTTCTGTCCGTTTTACATTCTCTTTGCATCCATTGGTTCAGCGTGACATGGGCTTAAGGGAGGATTCCAGCACGTTGCTGGAGTCCAGGTATGAAAGTAGAAAACTCCCCCCAACCTAACCAGAGGTCAATTCAGTGACCAATCAGGATTACAGATGTGACCACTTGTTATGAACTACATCTCCTATGAAGCATTAACTACATTTCCCATGAGGCATTCCCTTTAGCGGTATATATTGTAAGTCTAAGTGCTATTGCTATTATTATTACTTACTGGGATCCTAATAAATGTTAGGATGCTGTAACATAATTACGTTTCTGATTTTGAGAAATGGTCTTAGAAATCAAGTCAATTTTCAAACTTTGCTGTGTTTGTCTTATGTGTTAGGGCTACTAGATATAGCCTACAAAAATCCAGATGGCTTTTATATGACAGCGAAGAAATACAGAAAACTACGATTTTTCACTGCCATCAAGACTGGCACATTGGTACAGCAAGCTCCTGTATATAAACAGCCAGAAACCCCTATTCTTCCTGATCCTGATGATGTTACCTGGCTTGGTAATGAAATAGTTATAAGAATACAATTAAGCCCCAAGAACACAATTGTTTACTTCTTCAATTAAGTCCTGAAGCCATGAACGGTAATTACAGTAGATCCATTTGTAACTTCTGTCAAACCATGCAGAAAACCTGAGTTTGAGTTGAACATTATCCTGAAGTGACCATAATGTGTTTTCTTGGTGTAAAATCAAAAGTAAGACTCAAAAACCAATAATCAAGGCTGATTGCAGTAATTATTATTTAACAGTATGCACTGAAGGAATTTCCTCCAGAAAATAATGGGACAGACTCCTCCAGAGAAAAGGATGCACTCCTATTTATAGTTATCAGGAAAGGAGGAGAAAATGATACATTATATATATATATAGGTAATAGATGCATAGCATAGATATTCATGATTAGCAAACCTCAAGTTACTTCCCTGCCTTTCTACTGTTATTATCCTCAAGAATTATTGTTTTACTAAACAGAAACATCAGTTACATTGCCAAATTTTGATAAAGCTACTGAGAAGTGAGCACCTCAAGGTTGCCTCAACTACCACTCTTTCTTTCTTTCTTTCTTTCTTTCTTTCTTTCTTTCTTTCTTTCT
>BLBF01000021.1:21154947-21238907 GCA_015471245.1 Laticauda colubrina | reverse complement strand
CTCACCACCATGCAGCATTGCCCAGAGACCGTCAGGAGGATCATGGAAGCTTGCTGCATCCTCCACAATCTCATGCGCACCCGCTACCCAGTGTTGCAGAACAGACTCGTGGACCTCCAACAAGGCAATGGGGACATGGAGCCTGGGGAATGGAGGCAAGGCCGAAACCTGATTGACACTGAGGATGTGCAAGGCCCCAACAGAGCCTCACATGAAGCGAAGAAGCAGCGCAACCTCCTGAGACAATAGTGCAACTCCCCAGCTGGAGCAGTGGAGTGGCAAGACAGGATGGTAGATGCTTAATGGATGCTTCCTTCAGCCTGTCTCATCACACGGATGAGATTGGGCCATGTATGTTGGGTTGGCCTACAATGAACAGGGCGTTTAATAAAGAGTTGTGTTTATGTTGACATGTGTGGATAATTATCCTTACCCATCCCACAAGCATGCAAAGGCTTAAACCATTTCTAAAAGTTTCCAGCAAGACTTTATTAAAAAAAAGAAATGAAGCAAGTGTTTGAATCATAAATAGACTTTATTAACAACAAGCTATAAGACAAAAATGAGTCTCTGGTACTCCTCTTGGTCGCTCAGTCCCAGGGGTGAAGGGTGCAGGTGCTGTGGAGGTGGCTGGTGCTGGAGTTCTTGTCATCAGCTCCTCCAGAAGCAGAAGCAGCAGAAGCGCCAGCCCCAGAAGAGCGAGCCCGTGCTGCAGAAGCCCCAGCAGAACCAGAGTGAGGGCCAGGGGGCGGGATGGTAGCCCTGTCCCTCTTGCCAGGGCTGGCAGCAGATGGCTGAGGCTTGCTGTGCTTCCGCATGGTTGTGGGGTTGCTGGCTGGCAGGGAGGCTGGCAGGAACCAAGGCTGGCAGGAAGGCTGGCAGGGAGGCTGGCACCAAGGCAGGCAGGAAGGCTGTCAGGGAGGCAGGCACCAAGGCTGGCAGGAAGGCTGGCACCAAGGCTGGCAGGAAGGCTGGCAGGAAGGCTGGCACCAAGGCTGGCAGGGAAGCAGGCACCAAGGCTGGCAGGCAGACATGCACCAAGGCTGGCAGGAAGGTATGCAGCAAGGCTGGCAGGCAGACCGGCTGGCAGCAAGGCTTGCAGGCAGGCTGGCAGCAAGGCTGGTAGCAAGGCTGGCAGCAAGGCTGGCAGGCAGACATCCAGGTAGGGCAGGCAAGGCAGTCGATGTGTCCGGCAGCAGGTCTTTCCTCTGAATGGCGACCTGCTTCCGAGCTGCTTCCGTTATATCCGCGGGGCTGACGCAATGCATCCTCCCCGCATGCGCAATTAACGCCAGGCATCCATTAGGCTTCCGCTGTGCATCCGCTGTGCATCCGCTTCATCCGTTCGGCGTCCGCTCTGCATCCGCTCTTTCCGTTCTGCGTCCGCTTCACTGAGGCCCCCCGGAAGCCCTGCGGATGTGCTATCCACTCCCATCTGCTTCCATCCGCTGGGCTTCCGTTCCGCATCTGCTTTGCATCCGCCGTGCGTCCTCCCTGCGCCCGTGTTATCCGCTCCGGTTATGCACATTTTTGCCCCTTTTGAGAGCGGATAACAACGGATGGAACATTTTGCTCGTCCGCTGTGTCCTTTTTGCATCCGTTGGCCAGTGTGACATGGGCTTTAAACTGTACATTATTAGGTTCCTGCTGGATTCTTTGATATAGCCTCAGCCTGTCTCAGTGGCTGGCTGGTCTCAAGATGGAGGCTCTGATGTGAGAGCAGAGCTAAAGTAAGAGGGGTGTAAGGGTTGCTCTGACAATGTCCAATTCAGTTCAACTTGTCTTTTGTTTTATGCAGATATGGCCTTAAATGAGGAATTAAAACTCACATCAAATTTTAATTTCACGTTCAGTTAATTAAAGTTATATACCCTGCATGTCTAATCAAAAGTTCCCAAAACTTTTTCTCGGACAGGAAAAAAAAATCCAAACACATCCCCAAACTGCACAAGCAAGCATGGAGCAAAATGTGTTTGTTGAAATAGTGTATTGCATCATTTCTCATGATATCAGTAATTATCCATAACAGAAATTCTAATAATTTGCATGGGTCAATTGCATCAAAATGACATACAATCATTTTCATGTCAGTGTCAAAGCCCTAATCCTGTTATTCCAAAACTTATTCAAATGATAGACTCCTGGAGATAAGCCCATAAAGAAAAGAGTGAATCCACAAGATAAACATATGGATCTTTGTCCTTTGGTCAGTTGCAGGTTTTCAGCTTCCACCTGAAAATAAAATGCCTCCCTTTATGCTGACCTGCAAGAATTCTCTTGTTAATTATGCCCTTGTCCATTTCCTTTGAGTGCTGGTAATTCATCACAAGCTAGAAAATGATTCCCCTCTGCTCTCTCAGCACTATCAGTGTGAACTATTGCCCTACAACTTAGCTCTTTTTCATTTCATTATCCAGCTAATACATGATTATCTGTGAGAAAGAAAAAAATGTTCAGGTATAGCTATTTCAATCCACTCCACGCAAAGGGAATATAGTGTTCTAAAACACCCAGAGAATAACCTGAAAGGAGGAAAATATATGAAAGCTATTATTTAACCAAAAACCAGATTAGGCTTGGTAGCTACAATAGATGGCATATACTATGTCCCTTTGAAGACTGGGTTTTTTTCGCCTCCTTCTGGATTTCACTGCATTTATTTCTTGGTTCTGTAAAGCTTGTCTTACTGTAGCTTCCAAAGGACAGGGAGAACAGAAAAAAAACCTTCAAGTGTAGAAAGCCAGTGCTGAGGAGAATGTATTACTATATTAGAACTTTCTAGTAAAGAACAATTACTATATATCTTATTTCTAGTCTCACAAAGAAGTGAGAATTGCTACTTCAAAATAAACTTTATTGAGGCAGCAATACAAAAGATGGACAAATGCAGGGTTTTTTTGCAGTCTCCATTCATGTTGACTTTAAGCTCAGCAGATTGTTCAGGCTTCAGAGGATGACCTGGGGCAGCTGTATAATCTTTAATGAACATCCAATGTTTTTACTCCCTCTGATCCCTAATTCAGAGATGACAAATTTGATGAAATATACTATAAGTACATGTTTCACAGTCATATAACATGTGTGGTACACCCTAGCTTGTTTCACAACTGGAATGGAAAAGGTGTTCTGAATGCAACACAGACTTTGTATTTCAGTTCAGTTTATAAATCCTGTTTCTAAACCAACATCAGCTGCCTCATAATTTATACACATTGTTAAAAAAAATAACAATCCAGCGAAGGTTAATTGATAAAAGCTTTCATTTTGGGAAAAGCAACTTGGGAGAATAGTTGGTTAAATAACATGGGCTCTGATTGTGGCATTTATCAATAGATCTTTTTCTGCTTTAAAAAAGGAATTAATTATGCTAGGCAGAAAAAACAGGCAAATTCTCTGAAACTGCAATACTTTCATATTATAATTAATCAAAATGGAAAAATAATTTAAAACATTTTGTTTATACTATTGAATAATATTGACAAAACTGCTGTGAAAAATAAATTGAAAGGTCAGTTATCAAAGAATTTAACAATCAACATTTAAGTGTTCTTACTCACTTTGAATGCCAGATCAGCAAACAGGATTCCAAGATTTAATTTTTAGGAGAAAGTTGGTTCAACATATCATATATTATAAAAGTACACACAGACATGATAGTTATTTTTCCCCTGCACTGTTAACTAGAATTCTCTCCAAATGCATGAACAAAGACAAGGAAGGAGGAGGGAACAATGAGATAGATTTGCTAATGTTTATTGTATTTGTACTCTATCTCTATCATCCTATCTAGAGGTTCTCTTCATCCATCTGCCAGTTTGAAGTGAAGGTAGCTAACTGAGACAGAATGGGGAATCTTTCTTATACACTATCCATGCTGTTGGTCAAGTGTCTGACTCTTGAGTTAGCCAAGAAACTTTAAAACATAGTACCACAGTACCCAAGATTAGCTGTTCTGGGAAACTTCAACAAGCATTGGTAGCCATTCTGTAAATGAATTGGGGCTTCCTAGTCTTCCTGTCAATAATCAAGATAACACAAGGCTAAACAGAACAGGTTTTGATGTTTGCTTAAGGTGTGGATTCTTTTTTCTATCATGAAACTAAGGATTCAAAGCCTTGGTTACTCTTTAGGATAGGGAAATGAAGTCAGTTGCCTCCTGGGTTTTTTTAAGGAACTTAAGGCTGTAAGGAACACTGAGGGAGATTCCAATTCAGACCATTATGGCTTTGCACTTTACTACTACTCTTGAATCTACAGAGTCTCAGCCATTCTTGGTTGTAAAATATCAAGGAATAAAAAAACTTGAGGAAAACAACTCAATTGCTTGTGGTAATATTTTTCTTGTTTGGTTTGTTTCTTTTTAAAAGATCATTTCAATTTTTATTGGTTTTAATTCTTGTCAGCTATTCTAACAAGCAACCTAGAACTAAGGAGACATTTCTTGACAGAACAATTAATTAGTGGAATACCTTGCCTCCAGAAGTTGTAGGTGCTCCAACACTAGGTTGGAGGTTTTTAAGAAGAGATTGGACAACCATTTGTCTGAAATGGTACATAGGATTTCCTGTCTGAGCAGGGGGTTGAACTAGAAGTCTCTTCCAACTTTATTATTCTGTTATTATCCTCCTGCAAATGGCTGTTTTTAAAAAGTCAATGCAAATAAAGTAAGACCTTCACAATGAGCCAATATCACCATCCTATCAACTCTATTTCCTATTTACTGTTTAAAGTAAATTCCATATAAATAAGCTTTTTCAAATTTCCCAGTAAGTTTTTTTAAAGGCCAATATATTGTATATTCAGAGATGTTCCAGTATTATTGTTCACACTCAAAGAAGATTAGATTTAAGTGGATAAAAAGTGTATTTACTCTGTAATTGGGGTTATATCTAAACAAATTAGATCTATTCACTGTACAATATGTGCAAAGTGAAGTAAAGTAGATTTAATTCCTTCACTCTGCAAAATGAGGGGTATCATTTACAAAATACATGCAATTCCATGGTACATAAACAAATGTTATTAGTTGCTGCTTAAAAATGCTATTAGCTGCTGGAGAGCAGCCCATATTACCCTATTTTGATCCTTCTGCAGAACAGAGTGAGACCATAGGGCTTTGGCAGTGCTCCCAGATTGGTACCAAGTTCCTATGAGCTCATATCATCATTAAACTGGCTAGCTTCGTTGCTTTACTCATAGCTCAATTGTATCACAACACAACTTGATATTGCCTCCCTGTGAAGCAGGGACAGGTAATTTTTCCCACTGGTAGGTGCTCCTGCCAATCTTGGCTTTTCAGCTCTTTGCCTTTTCTTTTCATTCATTCATTCATTCATTCATTCATTCATTTCTATAGCAATAGCAGAGCACTTAGGCTTATAGGCCACTTCACAGGCTTTTCAGACCTCTCTAAGTGGTTTACAGAGTAAGCATATTGCTCCTAACAATCTGGGTTCTCATTTTACTGACCTTGGAAGGAAGGAAGGCTGAGTCAACCTTGAGCCAGTCAGAACCAAACTCCCAGCAGTTGACAGAGTTAGCCTGTAATACTGCATTCTAATCACTGCTCTTATAGCTACCTATTTCAGACAAGTGGGTGGTGAACTATTCTAAAACAATTAAAAACAGTAAAAAATAAATATATACACCAGTTGAGAAATTTATCACATGCTGAAATCTATTTCTTAAAACTGCTGTTAAAATCTTTGCATCAGCATTAATCAATGAAACAGGACAATTGGCACACAGAGTATGTTTTGGTATAACTAATATAAGTCTAGTTAAATGCAGGTGATGAAATCCATTAAAAGTCTAGGTATATGTATACCAAATGATATAACTCAGTTGTAGCATGTAATAAAATATAGAATTTTTTTTTCAGATATTATTTGATGGGGGGGTCATTAAACCTTAGCCTTTGAGAAAAAGGTGAACACTCTAAAATGAATATTATTCCCTGGTTAATAAATAAATCCAGTTTATATTTTTGGAAAATATTTTCAAAACATATGTTCTTTGTATAAAAAATGTCTATGGAGTCCTTCAATTATAAGAATATTTTTCAGCAAAAATCAGTTACTAATGACAGCCCTGCTCCAGATTCTCTTGCTCCTGAACTCCAGATTCAGTTTTCTGAATCTGGAGTTATATCATCATACTTACCTGTTGTAAAGTATTAAATACTAGAAACCAACAATTGGCATTAATTTTCAAATTTGAGAATTTTTAAATAAAACCTATATAGCAGCTTTGGTTGGATGGATATTATTAGGATTCAAACATACTAAAACTTGTAATTTGAGTTAGAAAATAATGGAAATTAGTATCTAATAAAATACTTATTAAGTAAACTACTGCAGTGGTCAACTTAGTGACATGTTAAGCAAATCTGGCTTCTCTATTGACTTTGTCTGAAGATCTCAAAAAGTGATCACATGACCCATGATACTGCAACCATCATAAGTATGAATTAGCTGTTAAGTGTCCGAATTTTGATCACAAGACCATGGGGATACTGCATAGGTGTAAAAAATGATTATATGTGTACACAGCACTTTTTCCAGTGCTGTTTAACTTTGATTACTAAACAAACTGTTGCAAGTGAAGGATTATTTATGTAAGAAATCATGGGGAAAAAGTTATCTTCATCTGCTATAAAATTAATTGTAACCATTATATATTTTAAGAAATGTAAAAGCCTGAGATAAAAAGGGAAACAATACATAATCTAATGAATACATAAATATAATATAATGAAATGCTACATACAATTTAAAACAGCTTACCACCCACTTCTTGGCAACAAACTTGGCAAGTTAAAACATGCATATATGCTGGGAAGACCCAGTTTACATCCTGGCATGTCTGCTTCCCTGGTTTTAAGATAGAAATTGATGGCTATTGCAGATTAACTGTTTTGAGTGTTAAATGCTCAGTATTATAAAATGAAATAAAAGGAGTGATAAAACTATTTTACATAAATAATGTACTCTCATCTACCCAAAACTCTGGAAACAAATCCAATTTCTGTTCCACCATGAAGTCATGCTTTAATAGTAACTTGTAGACAGTCCCTGACTCATGAATTGTTCATTTAGATCTGCCTATGCAGATTTAAAGCTCTTTGGGCAATGAGTGCTCTCCAACCATTTTGATCAGCTGCACCAGTTTCTATTTTCCTGGACAATTCTCATGTTTTGTAGACCTTCTGTAGCATTTTTGCCTCTTTTTGGAAGGTCTGCCTCTCTTTCTTTTCCCTCTAGGTGGCATCCAGTATATATAGGTGTCTTGGAACAGTATTTGTCTGGCTAGTGCTAAATGTGGCTATTAAAGTATATCCTGCTGCCTATCGAAATATCATGTAGCATCCACAGGCTGCTTCTTCGCACAATATCATTATTAATTCAAAGTACCCAATGCCAAGGACCTTTCATAAGCAGCACCAGTGGAATATATTGAATTTTTTGGTATGCTATCCATGTTGGTGTCTTCCAAATTACAATGGGATATATTGGTGTTGTAGAACATTATTGTAGTTTCTCTGTCATTAGAAATTATAAGTAGGTTAACTGTGGCCCATTGATATCTGACAACAACCAATACATTTCCTTGAGCATTACCAACTTGTATGGTTTAATTTTTCTGGCTACCATTTTTGGATTAGCAGCCATGTTTTGAAGCTTGCCATAGTAGTTTCTCCACTGTAGCCATCAATCACTCAGGTAGATGCAAAACACCTTGCTCGTTCTTTTTTGGTAACTGACAAACATTCCTTTTCTCCACACACTCGCTCACCATCATTCATCCATTAGTCATGTTAGTTCTCCTCCTCCCTTTATTGAACTGGTATGACCATTCATTGCTTAGTCCTGTTCTTGCACGATACTATTCTCATCTACCTTTAGCAGTCCAACTGAACTGTACTACTACTATTATTCCATCAGAATTTTTTGATAGCCTTGTCTCTAGTTTTTCAGCTTGTTATCAGGGTAACTAAATGACTTTAAACATATGACTGAAAGGTTTTGTAACCTTAGATTTGACAGAAAATCCACCTCACCTACTTTCATCCCAGTTAAACATTTTCATTCCTAAACCTTGTGCCAAATTCTAATATAATTCACAACTGTTTCATAAATATTATTGCTGTTGCTACTACTACTGCTGATTTAATATGAAGTGATGTACATGCGGAGAGTTGACAGGTTCTGTTTAAAATCTAGTAAGTGAATTCAACAACCTATGAATTTAGCTTGAAACTATGGTTGCTGTTCTCTCTTACCCTTATATAAATGATAACAATTCAAAATGCTTTCTTTTTTAAAGATACGCATAAATTTTCCATATCTAGATCTGGACTTGATGGACTTTGCAGCATATACAAATACGACCTACACCTACTTTGTTTAATTAATATTTTCATTTTCATTTATTTTAACAGGATTTCAATAGCCTAAGTGGAAAAAACTGCAGTTCCTGTTACCTTTTTGAGCTAAAGGTCTGTTAATATTAATTTGTGGAAAATTTCATGGAATCAGCAGAAGTAGTTGCTGAGTGAGTTCCCAGCACAACCAGGCTTCCCTGCAGAGGATAATGTTAGGTTTCCAGGCAGAGTGCTGTACCTTCCTATTAATATTGGTGCATTTATTGATTGAACTGACTCAAGCTTCAAATCTATAGGGAAAACAATAACCACGAGTAATGTTCTCAATCAATCAAGCCTTCATGTTTATAGCAGTTAGCTTTCTCTGTTCTCACCATAATAACTAGACCTGAGCTAATGTGAATGAATAAAACTGTGTTCCTTTGTAATTCAAAAACATTGTTTACATTAAAAATATGAATTTGGTGAATTTCATAGAAATATGCAACATTTTATATATCTGTGCCAAGTAAATGCAAGTAACAGGTAAAATTTGAGACATTCAAAAAATGTGGATTAAATGAGATATCTCCCAAATTGGTGGGGGAATGTGGAAATGTAAGAAGCATGAGTTCCAACCTGAAATAGCTGATAGCATGATCTGTTCTAACATATGTACTGACTATATTGCAAATGAAAAGGAGTAATGAGAAGTAAGCAAGCACATTTTAATGGACTCAGTAAGTACAGTACTGGCACATATCTGTTAAAGAATGGAGAATATGGAGAAATCATATATAGGAATGTAATGGTTGTATTTGACAATCTTTGCAATATCTTATTGCAGATTATTGGTAGGATATGGTTTCTACCTTTTTTGTCCACATTTTTAATGCATGGACATTATAATAGTATAAAATAAGGAAATTATAAATTATAAAGTTATAAAGCAAAACATTAAAATATTAACATGCTCAAAATATTATAGTACATGCAATAAGGTTTAAGTCTTCTATAATAATGGAATTATAGTTTGATGTCATCCTCTGATAAAAAAATCATTTCTAATGCTTATTACATTTTGGTAAAATTATGTTTTATTCTATTTGTAAAACAAGCACACATTCCAGCCTTATCTGAAACTAGCTACCCATTACTGAAAACTAAATTAGACTGAGGAATATTTTTTATCAAATAGTTTAAATTCTACCTCAACATAAAAATATCAGCAGCTTGAAATTTTATTAAAGTATGTAACCAATTTTACATTTTCCCAACATTTTTTTCTGTTGGATTGAATTAATGTTTTCAGTCATATCCTGAAATATTAGATTTGTTATTAAAATTAAACCATGTTTTACTTTCTTGCATTTTAAAGTTTTTAAAAGTCTGGTTGCAATGTTCCAAGAGAACTTGGAAAGTCATAATTAACACTGTATTTTTACCCTGTGTTTGACTAGGCTTGGGCAAATGAACCTATACTTTCAAGAAGCATTTAGAAAGTGTGACGCATAATTCAAAAAGTAAAATCGGCCAGAAAACACATTGCATTTTGTAAAAATAAAGTTTAAAGTAAAACAAATTACAATAGGAAAAAAGTGAATATTTTAAAGAACAGGCAAACTCAGGAAACTTCAATGAATCTTTAAAAAGACTAATTTCTTTATAAATACATATTTATATTTTTATATGTCACATGTGAGACTTACGTCATAATCTTGCAGTATGGAAGGCTGCCTTTCAGTGGCCCAATGCATATCATTTTCTAAAATCTGTTCAATTACCATATTAGGTCTCTTCTTTTACATTTGTAATCTTTGGGATTATTTCAATTATGCTGATATCTCTTTCTTGGTCCTCACAGGCCTTGAATGGTTACATAGATTTCCTCATACTTTATGCAGTAGTTTATAAAGAAATTGTATATGCTTTTATTGTCTTCCTTTATGAAATCAAACTGTCCTGTGAAGGTGATATATATTTAATCTAATGATATCTTAACAAAGTACAAAGGAAAATACAGTTAGCTTGCAATTCCATGATTCTGCTGTAATATCAGTTATCTTTCACCATTTCTCAACGAGTAGCAATAATTCCATTAGACTCTTTGAACTGTTTCTCTCATCTGAATAAATTATTTGTTTGCAATTTTTGTCTACCTTTATAACCACAAAATAGATTCCTGGTGCTAACTTGAGGAGCTATACCATCACAAGTAACATTAACATAAAACTCATGACCAATCTGACAAACTACAATAAAAATGCATCCACTCCATCATTGTCAAAAAGTTCTAATGAAATTCTTTAATATTAAAATGTTTAGTTTACCATCAGATTGTGCCAACATACATTTTGGGCCGTTCCATAGGACAAAGGCAATCACTTCACTGGACCAGTTACTTCTCCAATGAAAAACATATCAGAGAGATCAGCTTCACTTGATTTAACAGATTAAAACAAGATTTTAATTGCACCCAGAAATTTATTGTGAGTCAAGTATAGAGCTCATAGAACCAGTACTATGTACTTGTGATAATGTTTATCTGCTACATTTCATATCATCTAAAGTGTCATGTAAATTTTCATGCCACACTGAACCATAAACTAGTCACATGGGATGGATTCATACAATCTGTTAAATATGGTTGACTACAGGGAATCCTGAACTTGTGATCACAATTGAGCCCAAAATGTATGTTGCTAATCAAGACAGTTGTTGAGTTTTGGCCTGTTTATAATCTTTCTTGCCACAGTTGTTAAGTGAATCATTGCAGTTATTAAGTTAGTAACACTTTAAATGAATTTGGCTTCCCCACTGACTTTGCTTGTCGGAAGTTTGCAAAACATGATTATATGACACTGCAACCATCATAAATACATACATGCCAGTTGCCAAGCATCTGAATTTTGATTAGATGACATGGGGACGTGGCAAGGGTCATAAGTGTGAAAAACAGTCATAAGTCACTTTTTTCAATGCTATTGTAACTTTGAATGGTCACTAATAAATGATTGTAAGTTGAGGACTACTTGTAGTATGTGATCTAGTTTAATATGATTATAATTGGGTGTCTTGCAATTTCTCCCCCTCAAAGGTTGGTTAGCCTGACAGTATGGATACCTATAATGATAATACTATGTTATATCCTATACATAAGTGATTTTGGGAATCCTTTTGACTAAAAAGCTAGGAAACAGATTCTATAGAAACAACTATGGAATTTAGTACATTTTATTACTCACTATATTAATGGTTTTAAAAGAGATTACAGAAATTAAATGAATGTCAATAATTAAGTACAGTTTGATTATGAATGGTTTATTGAATAAACCATTTTTCTGGATTTACAGATTTTTAAGCTATGGACTAGATTTAACAACAAATAGCTGGATAACATACTGAAAAGGAATTACATAATGATTACTAACACAAACTCACCTAGCATATGCTAGATCTGATGTCTATTGTCTATTACTTCAAGAACTACAGGTGAAAAATTGAAACACTTGTAATCGGTGATGTAACACTAGTAGTAGCCAGCTCTTTCCCTCTTACTCTCCTTGGTGGCTATAGAAACAAAATGCCTTTTATTCAGACAGGGCAGGACTCTTGCCATTTTTTATTTATTCTGAGGCTCAGACATAAATGCTGGTATGACAGTGAAAAAGATGTGGTAATAGGGTGGTCTTAATTCAGTACAAAAATATGGTTTTAAAAAAAGAGTGAATGATCCCAAAGTGGAATCGTGATTGTTGTGGAAAAAAATCTAAAGTTAAAGGGAGACAAATGGAATGAGGCTATAATATTTTGATTGGATCACTAAGAAGACATCACCTTTTATTTTACTAGTTCCATTCTGTAGGTTAAATTATAAAACAAGTCAAACTTTCAAATAAAACAAACACAAACAGTACTTAAAATGAGTACAGTTAGTGTTCATGCATCAATTATCAACAGCTCAAGGATCATCCTTTCCTGATTGTTTCTTGTATCTTATAATAGCCATAGGAAACCTGGAGATCCTAGTTATAATTGTTAGATTTAGAACATTTTATTTTCTGGAGTTCACTGACATTTATAATACTTCCTCTATTTATTTATTTGGCATATGGCAAACACATGGACTTTTAGTGGTTGAAATGTTAAATGTCCAGTCTACCCAGCCATTCAAGGACAGGATGGTCTATGTTGAAAAAATCAGACAATGGGCCGGTATAAGCTCTTGATGAACATTTGGACACAATGTGATGGATATTTTGTCGAGGAGCATCACAGTCACACTGAGGAGTAGAGACAAGACCCCACTTAAACAATGAGTCCAGGCAGGCATCATGTTGGGTACGGATCCTGTTCAGAGTTGACCAATGCTGGCAACGAAGGTCAAAACCTGGCACCTTTTGTGTAGGGTTAGGGTTCCTCCTCTAATTTTATCTCAATAACTACCCTGTGAGAGAAGGATGCAGCCAGGAATGAGACTGAGGCCCCTATTCTCTTCAATTTTCTTGTTCCTTTAAATGTGTTACTGTCCAGAAGGATTCCTTTTTTTTTAGTATGTCCTTCCTATTGTCCCCAATTTGAAGCCTGCTGAAAGCCTGTTAATGACAGATTGGTCTCAATGAAAATACCACTGCCAAAAGTACAATTTGAGAGGGTAACAGCACTAGCCTATCTTGAAAAAGCTAAACAAAAGTTAGTCCTAATTAGTACTTTGATGAAAGACCACCGGGAAACCCCAGGATTTTTGGCTATATTGAGAAGCAGAACTTAACTTTAAATAAAAAAATCAAAATAATTTATTACACTATTAATGCTTAAAATATTGATATCATAAATTGTAACTAATTTTGACAGAATACCTTATTTCTTTCTCCCCTGTATTTTCAACACTTTATCTAAATAATAAAATGTCAGTACTATAATCTTGAATGTCATATAAACTTCACTGTACTGAAATACAATGCATCATGACTTTTAACAAAAGAAAAAAAATAATTTTAAAAATTCTGAAAGAAAATAACTCAATTCCACATTGTCAAATAAAAAACATTACATAGGCTCAAGTACCATTAGAAGCTGAAGATATTACTATATAAGCAAAAAACTGTTATGCTAATATGCTAGATTTTCTTTCAATACATGTTTTTCTAATATTGTCTAGTTGTATATGACAAATGTATCTAGTAATAGATTTTTCAGATACATCACTTTATAAACCGGCTAGCAGTAAAGTGGTAGATAACATAATTTAGAATTATAAGAACATTTAGTTTAGAGTTTAAGCATAACATGCTACCAAAATGTCTCCACATTTTTAGGTTAATTGGCACCAGTTAATAACTTGTTCAATGTACCAAAACCTATTTTAGGGTCAAGCAGTTAAGTTATGAACAATGACCCCATATTAAAGTTTCTAAAACATCGCTTCCCTTGATGCTAGTGTTATTCAAGCTTTATCTTAATGATAGCGTTGATTTATATATTTAAAATATGATTCACTTTAGGGCTTCTTTTAAGAGAAAAAGGCTTTACCTACAAGTTCGTTGTTTGTTATATTAAAAAGTACACACGTTTGCTTTTGGAATTCGTTCAGTTCTTTTCTCTCCCCCTTCTATTTTCCCCTTCCCCTTTCTCTCGTTTTTAGTTACGTTGCGTTCATCTGTCCTTATTTTAACAAGGTGAATCGCTGAACTGCTCTCGAAAGGTAGTGGGAAAAAAAAAAAACCTGCTCGGGAGATGAAATCGGGTCTGAGGAAAAAGTCCTGTCCGCGGCTTGAGGCGAGTGTATTACTACCGGAGCAACCGGGAAGCGACTCTTTCCTTGAGGGATAGCTCAAGCCGAAGCCATGTAAGTCAAGGGGTCAGCGCTTGAGGTAACAATGCTCGTCGTGACGCCAGAAGCAGCGGTTGGAAACCCGTTTCATTCTCTCATAGGTGCCGAGGCACCAGGGTTTGGTGTCCGGTGACTAAAGTCGTTAGGCTGGCCCTGAGAGAAGAAACTGTAACCCAGACAAAAACATGAGTGGAAAGGCTTAACTTTGGAATCTGGGGGGATTGTGACGGTTGAGGCTGAGAACGCCACACAACGTTCGCTGCCCCCTCCCCTTTCTCGCTTTCAAAGCGGGACTCTGTCCACGAAGGCAGGCGGGACGGCGGGTGGGCACGCGCGCTGGGGGTGGGCTGAACTGGGCTCCAGCAGGGAGTTAACCGCTCCTGGCCCCGCCCCCTTTTTCCCGGAGGCGGCAATTGTGTAGAAGCCGCCGAGAGACTGGCTTTGTCCCGGAAGGGGGCGGGCAGCTCCAGGAGCTGGGCCGCTGCGCCAGGCGACAGTTGAGAAGGCGGAGCCCCGTCGCGCGGCGGGGGCCGGGGGAGGAGCGGGCACGAGTGAGGAGCCGTGGGGCCTGTTCTGTGTCAGCCGTGTGCGTGTGTGTGTGTTTGTGTGCGTGTATACGTTGAGGAGGGAAAAAGAGACGGAGGGGCTTGAGCAGCTCCCGGAGTCCCCCTCCCGCCGCGCCCCAGGCGGCTCCCTCCCTCTATTGCCCTTATCCCCCCCTCGGCCATGGAAGAGGCATCCCGGCTGCTGGCGGGTCTCCCTCCTCCTCCTGGGGCCGCCGGAGATCCCTCGCCCCACAGACTTCAAGCGCCTCCAGGCCCACCCCAGCCCCAGGCAGCCCCCGGACTTCAGGACACGGGTGACATCTTGCAGCAGATTATGGCCATCACCGATCAGAGCCTGGATGAAGCACAGGCCAGGTGAGAAATACCTGGATACGTTCTGGCTCCGGGCATAGGAGTGGGCGGGGCAGGGCGGGGAAGAGAGATCCTGAAACGAGATTGCCTACGTGTGGGGGGTGGGGTGGGGGGAGCGGTTCGCCCCCTCCCCGTGTCTTTTAGTTTGAAGTAACACGCTTTTTGGCCTGCGACAGTTGAGCTGGGAGCTTACGAGTAGCAAGGAATGTGGGATCTTCGAAGATCACGTTGTCTGCTGTGATAGATACATATTAGAATTTATAGAGATTTGAGGCAGATTTAGTAGGCCAGGGTCAGAGCAAACAGGAGCTGGGCACATCTGAAACTTTAGGTTTGGTGAAAGATAGCTACGGGATCTAAGCGAAGACAAAAGCTTGAGAAGCATTGGACGGTTTTTAAACCAATAGTACCTGGCTCTGGACGGTCTTCTTGTGATTACTCTGGTTAGGCTTGAGATGCCTAAACCTCACCAAGTCGGTTTAGGCATCTTTGACAAGTGGATCATGTGCAGCACTAAAATGGGTAATACAAAAAGAGGCTCAGAGATTTTAGTCTTGAGTCTTGGAATATTGGTTAGTCCGATTTGGTGACAGTCACTCAGATTTGCTGACTTCCTTGGTAAAAGGCTCCTGTCATCTTATACCAGACTCTGTTTATGAAACCATCTGCTAAAATCAAACTGCATTGTGACTTATTGTGAGAACTCTTACTACCGTTCGAAAACAGGATTTATGGTTTAGCATAAGAAGCCAGTCAACTTCAGCCAACTATGGTTATGCCAATTGTGAATTAGCATTGACCAACATACTCAAGAGGAAAAATAATCAGGCGTATATACTCTTTATTTAGGAAGGATTTGTGTCCAAAATGAAAAGAGTAATTGTCTAATGTGCTTTTATGCAGAAGCAGTGTTAGAATACTGTGGCTTGTGATGGCAAAAGAAAAATTGTGGCAGAATAATTTTGTTTTCTTGTCAATATGTGGTCAGTAGAGTTGTAGGCACAGTTATACACTATTAATAAACTGCAGTATAATGCATGAAATTCACAGAAAAATTTGTATCAAAAGATACAACACTAGAGCACTATGCAGCATTTTGCTATACCATTCAAAATAATAACAATAACTACTAATAAACAATAACTACTAATAATGACAAAGAATAAATCTGCAAGAAATAGGGAAGTAACAGAAATATAAGTTTATCTGAAGACCGAACTGAACATTTGAAATACAATAAAAACAGCTATACAGATCGTCTCTTATAAGGATAATAAAGATTATGATACTTGTTTGCGGATTTGCCTCACTACTTTCTGCTATTGGATCTGACACAGCTTCAAAGGCAATTCAGTTTGATTTTCCATGCCTTCAGGAAAATTGTGAGGGTAGGATAGCTCCACAATTACATATACTGTGGCCAGACTGAAGAAGACATGAGGAACAGATAGCTCTCACATTGGTCAACTTGTTGAATTTCTTGAAGAAACTTTTTTTAGTTAGTGCTATGTGTCATTGACAGTACAAAACAATTAAAATAGATCTTTATGTGTAATTGACAGTACAAAACAATTAAAATAGAACTTTATCTTTTCTTATTTGAACATATGTAATTTGGTTTGGCCTAGAACTGTTTAGTCAATATATTAGCTGCATTTATTTACTTTGGCAGAATTTATTTCCATGTATAGTAAGTTTAAATTCAAAATATAATTTTATTTTTTCAGTTAGGTTACAGTTTCAGAGATGAAAGTAAAGAATGACCGTGTAAAGCTTTTGCTTTATTTTTTTATTTAACTATATGCATTTGGCCTGAACTGGTGACTGACCCAGAAAAGAGTGGCAGTGTGTTGTGATTAAATAGCTATGTCATATATGCAAATTGATTTACCAACAGTTTTTGGAACGAAATAGATTATAAAATTATTATCCCCAAATAATGTAATTAAATTACCTACATATGCTAATTTTGGGGCTAAAAGCACCATATTCTCTATCTGGTTGCTTGGCATTATTCTTAATTGTTATGTTTGCAGACACCCTCCAACATCTCCAAATAGCTGCATAAAGTATCTTTGTGCAAATATCGCCTGTACTATCAGTAGTTTTAGGCTAGATAGATTAATGAATTGTTCTGCATTTCCGTGACTGGTAAAGTGATTGTTTAGCTCGGTTAGAAACTCAACTATAGAGTTGCCTAAAGCACTTTGAATGATGGAATTGTAAATATGAGTTGTTGCAAGATGAGGGAACCATATAATAAATGATTTAACATGTGCAGACTTTGGCAGTTTCCTTTAGCTGTGAAAATTGTTCACAGTCATTGCCATCTTGTCCTTTTATCTGGATTACTGCAATGTGTTCTCCATGGGGCTGCCCTTGAAAAGTATTTAGAAACTACAACTGATGATGCAAAATGCAGCTGCACAGATAGTGCAGTAAATGTTTTTTGATATTAAACATATGTTAACATCATTGCTGCATGAGGTGCACTGGTTGCCACTGTGTTTCTGGGTGCAATTTAAGATGTTGGTGGTTTGGGACTGAGGGCCCATCTTTTCCCAGTTGTTTCTATCCACCCAAATTGGTTTGTCAGATTGGACATGTTAGGGGTCTGGTCAGCCAAGGAATATCAGCTGGTGGAGACCAGGAAACATGCATCTTTTGTGGTAGCCCTTTTACCCTCTAGAAAATTCTCCCTTCAGAGATTAGGATGATTCCAGTTCTATTGGATTTTCTTAGGCCTGATTAAATGCCCTGGGGTTTGAGTGTGTGAAATTCTGTTTCCTGGTTATGTTGACATGTATGAGGCTAATTTTTCTTAGTTGCTGTGTTTGTGTGTGTGTGTGTGTGTGTGTGTGTGTGTGTAGTACTATAATTGTTTTTATGACTATTCATTACCCAGGGTAATTGTCTTAAGATGGGCAGCACTACAAATTGAATGAATGAATGAATGAATAAATAAATAAATAACATTGGGAGGTTTTCTTTTCTTCCCCCAATAAATTAGTAATGAGTCAATCTTTTTGCTGCATCGTTTGTCTACTTGCAGTTTGACAGGAGTACTAAACTCATACTTATTCCCCCCAAAATGAGCATATTGTTAAATCATAGCGATATTTTTTATCTTGTAATTTATGTTCTACCTTTTAGTAGAACATTTTCATTGGATATTTTAACCTTTTACAGTCAGTTGTATACCTGTCTATATCTTGAATCCATCTTAATGGCTGAAGATTTAATACATATAATATAGGATGCAGAACTCTACTCTTTTTTTGCCATTCGATTTTTGACTTGTGGAATGAAATAATTTCGTCTGGATCTGATGTGTGAAAAGCTTTCCTAAGTAGCTTGCAGTAAACAATATAAATTTTTTAAGGTAACCAGGAAGAAGATATTTTTACAGATAGGAAGAGAGGTAATTATTATTTATTTGAAATTGTGTGCTGCAGTTGACAAATGGCATCTTGAAATCTTGAAGATAGACTAGAGAAGAAAATAGGCTAATTCCATTTGATGTTTCTTAGGTTTCTATGGAGTCTGGGAATTTTTTTTCTTCATTGTATCTGCTTCTCCTTAGATATGCTGAAGTGGTAAAATACATAGAGAGTGGATGTATACAAAGAGAAGTAAAAGACTTGCCCCTGTATCATTCTTGCAGAACTACTTACATTTACATGTTAATTGGGAGATCTTTTAAAAATATAATTGCCTACAAATTACCTGCAAATCTGAGATTAAATTAGTTAAATTCAATCCTACTAAAAGCTGTTTGGAAGCCTGTTTCATAGATCACAATGGGACATTCTTCTGACTAAAACTACACAGGATTGAGCTTTATGAATGCTTAGATTTGCATGAGGTTGAGATGTAAGGAGTACATTTGTTTTAGTATTTTTCTAGGGTAATACTACACTATATTCAGTGTGATATATTCTCAGAGTTCTAGTAAATCACTGTATATACTTCACCCAAAATTAATCAAAATATTGAAAATATTAGAGAATAGACAATGGTAAATATTGCAGGAATGATCTATGCCGAATCTCTAGATGTTATCTAAGCCCCCCTCTAATATTTGTGGAGATGTATAATAGAAAGCATGAACGAAATAGAATCTGGTTCAAAACTGAAGCTATTGTTGAAAACCCTAGGAACAGTAAGATGCTTTTTTAAAATTCCAGTTTGAGAAGTACATCCTCTTTTAAAGGAGCATGGTTATCTCTTTGTGTTTTTCATATGATTGAAATTAATTATGGGATGTAACTTGCATGGTGTAGAAACGCCACAGAAATGTGAATTAGCACTCCTGTTTTTCTGCTATTGATGAAGGATGTGATTTCATTTTTAATAGAGAAATATTTATGAATATTAAATATTTTCTTATTTTAAAGAATGGTTGATAATATTCTGAGACTAATATTCTGAATTGTAGCTTTGAGGCAGGTGTTATATCGGTATACAGATTGAAAGAATATTCGTGAACTATGTACTAGGTACAAGGTAGTACTATATATGTACTACCTTGTAATGATTATTTTTATAACAAAATTATTTTAAAAAAGGTTTTCATACTATTTCTGTGACTGAATGATCTTAAACTAGATTTAGATTAAACAAGGGAATATATATTTCTTATATCAATTTCCATCTCAAAGTTTTGCTGTATTTGCTCAAAAAAAAATACCTCCACTAAATTCAGCACAGTGATCTGATAGTATCTATTAGTTTGATGGGATTTTTCCAGCATCCATATATCTAAAGTGTATAGACAATTCAGATAAAATTGAGTTGTAGTCCTTTTTATTTGCACAAATTACTTCTGCTAAAAGAAACATTTACTTTTTGGCACTTAGTTAAAGTAGTTAAAAGCCTTTAATACAGATGCTTGCAAAAATAATATTTTTTAATTTATCTGCTTTCCAACTCTGACACATGTTCAAGGTAGCTGTTGAAACACTACTGTACAAGCAAATAACTGGAAGTATATAGTGTGAAGCGTGTTATGTGTCAATTCATATAGAAACCAACACTTCTAAGGTACACTAAATTATAATTTATTTGATATTATCTGTAACTGTGGCACCTAAAAGTGAAATAATACTCTATCCTTTACAGCAAAGTAATTTCTAAGCACAGTATTGCATGCAAATTACACCTTTAGTATACCTCCAGAAAGTTGCCTTTCTTGTTCCTGAATTAGTGTTTTCCCTTCTTTTCCTCTGTTCATTCATATGTCAGTTCCTACATTCCTGTGGTTTGCTGTGCGTGACATAATGCTGAAAGAATTGGCTGAAGGTGCAGCATGAGTCAGGGTGGTATTTGTGCAGCAGAACATCAAGACACATTCCTTGAGTCCTGGAACTTGAGATGTTATTTCACTTAGGAGAGAAGACTCCTGTCCCCCAAGAAAATCATCACAGAATGTCATGAAATCTATTCTTAGTCAAGTTAATAATATTTTCATTTGATTTGTCCAAACATGTTCATATTAGCCTTGAAATCTGAAATACTACATACAACTACACAATATACACATTGTATATAATGTGGTCTGACAACTTGCTACAACTCTCAGTATTCAACTTTAAAACCAAGAGCAGCCTAGAATAATTTTGTATTATAATATTTCACAATACCTGTTGCTAATTTCTGAGGACTGTTTAGTCTTAAAGCCAGAAATCATCTTTTTACCCTCCTCAGTCAAGAAACATGATTTTTATGCTATCCCAACTTGCATAAGATAGTTGGCAGCTCTGTTCTTCCCTTAATAGGTTTTTGCCTGCTGACAATGTGAACCTTAGTGAACATGTTGTTCTTTGTGCAATATTATTACATTCATTGTGGAAGTGATTCCATTTTGAAATTGCACTTGGTTGGAATTAAACTTTCGTAGTCATGCCAAAGTTTTGTATCTGACCTCTGATGAAGTCAAGCAGTCAGAAACTGCTATCTTCCATGTATGCATTAGGATGCTATCCTGATGAAGTGGGGGCATTAGTGAGCAGACGTTTATTTTGTTGGCTTGTTAAATATTTGAATCTGATATTTTCTTAAAATGTTTCTGGTAAATCTTGAAAAGATAAGCAGCATCAGGCTGGTTTAATACTTGAATAGGAGATCATTAGGAAGTCCCAGAACTGTAGGATGGACTGCTGTATTGAAAAAAATATCCTAGAAGGTGTGGACAAAATCTATTTTGTTTCCAAAAAACCCTAATGTCTCTGTCCATGTACTCCCTAAGAATTCAGCTTGCCTTGAAAAAAAAATCAACTAATGTTTTATTTTATAAATGTATATGTATATTTAACAGCAGCATATGGAAATGAGAAACCTTTGTAACCCTTTGGGTAGTTTTCATAAAAATATTGTAGAGTCAAGCCATTAAATCCTTTAAAGCAGGGGCCTTCAAACTTGACATCTTTAAGACTTGTGGACTTCAACTCCCAGAATTCCTCCTCTAATTATGTTAGCTCAGGAATTGTGGGAATTGAAGTCCACAAGTCTTAAACGTGCCAAGTTTGAAAACCCATGCTTTAAAGAATGAAGGCAAATAATTTCAGTGAACAGAGAGTCTGGGAATGGAAGGATTTTGAATAAGAAATTTTGTAGCAGTGTCAATTTTATTCAGTGGGTTGATTCTGTAGAATCAAGCCATTATACATTTCACTTTAAAGAGTGAAGTTCAGTGAACAGAGATTCTGGGAAGGGAAAGATTTTGAATATGAGATAGGCGAGAGCAATACTGTAAAAGGTGAAATAAAAAATAAGAATCTTTGGCAAAAAATCTTTGACAAGATTTTCGGTCAAAAATATTTTCGATTATGAGTGTTTTGTTTGTGAGGTGGGCTATATTGAAACAATTAAGGAAAGGGAAAGCTTATAACAATTGCGGGCTATGAAAAATTCAATCTGGGAATGTTTTAATAATTTTTTAATTTTTTTAAAATTGAAAATTAGATTTTAAAAACATTGAACGTGGTGATCTTTTTGACATATATCACAGTCTTTACATTGTTGTAAATAAAGTTTTCACGGGTACTTACATGTATACTGTTCAGCTTCCTTCGGGTATTATCCCATGTCATTGTAGCTGTGCTTTTAAAGTTGAAGCAACATTTCGGCAGAATCTCATCTGCCATCATCAGGCTACTGTCCATCATCAGACAGAACTCAATACAGAAGCCTGATGATGGCAGATGAGATTCTGCTGAAACGTCGCTACAACTTTAAAAGCACTACAATGACGGAAAATACCCGAAGGAAGCTGAACAGCACACGCGCGCGCGCACACACACACACACACACACACACACACATATATATAGTAAAATCTTTGTATCAGTTTCTATCTTAGATATTTTGTTGTGGTATAAACTTTTCTTAAATTCTATTTCACATTTTTTTGACTTCCTTTCATATCCCTCCCATATTTTTTCCCCATATTTCATAGAATTCTGAAGTATCTCGCTTCTTCAGTTCTAACGTCAGACTAACTCAGCACGCTGAAATTTTTTTCCCATTATTACTTCATCATTTGGTCTTCCTTTTAACTTCCATGTTTGGGCAATTGATAATCTTACATCTGTGATAACATGGACAATTAGATCTAATAGATAGTTATACCATTTCTTTGTTTCTTTTCTAATCCTAATAATATTTTATTTAATATTGTATCTTGACAATTTATTCCCCATTCTTTTTTATCCCTTTCATATCTGGATTGTAATTGGAGGTATGCCCACCATTCCAATGTTAAACTCTGCTGATTAAGTTTGAGTGATGATTTTTAAAAATTGTTGTGAATAATACATGTGAAAAATGCACAGATTTGTTCTATTTAAAAATTTATCTTCATATTGTGTATTTCTGAAAACTAATGAATAGGACTGTGCAATTTGGATTTGAAGGCAAAACGATTCTTCAGAACATCAACCCCATAGACCTTTTGTCAGGGTCATTTTGCAGCTGGAAAGGGACATCATGTAAACTTTAAAAAATAGAAATGCTTCAAATGAAAGCTTCTGTGCACATCAAAACACCTTTTTCCTTTCAGATTCAAAGTATGATTCCCCTTAGCATTCAAGAGGTTTGTGACTGGAGAATGGATTTCTGTTGGACTTCCAGAAAAGAGTTGGTAAATTGAAGATGGCTCCACTGAAAGGGGAAGACCATGGTGGAATAAAGATCCAACAAGGGATTGTTTTTTGGAATTCTCTGGATAAGGAATAGGTTTGTACTCATACATGTGTGCTCCAGACAGTTGTTTCTCATGAGGAGACTGCCAGACAGCAGTTTCCAGTGAGTTTTGAGTTCAGGGAGACAAGAGATCACCATCTTTGCCCAAAATGTGGTGTCTACCTTTTCAAAGGACCTGGGGTTTGCATATTTCCTTCCTTAGTCACTTTTGGAAATTGCTTGTTCAGGCCCTGTCACATCGGCCAACGGATGCAAAACGTATGTAAAAAGGACACAGCGGACGAGAAAATGTTCCATCTGTTGTTATCCGCTCTCAAAAGTGCCCCAAATTTGCATAAAGAGAACGGACAACAACGGAAAGGAATGGACGGGGGTAGTACATAGCGAGGATGTTAAGTGGATGCTCCATGGAAGCCTAGCGCATGGAAGCGGATGACACATCCGCAGGGGTTCTGGGGGAGCACAGCGAAGCGGACGCGCAGCGGAAGGAACGGATGCAGAGCAGATGCCTAGTGGATGACGCGGATGCATCACGGACACCTAGCGGATGCCTAGTGGATGCAAAGTGTTCACTGCGCATGCGGGGAGGATGCATTGCATCAGCCCTGCGGATATAAAAGGATGCAGCTTGCAAGCAGATCACCATTCAGAGGAAAGACCTGCTGCCAGACACATCTCCAGCCAACAACCATGGGGAAGAAGAGGAAGCCTGTGCCTACTCCTGCCAGCCCTGGAAAGAAGGACAGGGCCACCATCCCACCACCTGAAGCTGACTCTGCTTCTGCTGGTACTTACTCTGCTGGTGCTGCTCCTGGTGCTGGTTCTTCTGCTGGTGCTTACTCTGTTGGTGCTGCTCCTGGTCCTGCTGGTGCTGCTGGTGCTTACTCTGCTGCTGCTGATCCTGGTTCTGCTGGTGCTGCTGGTTCTGCTGGTTCTGTTGGTGCTGCTGGTCCTGCTTTTGCTGCTGCTGTTGTTGTTGCTGCTGCTGCTGATGGTGGTGTGGTGGAGCAGCCCCTAGAACCTTGAAGCCCCTCTGATGAGGGCCCAGAAGGCCCTGCCAGAGGGAGGAAGAGGCATACGCGAGATAGGGAGAGGAACATGAGGATGAGGTTCTCAAATGGCTGAGGGAGAACGAGTACCTATGGCGGAAGGGACAAAGGCTCTATCGAGACACCAAGAGGAAGCAGGCGGCTTGGAGAGAGAAGGCGGAGAGCCTGGGCTACACTTCGGAGGTCCTCCTCGGATGGTGGAAGCACATGCACACCTGGTACGGGAAGCTGCACCTCAAGAAGTCTGGCCAGGCCGCGGTCAAGCTCACCAACCGGGAGACCTACGTGATGGCCAAGTACAGCTTCTTGGAGGGTGAGATCCGCCACTGAGGAGCAGCCCCTCTGTCAACCCTCTCTCTCAGGCAGCCTGCTGAGAGCCAGTCCTCTTCTGGCAAAGAGTCAGCTCCTATATCCAGGCAGGTATCTCTGGAGCGCCCCACGACGGAAACCCCCCCCGACAGCTGCACTCCCCGTGGCGGAGCGCGTGGAGGACCCCCTGACGCAGTTGGAGCAAGGAGAGGCCGCTGCCACCTGAGACCAACCCACCTCCACCCCTAGCTCCACCTCCACAGAAAGCAGGCAGAGAGGCAGACCGGAGGGGCAGAGCCACACTGTCCTGCTGGAGATCAGGGACACCATCAAAAGCAGCGTAGATCTCCTCTCTCAGCTGGTACACACCGACATATCATCCTCTAACAGAAAGCCCTTCCTCACCTACGTGAACCAGACGCTCATGGACATGTCTGAATTCCAGTACCAGGTGATCAAGGAGAGGATCACAGGTCTTCTGCACAACCCTCCAGGCCCAGCTGAACCTGCTCCGACCCAGTCCAGGTCTGCTCCTCCACCCCAGGTGATGTCACAGGCCTTCCAAGGCTTTCCACAGGCCCTCACCTACCAAGGCTACGGCTACCAGGAGTTCCAGTAGCACAGGCAACCCTTCCCAGTGCAGTCACAGGTTCATTGGATGCCACCGGTGCCACCGATGCCACCCACGCCACAGATGCCACCCACGCCACAGATGCCACCCACGCCTCACCTCGCTCACCTGCAGACCAGACAGCCCCACTACACTCCTCCTTCCTCCACCCCACAGCAAAGCCCGGCCTCAGAACATCTGTCATCGGTCTTGGGACTGACACCCCATGTCATGGAGGAAGGGGCTCTCAACATCACAGGACTGAGCCAGCTCTCTGAGAGCTTCCTCCATACACCATCCCCTGTTATCCTCTCTGGGCCAGGCACCCCAATGGCGCCTCAGACCAGCACTCCAGCAGCAGCCACCTCCATAGCACCTGGACCCTTCATCCCTGAGACTATGGGCATGCCTCAGAGTGACTGAGAAGAGTGCCAGAGACTGGATTGCTACCTGTTGACTTTATCTTTGCTTGGGACACATTACTTGGGTCATTTTGCTTTCACAGTTTGTTATTAATAAAGTTTATCTTTGCTTCACACACTTGGTTCAGTTCTTTTAGTAAATAAAGTCTTGATGGAAACTTTTAGAAATGGTTTAAGCCTTTGCATGCTTGTGGGATGGGGAAGGATAGCAGTGGGATGGGCAGGGATACCTGTGGAATGGGTAATAGCTGTGGGATGGGTTAGGATAGCAGTGGAATGGGCAGGGATACCTGTGGGATGGGTAATAGCTGTGGGATGGGCAGGGATACCTGTGGGATGGGTAATAGCAGTGGGATAGATAAACCTCCAGTGCAAGCATAGTGGGACTGTATGGTCCACCCTCCCAGGTGCCACACCTGTGGCCCTTTATTATCAATAAAAATCATTCATCAACACATTTCAACATAAACACAACTCTTTATTAAATGCCCTGTTCATTGTAGGGCCACTCAACATACATGGCACAATCTCATCAGTGTGATGAGACAGGCTGAAGGAAGCATCCATTAAGCATCTACCATCCTGTCTTGCCACTCCACTGCTGCAGCTGGGGAGTTGCCCCAGTGTTTCAGGAGGTTGCGCTGCTTCTTTCCTTCACGTGAAGCTCTGTTGGGGCCTTGCACATCCACAGTATCTATCAGGTTTCGCCCTTGCCTCCATTCACCAGGCTCCATGTCCCCATTGCCTTGTTGGCGGTCGACAAGTTTGTTCTGCAACACTGGGTAGCGGGTGCGCATGAGACTGTGCAGGATGCAGAAAGCTTCCACGATCCTCCTCACGGTCTGTGGGCGATGCTGCATGGTGGTGAGAAGTACCTGGAACCTGTTGGCCAGGATGCCAAAGGCTTTCTCCACCACCCATCTTGCCCTGGGCAGCCTGTAGTTGAAGATCCTCTCTTCACGGGTGAGGCATCTGGAAGTGTAGGGCTTCATGAGGTAGATTCTGAGGGAGAAGGCGTCATCCCCCCACGATGAAGTAGGGCACATCTTGTGTGTCATTGGGCAGGGGGTCTGGATCTGGGAAGCCCATGATGAGGTTGCTTCCAGCCCCTCCTTGAGGTGACTGGCGTTATATACCTGGGCATCTGAAGCTGACCCGTTGCCTGAAGCATCGATGTACATGAACTTGTAGTCAGCATCGACCATGGCGAAGAGGATGATGCTGAAGAAGCCCTTGTAGTCGTGATAAGTGGACTCTGAGTTGGCTGGAGCTTTGCAGGCCACGTGCTTCCCATCTATGGCTCCAACGTGTGGGGGAAGTTCCACTTCTGATACCACTGCTCTGCAACTTTTTTCCAGCCTTCTTCAGTGGAGGGGCACTGGAGGAGTTCCTCCAGGTATTCTTCGATGATGGCCTGCACCACTTCTCTGACCAAAATGCTGATGGTGTTGTGTGGCACCCTCCAGGCGTACTGCATGTTCCTGTACGTGGTCCCGGAGGCCAGGTGGCGCAGAATCAGTGCCACCTTCAGCCCAGGTTCTAGGCTGGGCCGGAAGTTGGTGTTTGCCTTGGTCAACCTGGGTGTCAGGCGCTGCACAACTTCATCAAACATGGCTGGCGGCATCCTCATGAAGTTCTGGAATGCACGAGGGTCTTTGTTCCTCAGCTCCACCATCAGCTTGTTGTACACTCCGTACTCCGCTCTTCTCGCGATCCATCTTTGGACCCACACACTTCTTGGATGCCTCCTTTTCCTTGCGTACAACAGGTGAAAGAGCCTGTTGAGGGCTTCACACTGTTTTAGAACGATGGCGGCTACCAAAAGGAGTGTGCGACAATCCATTGTGGAGATGACTGGATGCTGTGGAAGAGCAAGCGCAAGATGAAGGCTGAAGAGGTCTGCACAGCAGGGCTGCTGGACTGAAAGTGAGATCCAGGTGATTTTTCCCCCTTTTTATAGGAAATATTGTTTTTCCGCTAGGTGTCCTTCTGCATCCTCTAGACATCCTGCAGACATCCTAAATATCCGAGATACGTCCCCTATACGAACGTTTTTTCCGTTTTAATGCTTCATATGTGAGCTGCATCCGCTTTCATCCTTTCTACGTCCATGCTACTAACGCTGCGTGTCTGTTCTGTGTCCGTTTTGCTTCCTCCCTGTGTCTGTTTTCTGCTGGAGCGGATATGAGTTGGGCGGATGCGCAACAGATGCCTAGCGGATATAGTGGACGCCTAGCAGATGACGACGGACGTATAACGGATGTTCCCCGTATGCGTAGCAGATGTAGAACAGACGCGGTGGATACTTTATCCGCTCAAAAAGTTTTGTGCAGCTCAAAACTTTTTGAGTGGATGAAATCTCAGTAGACGGATACTGGATGGATAGAGAGTATGAAAAATGGACGCAGTGAGTACAGAACGGATGCATCGCGTTAATCAACGGATGGCAAGTGTTTCTCTCCATTTTACATCCTCTTTCCATCCGTTGGTGCTGTGTGACATGGGCTTTATCTGCTTTTCAGATATTAACCATAACTTTTACGAAGGTTTAATTGCAAATTAAGATTGAATTTCCTTCAAACTTTAATGAAAGAAAATTTAAATACAAATATAAGAATTTAAAATCTTTTAAAAAATAAATAGCAAAAAGAACATTGATTTTAGGAAGTTACAAATGGACTCTTGGTCCAGATGGTTTTGAAATATGATTTTGAAACTAATTATAAGAATTTTTGCCATGGGAAAATCCTGTTGTTTTGAATACTTGAATATACAATAAGATGAGGTTTTGAAGATTGACACTTGAAATAATTAAAGCAATTAAATGTTACAATTAAAGGAGAAGAACACTTAAATTTGTCCTAGAAGAATATTTGATTTGAAGGTGGATTTAAAAATGATGGATGACATGGAAGATGTCATTCATTCATACACAAATGAATGCTAATTTTTTAACAAACCAAAAGAGTGACCTGGATAACTTTCTTATAAAACAGATTTACAAAACAGATTTGTTAAATTGTTGAAGAATTTTGTAAAAAAGGGACAAAGATAATATGAGAAGAAATCAAAATCTAAGAGATTATTTGAAGGGATTAAGGATCAAGATTGTTCAAAGTAAAGGGGAGAAATGTAAAAAAAAAGATCAAGATTGTTAAAAGTAAGAGGAAGGATAAATAAAGGACAAATAAAGTTGGTTTATTTGATAAAGGTTAAAATAGATATACTGTTACCTCTGGATTTTTGCTGACCAGGATTGAATTATGAGACTTTAAATATTTCTACAACTTTAAAAGCTGTACTGATAAAAGAGATGATACATTTGTTGTATTTTAAGAGATGATAACTTACTAAAATTATTTATACAGATTGTCCTCGAAATACAGCCTTTTGTTTAATGATTTTTTTAGTTACAATGACACTGAAAGGAAGTAACTTAGAACTGTACCATTGCAGCATACCTACAATCACCTAATCAAAATGTGGGTACTTGGCAACTGGTATGTATTTATGGGAGTTGCAGCATCCCAGGGTGATATGATCCTAACTTGTGACCTTCTCAGCTGTCAACTAGGAGAGCTAGATTTCCTAACTCTGGCAAAAAAGCTCATAAAATTGGGCACAACTCATTTAACAACTACCTTGTTTTAGGAATGGAATTTCTGGTCCCAACTGTATTCATAACCTGTACTTGTCGTTATATATTTATATATTTCTTTTCTTAAAACTACATTCTTATTTTTTTCTTTTCCTATTTTTTAAAAGTTTTTTCCTCTCTTTTCCGCACTTTCTACTTTTTATAATTTTTTTAGTATTCTTATCTTGCTAAGTGTAATGTTCCATAAAATTACCAAAAAATGATCCAAAGTAGCATAGTCTAAAATTTCTCCTCCATGCTGACTCCTCCTGATGACATCATCAAGCTGGGTCCATCTAGTATAAAAGTAGCAGACTGTGGGAGAAATCCCCCCAGCTTTGACTCAGCTTCTTTTGATGACCATAAGCTGGTGTCTCTGAAAGCAGTTTAGTTAGCAAAAGCAAAAGCTATCTTCATCATTGGCATCCACTCTCCTGCATTGCCGAGGATTCAATGTTTTCTTCAACCGAGGGAGATTGTAAATAGGGAGTAACCCTTGATCCTCCCCCACAGTCTTCTCTCAGCGATTTAGGCCGATCATAAAGATTGCATCGGTGATAACAGTGCCTCTCAGCTGATTGTAATTTTTCACTTTATTGCCAATTTTGCCGTTCGGGAACGATTTAACCCCTGCGTTGCCTGTAGCTCTTGCAAGTGGCCAATATGGAGGCTGCTTCTTCAACCGCATGTGGTGAGTAGCCATTTTGAAAGCTTCTTCTTCTAAAGAAAGTAGCGAGTGGCCATTTTAGGTGGCATCATCCCCCAAAGGCCAGAGTCTACTGTTCATAAGCTCCTATTCAGGCTATTGCATAGACAACACATAGTGAGTATCGCTTCCAGCATTTTTGTCTCTGTTTATGCATAATATGGATCAAGACGAGGCCCACACAGAGCCTTCAGGCCTGTTCTCTCAAGGCCTCCAAGCTGGCAAAAGAAAGAAAAGGAGACAATGCTCCCAGTCTGTTGAAAGAGAGGTGGCGGCCAAAATAAGGGCCAAAGCTTTGGGCCCTAAGAAAACATCCCAGGCCGAATTAAAGGCAGAGAAATGAAGGCATGCAGCCTTAGAAAGGCAGTTCAACAAAACTATTGAGCAAATGAGGGCTCAACTACAACAGGCTTCCCAACCAGCCAATCCTCTAGTTGTTCAGCCAGCTACTTCTAGGGAGAGGGAAGATACCTCAGTTCCTCTTAGCCACCTCCAATCCTGGGCCCCCGAGCGACCTGAAATCCAGCCAGGACTTCAAGACTTGAGCAGGTCAGGTCCCAACTTCGCCCAGACTCCTTGGGAACTTTCTTCTTTCTTCATCTATCCCATCCGTGGCCCAAAGCAGGTCTCGATCAAGACCAGAGGCGACTTTTACTCCAACAGCAGCAGGTCTTCGGCCCCTGGATCCTCCATCAAGTGGCAGATCTTCTGACATCAACAAAGTAGTCTCCTTAGCCATCAGACAGGGTCTGGCAGAAGGGCTTCAACACATCTTCAGGCCTTCGGACAGACCTCAGCCTTCCTTCCTGGCTTTTCCTCTAGCGCAGATTCCCCAAAGGAGACTACTTCACCATGTATTACAAAGGTGAACCCATCTTACCTATGCTGAAGGAGTGGACCTCACTCAGGGAGAGTATGAGGAATCATCTGAGCGGAGCCCCTCCCCTGATTTTGATCTGGAAGAGGGAGAAAGAGGGACCCCAACCTCTCGGAGGAAGAGGAAGATCCGAGGCCTGATCAGCGTCCTTCAGCTTCTGTATTCAAATCTGCTTTATTCAAGCCTCTCCTGCACAAGCCACTGGTAACAGCACAGTTGTCAGTGGAGGAAATTGTCCCCGAGCCTCAAGTGGTACAATTGGGGCATGGGGATTCCCTCTTCTCCAAACCCATTGTTCATGTGGAGGTCCTTCCTTCCCCCATCATCTTTCTTGATTTAGTCAAGGAACAATTTGCCTTCCCCACTGCAAGCCCCCGCCCATTGTCCCAAGAAAAGCGGTTCCACAATGTGGGTCCTCCCTTAGCTACAGCTCTGGCAGTTCCCCCAGTAGACACCCCAGTTGTGGCCTCCTTCTCCTCAAGCACTCAAACTGCCTGAGGATGTAATAAAGGCAGAGGACAAATGCTCCGAACAAGCACTGAAGCGTAACCATCAAGCCTCGGCTTGGGCCAGCCGGGCCTCAACTGCTACATCATTTTTTACAAGGTCTTCCATCCGCTGGTTATGCCAACTTCAAGGCTGCATACCGCCATCAGATGTAGGTCGCATCAAGACCTCAATAAGATCATAGCAGCAGCTGAGTTCTTGGACGCCACCCTCAACGCCGCCAAGTTCTCTTCCGGGGCCATGTCGTCATCAGTGGCAGCTAGGAGACTGCTATGGCTATGAAATTGGCAAGCGGAGCCTTGACGAATGTGGAAAGTAGCTTCTGCCCCATGTACCAGTGAAAAGCTGTTTGGAGATGCCCTTGACCCATTTGTTGTTGAAACAAAAGACAAAAGGAAAGTCCTTTCATCAACAGGAAGGAGCAGACTTCCGCCCTACCCCATACTGGCCTCCCTCATTCAGGCCTGAAAACGCCTTTCCCTTCTCCAGACCTCAGAGAATGTATTCTCAGCGGTCAAGATCAATGCTATGAGGCTACCGGCAGACAACAAGCTGCGGATAAACGGCCCTTCCGTCGCTCTAAATAATCTCTTATTCTCCCCTCCCTTTGGAGGTTGTTTGGCCTCCTTTGTTTCCAGATGGGAGGAGTCAACGACAGACGCCTGGGTACTCAATACAGTAATGTCGGAGTTACAATTAGAATTTCTATCACCACCCCCAGAAAAATTTCTACTCTGCCCCGTTTCCCGGAACAGTTCACGAAGGGCACTTATGAAATTGGCCATTAATCACGTGGTCGATATAAAGGCCATTCAACCAGTCCCTGAATTACAACGTGAATGTGAGCTTTATTCTCGGATTTTCGTCGTCCCTAAGGCCTCGGGGGGATGGCGAGCCATTCTCGACCAAAAATTTCTGAATGAGTTTATCCCAAAAATTTCTGAATGAGCCTGTTTCAAAATGCAGACTCTGCATTCTATTCTGGAGAGTGTTCGGGAGGGCGATCTCCTCTCTTCCATTGATTTCATGGAGGCTTACCTCCACATTCCCATCTGGCCTAATCATCGCCAGTTTCTCCATTTCTGTTACCAGAATTCCCACTTCCAGTATCGGACCCTTCCTTTTGGGCTCTCTTCTGCCCCAAAAGTCTTCACAAAGTTACTGGCGGCATTGGTGACTTCATTCCGGTCTGTTCTAGTGAGGATCCAATGCTACTTGGAAGACATCTTGGTCCTGTCGTCCTCCACCCACTCTGCCCATCAAGATCTTCAAACCATTCTCCATTGCCTCCAGTACCACATTTTTTTCCACCAACTCCACGAAAAGCCATCTCTTCCCAACAACCAGATTGCTCCATCAGGGAGCCATCATCGACACAACTCTGCACCAAGTTTTTCTGTCTCCAGCCTGAGGGCAGAGCCTTATCGAGATCATTTGACAGGTACAACGTCAACACATTGTCTCCCTGTCACTGTTGTCCAAACTTTTGGGCAAAATGATCTCATGCATAGGCATCGTTCCATAGGCACGGCTACACTCACGGGCTCTACAATGGTTCCTGCTCCCCTGTTAAAGAGCAGGAACCAGCCGCACATCTGCCAAGGTCCTGCTCTTTCCAGAGGTCCGCCGTTCCTTCAAGTGGTGGCTTTCCCCAGCCCTTTTGAAGGGTCTGCCATTCAAGGAACCGGACAGACTGATCATCACCACTGATGCAAGTCTCCTGGGTTGGAGAGCCCACATGGAGGGTCTCATGGCTCAAGGGATCTGTTCCCAGTTAGACAGGACTGGGCCCATAAACTGGCTAGAACTCAGAGCCATTTATCTAGCTTTGAAACATTTCAGGAACAGGATAGTGGGGTCCCATGTGTTAGCGTTGATAGACAACATGGCTACAAAGGTGCACGTCAACCAGCAGGGGGGCACAAGGTCCAGGGTCCTCATGAGGGAAGCCAAAAGGTTGGGGAGGTGGGCAGAGAGACATCTGTCTATCACCACAGACCACATCTTGGGAGTCGATAACTCCCAGGCCGATTGGCTGAGCAGGTGCCCAGTTGACCACGCAGAATGGTCCCTTCCCCAGTCCATTTTCAGGGATCTCTCCCTCAGGTTCGGGACCCTGGAGGTAGACCTCTTTGCCTCTCCCCAAAATGTTCAAGTAAACAGATTTTTCACCAGGTTTCCTTGTCAGGGAGCGGAGGGGACCAATGCACTTCGGAACAGATGGTCCACCGGTCTCCTCTACGCCTTTCCCCCTCTTCCCATCATTCTGGCGGTCATTTGAAAGATGTTGGAGGAAAGGGCAGAACTGATTCTCCCCCATTGGCCCAGGAGACCCTGGTTTGCAGATCTGGTGAACCTGTCTGTAGCCACTCCCTGGAGGGTTCCAGACCACATAACCTCACTACATCAGGGGGCATTGCTCCACCTGGATCCCCAGTGGTTCAAATTGACCATGTGGCGCTTGAGTGGCAACTGTTAAGAGAAGCCAATCTCCCAGACCAGGTCATCCTTACTATCCAAGCATCTCGTAAATCTTATACGACGTGTATGTACAATGCCATCTGGAGGGTTTTTTGTCATTGGTGTCACAGGGAAGGTCTCTATCCTACAGTAGCGGGGGTTCCCACATGAGGAAGGAAAGGAATCCCAGGAGATGACTGAAGCAAGAGCCGCTACTTGATGGTGTAAAGTGTTAGGAGCCAGACTGTTTCCTCCAGGATGGCCTTGATAAAAGTCTGGCTCCTAACACTTTACACCATCAAGTAGCGGCTCTTGCTTCAGTCATCTCCTGGGATTCCTTTCCTTCCTTATCTCCTCATCCTTCAGTTCAGAGATTCTTAAAAGGGGCTTCCAATCTCCACTGTCCTATGGTTCACAGGTTCCCATCCTGGGACCTTCACATGGTCCTCCAGGCCCTAACAGAACCCTCCTTCGAACCCCTCAGAAAGGTGTCCCTTCAAGTCTTGACCTTCAAGGTGATTTTCTTAATAGCCATCACTTCATCTAGAAGGGTGTCAGAGTTGGCTGCTCTATCTATACGGCAGGACCTCTGCACTCTTGTTCTTCATTTAGACCCTACCTTTGTACCCAAAAGCTGAAACAGTGAGCACTAATGAAGGAAAACAGTGCCACTAACCAATCTCAGATATGTTCCCACCTTTTGGAAGTATAATATGATAAGGTATCTTTGGACTCAGGTACAATAGTGGTGTTCAAGTTTATGCATTATATTTTAGAAAAAAATAAGTGATGAGATCCTCTAGCAGCTTGCTGTGATATGTTTGCAACATTCACATTAAGTCTGACTCCATGTAGAAAGGGTCTAGTGAGAGACTGAGACCAATAGAGGAACATTCTCAGATTCTTTTGAACTTGTGAATACCTAGAATTTGAACAAGAGCCTTGTTATCTGTAATTTGATCTATGCAAAGGAAGCTTGTTTTTGCAGCTAGGAAAGTTGAACTGCATTTTGTTAGAATTGGGAGTGATTATTGTAATGCTTCATTGAAATAGGGAATAATACCTAAGAGGTGCACCTTTTGAAGATCCCATCTCTCAAATCAGCTACTTCAGACAGCCATTAATATGATGATCAAATAGTTGTTAGGCAATGTATTGGAGAAAATAGTGGAGATTCAGCTGCAGGGACCCTAAATGAAGTGGGTTTTCTGAATACTCTTCAGACTGGATGTAGAAGAGAAACAGTATTGATCATGCTAGTTGATAACTTTGTCAGGCCTTGAATAGTGGGTATGCATCCCTCCTGATTTTTTAATGCTACTGAATATTGTTCTGGATTGTCTGCAGGAATTGGGATAGATTCCTTATTGCACAGAAGTTCTGCTTCTTCCTAAGGGATTTGAATTGATGTGTTTGGGGGAGAGAGTAGTTAAACCTAAGAATGCTTCAGTTTGAATAGTATTTGTTTCTCACAGTTATATAGCTGCCTATTACACAATAAAGGGACTCTAGGCAGCTTGCAATAAAAAGAATCATGAAATCAAAATGTTAAAAATAACTACAATTAAAAATATCACCTATAAACTATTACAGGACAATAGAAAAAAAGAAGGCTTTGGTTTTCCAGATTTTGAAACATATTACTATGCTGCAATAACAACCTGGCTCAAGGATTGGGTTAATTTGATAAATAAAAGGATCTTAACATTAGAGGGCTTTGATCTCCAACTTGGATGGCACACATTTATGTGAGATGGAAAGAGTAAGCACCACTTGTATTTTCAAAGGCATTATATAAGGAGTGTGTTATTAACTATTTGGGAAAAGATAAAAAAGTACATTACTGTAAGGCCCCACTGTGGTTATCTACAATGGAGGCAGTTACACATCCAAACGTTTTAGATTTTGATAATATTGCAAGATACAAAGATCTATTACATGAAACCGGAGAGTTAAAGAGTAGGAAACAAATACACATTCAAGAAAAAGAGATAGCATGGTGGCCCTATGTGCAGATACAAACGCATTACAAAAAAGATAAAGAACAATTTGGTTTTAATATGACCTACCAAGAATTAGATAAGATTTGGCATGGAGAGGAAAGGAAATTGATTAGTAAAATATATAAATATCTATTGGATTATAAATTAAAAGAAGAAACAGTCAAGGAATGTATGATAATTTGGGCAAAAAATATGGGCCACAGTATTGAATTAGACAAGTAGGAACATATTTGGGAAATAAATTTCAAACTAACTGTCAGCCTCGTACAAAGAGAATCTCTATAAAATGGTGTATCGTTGGCACTTGCCACCCACGAGACTGGCTAAGATGTTCCCAAACCTCCCCCCAAACTGTTGGAAATGTAACTGCGTCCAGGGAACATCCTTTCACATGTGGTGGACATGTCCATATGCCCAGAAGTTTTGGAAAAATATCAAAAATTGGATTCTAAATATAACTAAACAAGATGTAAAACTTGAACCTGAAACCTTTTTGCTGGGTATGATAGACTCAAAAATAGAAAAAAAATATCAATATTTAATCTTGCACATTATAACGGTAGCCAGAATAAGCTATGCTCAAAATTGGAAACTGTCTATTGTCCCTTCAGAGGAGATGGTCATTAAAAGAATTCACGAGTGTGCAGAGATGGACAGCCTAACCAAATTACTAAAAAACAACAAAGATAGTGAATACTACAAAGTTTGGAACTGTTGGTATGAATGGTTAAAGAAAAAGCAACATTTGACAACTGAATAAGTTATGAAACTATGAAGAACATGCATTTAATCATAAAGTATTCTGTGAAAATAAAACATAAAAAGAACGAGGAAGGTATTGTAACAAGGAAGATCACGTCAATGTTATGGAGTAAAAGAAAAAAAGAAAAGTAACCAATGCTCAATACCTGCTGCAAAATGTACCATATATACTGGTATGTATATATATTTATTTATATGTTTGTTTCTTTTAAAATGTTTTAAATATATTAAACTTAAATAAACTTTATTTTAAAAAAAATCACATATTATTATTTATAATGGAGATAATTGATGTTAAACAATGCAGCCATGATATCAGTTCACCATTGCCTTGAAATCCCCTGGCCTGCTGACACAACTGCTTTTTAAGGGACCTCTGGAAGGATGTCAAGGAGGGTCTGTTTCATTTGGAGGTTTTTAGGAATGTGAGTCACTTAACATTTGGGTTGGAAAATATATAAACCAGGATAGACATTTTAATATTGTCTCTTTAAGAGAATGCTAAAATTGTAATTGGGTGTGGTTCCTCAAATGGCCATCAGATGGAGCCAAAAACCTGGGTTGTTTAGTTCCTCTCCTGTTGCTGAGAGTGCTGCTGTTATTTACTGTTGCCAATCATAGTTCTTCTTGGGTTTGATGTAAGTCTGTTACTGAACTGTTTTTGATATTGGACTTTGTTATTGGATTATCCCTGGACTGAAAACTGACTGTTTTAACCGTGAATGACTTGGACTGTGTTTGGACTTTGCTTAACTGTTTACTGGAAGTAAAAACTACATTTTACTATACAGTATAGCTGTGTGCTGTTTGTGTGTTATTATTCACCACTCTCACTACATCTCCCTGTGTGAGCTCATTCTCCTAACGGGGAATTACCTCAACAGAGGTGGGGGGTGATGATGTTCTACTGGACAGCTGCCATGGCAGAAAAAGCTTAGCTCCCATTTTTCTGCAGGATTGTCTATCCTACCCAACTAGGTCTACTATATGGAATCTTTAAATAGAGCAATGCTCAAGATACTAAACTGCCCTCGTGAATTAGACTGTCGGTGTTTATAATTCCTGTATTTTTATTGTATGATACTATTAACAACATTGAATCCTTTGGGAAATTGGTGGTATATAAATCATTGTTACATAAGTGTTCAGGTGCCCATGTGTTCATCTCACTAAATGACTGCAATCTCAGTTCCCCCATTACAGTTGTGACTTGGGATGAGGAAGGCCGTGGGAGGCTCAGTGCCTGCTGGCATGCAAAAACCTGCCATGGGCCAGGAGCCCCACCGGCGCATAGGTCTTGCCCTATCCCTCTCTTGGAAGGCTTGAGCCTTTTTTCTGCCCCACCACTTTCCCAGAAGGTTTGGGTCTTTGTCCCTCCATACCACTACCAGAATGCTTTGTGCTTCTCTCTACCCCACACTCTTGGAAGCTGAGTCCAGGTAACAGAGTCCAGGAGGCAAAAGGGTTGTGGGGAGATAGGGAGTTAGGAGTAAGTGAAACGGCACTATGGTCATAAGGGCAAGCAGGTTGCCAAGCACCTGAATTTTGATTATGTGACGTCAGGGGCACTGCAATGGTTGTAAATTAAAAAATTGGTCATAGGTTCCTTTATTCAGCACCTCCGTAACCTTGATAGTCCCTGAACGAATGATTTCAATTTGAGGACTTTCTGCGATCTGTTTAAGTATTTGTACATCAATATATAATGTCTCAGTTCAGGTTGCTGTTCTGGGATGATATACCCTCATACAAAGCTGAGAATTCTACCCTAGAGATAGAAAGGTATAAAACCAGAAGTCTAGCTATAGTTATTGCAAAAGGCTTTGACACAATGTATTTTGGTTTATCACTTCTTTGTTTAGAAAAGGTAAAAATGTAAACAAACTGCTTGCTTTAGAACAAAATCTTCTTGATTTGACCAGAAATTTGTGAGAGAAAAGTTGTCCGTTATACAAGTGATTTATCAGTTCTGATTTGGAGTCTGTGTTTGTGTCATGATTCACAGAAGATGTCTGCTAAGTAATATGCAGAGACTATTGCCTGAAAAGTGTGCTTGGTTCCATTAGGATAAAATTGCTTTCTGACTACTGTTTCCAAATATAACTGGTGGAAATAATGAATAGATTGGAAACTGACTTAAAAATAGAAAATGTTCTTAAATAACTGCATTTTCCTGTATAAGTGTCTAATTGCCAAGGATGTTTCTTTTCATAACTTTGAACTTAAGAATTCAGATGCTAATAAGCTAGGGAAGGAAAGAAACTGCTATATTCTAAAGCAATACAATGGAAATTTGAGAAAAAATTAAAATTTATTAGCATCCTTTTACAAATACAAATAAAAGCTTTTTACTGCCATTGTCAATCCCATTCCTGGAGTTTTCAGTGGATGATAGATACAAACCGAGCCATCAATGTCTAGGTCAAAAGTCAATAAGGAACCAAAGATATGACCTGCAAAATGAAATTCTCAGTGCCCCTTTGAAAATGAAATATATTTTGTCCTTTTATTTGTCAGTTGCATTAATTAGTTTGTCCTGTATCTACTGTAGATACAGGAATTATAACATTCTGATACTGTAAACAGTCCTTTATAAAAAAATATTTCTATATTACAGAACTTTCAGAAATCATTTTGGGAATTAAAGGCTGGGTAGCAATATATGATCATTTTTAATGCATAGATACATCTGCATATGCATACATATCCCTCTCAGGATAAGCAAATCAGATGAAGCTTGAAAAGGAGTAAGAAATAGCAAAATGAATTAAATGGATGAGATAAGAGGAAAAAAGAACTATAGCTAAATCTGTATGGTAAATGACATTTTAGCCATTTTTTTTGGAAAACACAAAGACCTGACGAAGTATTTTTAATTAGTTTTTATGAGTTTTTTTTTTAAAAAAACATACCATTTCATCTTTAGAGGGGGAAATTATGTTTGTGCAGCAACTTTGGAATGCCTCCCTAAATAGATTTGTGAGACACTTATACTTGGATATGTACGGTTCTTTTTTCAACATGCTGAACTGGGGATGGACAGAAAGTTTTCTGGAACTAAATCTTCCAGAACAGAAGATTCTGAATATAATCTCATACCTGAAATACCACAAAACATCTGGAAGACTGTTAGGTCAGAAGTGCAACTTGTAGCTTTTGATTTAAACATTAATTATTAAAGATGGCACTTGGAGGCCTTTTCAAGCTCTTTGTATTTCATGAGGTAGCATATTTGTTCATACAGGTATACATTCATACATTCTTGACCTATAATTGGTTGCTTAGTGACAGTTTGAAATTACAATGGACTCCCTAAAAGGTACTTAAAGTCTGTTTTCAAAATTATGGTTGCTGCAGCACCCCCATGATCATTCACCCTTACAACTGACCACATAGGTGCTGCGGAGTCCATTTTGCCTATCTCTCCCACCCATCCTGTCCTTCCGAGGTCCCCACAACCCTTTGACTTGCTTCCCAACTCAGCCACCTCACTTAACAACCGTTACAATTGTGACTGTAATGGGTAGGCACTATTATGGTTGTAACTCAAGGACTGCTCTGTGAAAACAAATATTCCTAGAAAAAAGGGACTGACTACTATAGTGCATTGCCCCACTATTTTATGTCATTGTAGTGTTCCAGATGTATTTGGAATAGTAATATAAGTTTGTATTATTTCTGAACAAAAACAACATGAGAATAGAATTCTAATACAGAAAAGAATTCTGAACTACCGTTATTTAGTCCAGCACTCTGGCTCAGTTTCATATATTGTATGATTCCCACACATTATACTTTTCTTTTAGTTGCATGATCAAGAAAAAGTAACTGTCATATATGTCTTATAGTCAGTTAATTTCACAATGAAATCAGTAACATAAGAAGTACTATTTATTGGTCTTGAATAAAAGCAGGAATGGCTTTTATTCTAGCCCAATAGAAGGAGTGTGATACCTTAGTGCAGTGGTGGCTAACCTTTTTGGGCTCCTGTGCCAAAAATTGTGCATGCACCTGTGCGCAAGCACTCGCGTGCCAGCACCCAGAATGCAATGTATGCCTCCTCCCCACGCACTCTGTGCATGCATGTGCAATCCCCACCCCACCCCTTACCTGCACTGCACCTCGCGGCTGATTTATTTCGGTTGGTTTGAGGCCTTTTTCAGCCTCCCAGAGGTGTGGAAAAAGGCTCTGCAAGACTTTTCAGAGTGAATTATAGGCCCGTTTCGTCATTTTGGCGATTACAGTGATGCATGCACAGTGAGGTAAGTTTGCCTGCGGCTGGAGTGCCAGCACAGTTGGCTCTGCGTGCCACTTGTGGCACGTGTGCCATACGTTTGCCATCGTGGCCTTAGTGGAAGATCCAGGTTGGTGTTTGCTTTTAAGATGGTTTGCTTTTAAGATGGTAAAAACTCTTTCAGACTTTGTTTGAGTGAATATCATATTGATATTCTCACAGTTCTGTGACGTTGGTGCAAAGTTAAAAAGTAGGCTGCATAAATACTTTTTTGTTTTTCTACTAGGTGTATCTCATTTTAAAGCAGACAACCATACTAATAGAAGTGTAAGAAAGATAATATTGTGCAAATGCAGCCTTGAGGCTTTCCATGTGCTTTTAAAATGCAAGTCCACCATCTAATTATATAAGTTTAACTCTCGTGTGGCTTAGTTAATATAGTATATCACAGAAGTGAGCACACCCCCTCATACTTTGTAAATATTAAGTATATCTTTTCATGTGACAACACTGAAGAAATGACACTTGGCTACAATGTAAAGTTTGTATAAAGCTTGTATAAAGGCCCGGTCCCACTGCACTTACGGATGCAAAGAGGATGTAAAATGTTAAAAAAAGCTTGCCATCCATTGGAAAACGCTATGCATCCATTGTGTACTTGCATACGTGTTTCATACGCTCTGTCAGTCAAGCATCCGTCCACTGAGATTTCATCCATGCAAGAAGTTTTGAGCTGCACAAAACTTTGAACGGATGAACTTTCCACCACGTACGATGTACATCCGCGACATATACGGGCAACAAACATTCTATGTCCGTTATCATCCATTAAACGTCCGCTGTATCCTCTCTGTATCCTCTGGCCATCCCCTCAACTCACATCCGCTGCAGCTGAAAACAGAAAGAGGGAGGAAACAAAAGGTACACGGAACATCTATACAGCATTAGTAGCACGGAAATAGAAAGGATGTAAGCGTATGCATCTCGTATATAAAGTATTAAAAACGGACAAAACGTTTGTATCTGGAATGTAACTCGTATATTTAGGATGTCTGGAGTATGTCTAGAGTATGTAGAAGGACACCTAGCGGACAACCTATATTTCTATAAAAAGGGGGAGAAAATCACCTGGATCTCAGTATGAGTCCAGCAGCCGTGGTGTACAGACCTCTTCACCCTTGGTCTTGGTCTTCAACATCATCAATTGTTCTCCACCATGGATGATGACACAGTCCATATGATAGCTGCGCTCATTCATCACCAGAACCAAAATCTGTTCAGATTGTTTCAAGTTTTATACAGAAGGAGAAGAAGGAGACGTCCAAGAGCTATGTGGGTCCAAGGATGAATCGTGAGAAGAATGGAGTTTGGACTGTATGACCAGTTGATGGTGGAGCTGAGGAATGAAGACCCTCGTGCATTCCATCACTTCATGAGGATGCCACCAGCCATGTTTGACGAAGTTGTGGAGCGGCTGAGACCCAGGTTGACCAAGCCTAGCACCAACTTCCGTCTCAACCTGGACCCTGGACTGAAGGTGGCACTGACTCTGCGGCACCTGGCCTCTGGAATCACATACAGAAACATGCAGTATGCGTGGAGGGTGCCACACAACAGCATCAGCAAAGTGGTCAGAGAAGTGGTGCAGGCCATCATTGAAGAATACGTGGAGGAGCTCCTCAAATGCCCCACCACTGAACAAGGCTGGAGAAAATTTGCAGAAGAGTGGTATCAGAGGTGGAACTTTCCCCACACCGTTGGAGCCATAGATGGCAAGCACGTGGCCTGCAAAGCTCCAGCCAACTCAGGGTCCACTTATTACAACTACAAGGGCTTCTTCAGTATCATCCTCTTTGCCATGGTTGATGCTGACTACAAGTTAATCTACATCGATGCTTCAGGCAATGGGTCAGCTTCAGATGGCCAGGTATACAACGCAAATGACCTCAAGGATGGGCTGGAACGCAACCTCATCATGGGTTTTCCAGATCCAGACCCCCTACCCAATGACACACAAGATGTGCCCTACTTCATCGTTGGTGATGATGCGTTCTCCCTCAGAACCTACCTCATGAAGCCGTACAGTTCAAGATACCTCACCTGTGAAGAGAGGATCTTCAACTACAGGCTGTCCAGGGCAAGACGGGTGGTGGAGAACACCTTTGGCAACCTGGCCAACAGGTTCCAGATACTTCTCACCACCATACAGCATGACCCAGAGACTGTGAGGAGCATCGTGGAAGCTTGCTGCATCCTGCACAGTCTCATGCGCACCCGCTACCCAGTGTTGCAGAACAGACTTGTCGACCATCAACAAGGGAATGGGGACATGGAACCTGGTGAATGGAGGCAAGGACGTAATCTGATAGACACTGTGGATGTACAAGGCCCCAACAGAGCTTCACGTGAAGGGAAGAAGCAGCGCAACCTACTGAGACACTGGTGCAACTCACCAGTTGGAGCAGTGGAGTGGCAAGACAGGATGATTAATGGATGCTTCCTTGAGACTGTTGCATAACACTGATGAGATTGTGCCATGTATGTTGAGTGGTCCTACAATGAATAGGGCATTAATAAAGAGCTTTATTTTAGAATGTGTTGATCAATGAATAAATTGTTATTGATAAAAAAGGTCCATATGTGTGGCAGCTGGGATGGTGGACCATACAGTCTCACTATGCTTGCACTGGAGGTTTATCTATCCCACAACTATCCTTATCTATCCCACAAGCATGCAAAGGCTTAATCATTTTTTCAAAGTTTTCACCAACACTTCATTAAGTAAAAAAAATGAACCAAATGTCTTAAGCAAAGTTAACCTTTATTAACTTTCTTCGGTAACCTTTATGACTTTATTAAATAAGCAAAATAAACCAAGTAAAGTGTCTTAAGCAAAGATAACCTTTACTAACTTTCTTAACTTTATGACTTTTTTAAATAAGCAAAATGAACCAAGTAAATTGTATTAAGTGTGTTAAGCAAAGATAACCTTTATTAACTTTCTTAAGTAAACTTTATGACTTTATTAAAAAAGCAAAATTAACCAAGTAAAGTGTCTTAAGCAAAGATAAGCTTAACAAGTACAACTCAGCCTCTGACACTATTCTCAGTCACTCTGAGTCATGTCCATGGTCTCAGCTGTTAAGCGGGCAGGGACTGTGGAGGTGGCTGTGGCTTGAGTGCTGGTCTGAGGCACCATTGGGGTGCTTGGCCCTGAGGGTACAACAAGGGATGGTGTGTTCAGGAAGCTATTTGAGAGCTGACTCAGTCCCGTGAGGTTGAGAGGCCCTTCATGAAGGACTTGAGATGTCAGGCCCAATACTGATGACAGATTGTCCATTGACGGGCTTGGCTGTGGGGTGGAGGAAGGAAGAGTGAAGTGGGGCTGTCTGGTCTGCAGCTGGGTGAGGAGTGGCATCTGTGGCGTGCAATGAACCTGGGCCTGGACTGGGAAGGTGTGTTTTTGCTGTGGGAAGTCCTGGTAGTCGTAGCCTTGGTAGGTGAGGGACTGTTGAAAGCCATGGAAGGTCTGTGACATCGCCTGGGGTGGAGGAGCAGACCTGGACTGGGTCGGAGCAGCTTCAGCTATGATCACAGTGTGCTGTGATCTTCTGCTACATCACCTAGTAATGGGCCTCGGGCAGGTCGCTCAGGGTCTGGCTCACATAGGTAATGAAGGGCTTCCGGTCCGAGGATGGTATGTCGCTGTGGACCAGCTGAGAGAGAAGTTCTGTGCTGGTCTTCATTGTGTCCCTGATCTCCAACAGCACACTGTAGTCCTGGTCCTCCAGTCTGCCTCTCTGTCTGCATCCTCTGGAGCTGGGGGTGGGGGTGGGGTGGCCTCTGGTGGCTGCTGCTTCTTCCTCCATTTGTGACAGCAGGGCATCATCCTCCACGGGATCCTCCAAGTCCACTGGCATGGGGAGTGCAGCTGTCAGGGGGGTCTCTGCTGTGGAGCCCTCTGAAGATACCTGCCTGGACAGGGTAGCTGGCTCTTGGCTGGAAGAGGACTGGCTGTCTGTGGGCTGTCTGAGGGAGAGGGGTCTCAGAGGGGCTGCTCCTCGGTGGCAGATCTCACCCTCCAGAAAACTGCACTTGGCCATGACGTACATCTCCCGGTCAGTGAGCTTGACAGCAGCCTACCCGGATTTTTTGAGCTGTAGCTTGCCATACCAGGTGTGCATGTGCTTCCACCATCCAAGGAGTAGTTCTGCAGTGTACTCCAGGCTCTCTGCCTTGTTTCTCCAAGCTGCCTGCTTCTTCTTGGTGTCGCGATAGAGTCTGTGGTCCTTTCTCCAGAGGTATTCGTTCTCCCTCAGCCATTCCAGCACCTCATCCTCATGCTCCTCGGAAACGGTGTCCTGTTTCCTCTCTCCCTTCTGCTTCCCTTGCCTCTTCCTCCCTCTGGCAGGGGCTTCAGCAGGGCCTTCAGGGGCTTGAGCAGCAGGGCCTTCAGGGACTTGAGCAGCAGGGCTTTGAGGGCCTTGGGCCTGGTCCACCACAGCAGCAGCAGCTTCAGAGTCAGGTCCCGGGGGTGGGATGCTGGTTCTGGCCTTCTTGCCTGGGCTTGAACGAGTAGACATGGGCTTCCTCTTCTTGCCTGACTGACGAACCATGGTGTTCCTGCTAGATGTATGTGGCAGCACGTCTTTCCCCTGTTTCCTGACTGCGTGCGTGCTGCATCCTTTTATATCCGCGGAACTGATGCAATTCATACTCCCCGCATGCGCAGTGAACGCTTTGCATCCGATATACATCCGCGCGGCATCCCCTTTGTTTCCTATAGGCGTCCGTGATGCATCCGCTTCATCCGCAATGCATCCACCCCTTCCGCTATGCATCCGCTTTGAAATTCTCCCCTGGAACCCCTTCGGAGGTGTCATCCGCTTCCATCTGCTAGGCTTCCTATGAACATCTGTTTAACATCCCCGCTACATACTACCCACGTCCATTCTTTTCCGTTCTGTTTATGCAAATTTTTGCCACTTTTTGGAGCGGATGACAACGGATGGAGCCACCCCCGAATTTTTGCTCATCTGCTGTGTCCTTTATGCATACGTTTTGCGTCCGTCGGCCAGTGGGACTGGGCCTTAACTGTAAATGTACTGTCCCCTCAAAATAACGCAACACACGGCCATTAATGTCTAAACTGCTGGCAACAAAAGTGAGTACATCCCTAAGTGATAATGTCCAAATGAGGCCCAAGTAGATATTTTCCCTCTCTGGTGTCATGTGACTCATTAGTGTTCCAAGGTCTCAGGTGTGAAAGGGGAGGAGGTGTATTAAATTTGGTGTTATTGCTCTCACTTCCTCATTCTGGTCACTGGAAGTTCAACAGGGCACCTCATGGCAACGAACACTCTGAAGATCTGAAAAAAATGAATTGTTGCTCTATATCAGGGGTCCCCAAACTTGTCAACTTTAAGACTTGTAGATTTGAACTCCCAGAATTCTCCAGCCACCATAAGGTGCTGGAGAATTCTGGGAGTTCAAGTCCACAAGTCTTAAAGTTGCCAAATGTAGAAACCTCTGCTCTCTATAAAAATGGCTTAGGCCAGTGATGGCTAATCTTTTTGTTGTTGTGTACTGAAAGTGTGCATGCTGGCGCACATGCATGCCTGCACTCATAATGCAATGCATACAAACCCCAGCTCCTGTGCATATGCATGCGACTGCCCCTCCACGCCCCTGCGCATGCGCACCTGTCTCTGCGTGTTCCTCCCCTTGGCCCATGTGCAGCAGATACCCGACAATCAGCTGGCTGGAGGGAGGTGCACGCACATGCACAGTGGATCTGTTCCAGACGATGGCTTGCATGCTGGCAGAAATGGCTCTGCGTGCCACTTTCGGCATGCGTATCATAGGTTTGCCATCATGGGAGTAGGCGATAAGAAGATTGCCAAGACCCTGAAACTGAGCTGCAGCACGGTGGCAAGACCATTCAGCGGTTTAGCAAGACAGGTTCCACTCAAAACAGGCCTCGTCGACCAAAGAATTTGAGTGCCCATACTCAGTGTCATATCCAGAGGTTGCCTTTGGGAAATAGACGTATGAGTGCTGCCAGCATTGCTGAAGAGGTTGAAGGGGTGGGGTGGGGGTCAGCCTGTCAGTGCTCAGACCATACGCCGCATGCTTCATCAAATTGGTCTGCAGGGCTGTTGTCCCAGAAGGAAGCCTCTTCTAAAGATGATGCACAAAAAAGCCCGCAAATGATTTGCTGCAGACAAGCAGGCTAAGGACATGGATTTCTGGAACCATGTCCTGTAGTCTGCTGAGACCAAGGTAAACTTATTTGGTTCAGATGTTGTCACGTGTGTGTGGCGGCAACTAAGTGAGGAGTACAAAGACAAGTGTGTCTTGCCTACAGTCAAGCATGGTGGTGGGAATGTCATGGTCTGGGGCTGCATGAAGGCTGCATAAGGGCTGCCAGCTCTGGAGAGCTATAGTTCATTGAGGGAACCATGAATGCCAAAATTCACTATGACATACTGAAGCAGAGCATGGTCCCCTCCTTTCAGAGACTGGGCTGTGGGGCAGAATTCCAAAATGATAAGGACCCCAAACCTCCAAAACAACCACTGCCTCGCTAAAGAAGCTGAGGGTAAAGGTGATATACTGGCCAAGCATGCTTTCAGACCTAAACCGTGTTGAGCATCTGTGGGGCACCTTGAAATGGAAGGTGGAGGTGAGCAAGGACTGTAACATCCACCAGTTCCATGACGTCGTTAGGAGGAGTGAAGAGGACTCCAGTGGCAACCTGTGAAGCTCTGGTGAACAATATGGCTAAGAGGATTAAGGCAGTGCTGGAAAATAATGGTGGCCATGCAAAATATTGGCACTTTGGGCCCTATTTGGGCCCTATTTGGACATCATCAGTTAGGGTTGTACTCATTTTTGTTGCCAGAAGTTTAGACATTAATGACTGTGTATTGGATTATTTTGAGGGGACAGCACATTTACAGTTATACAAGCTTATACTCACTACTTTACATTGTAGCCAAGTGTCATTTCTTCAGTGTTGTCACATGAAAGGATATACTTAAATATTTACAAAGTATGAGGGGGTGTCCTCACTTCTGTGATATATTGTATATGTATTACAACCTGTGAATGAGCCCATTGGACCATTTTCCTAGAACAATATGGTTTCCAGCTTTTTAATGAAATGCATTGCCTTTTTCTTTATCCCTTTGTTTTCATTTTTCTATCCTTTCGTCATTCATTCTGTTTTTCCTTTCTCTATTTCTTTAGGAAACATGCCTTGAATTGCCACCGAATGAAACCTGCTCTTTTCAGTGTTCTATGTGATATTAAAGAAAAAACAGGTTTGTTGGCATTTTCATTTTTTAAATCAGAAAATAGTTCCAGCTAATAAACTGGATATCATTAATGTACAAAAATATCCATTCTTAAACTGACTGCTGATATTTGAACCAATAATTATGAAATTAATTAGGATTTTGGTGGTATAAATCTTTGTATAGAATTCTGTTCCTTAATTATTTGTAAACTGAATATTTTCAGGCTACAAAGTATTGTGCAACTTTGTGCAATAGTTTGTGTTTGGTTTTGAACAAAATACTAAGGGTTCAAAAGAAGTCCTTTGTTTCTCTTACCTTTTTAAAATAATCATAAAGAGGTACCTAATGTATTTTCATCAGTCAAGAAATCAGACTGATATCAGTCTGCATTTGCTGCCCCTCTCTCCATGCTAATTTTATTAATAGCATTTATTTAATATCTCGCACTGCTATCAGCTGTGCAATGACAAGTGATGTTCAATCACTTTTTTTCAATGTTTTATTCTGCAATGTAAAACTACTTGCATTTTTTTCTTTTGGTTGAACTTGAATTCAGCATGATGATGATTATATGTAAAATTAACCTTTTTACAGACAAACAATTTTATGGGATAAACAACTTGTTGAACACCAAAGGCCACAATGGAAATGTCTTGCTCTAGAGAGCTGTATAGCTAATTTGTATAATTTAATTTCTGTATAATGAATATAATTTGCATATCATTCATATTAACACAGTCACCATGATAATAGCAGGTGATGCCTTTTATGCTGTGTCTGGCATAAAATCATTTAGCAGTCTCAGGTGACACGACATAAAGATCTGTAAATAGCAGATAATGTTGGCTGTCATTTGGATTGAAGGCCTTCTAAAATTCATGTGAATGGCATATCTCACATACTGCTTTTTCCCTTTTTAGTGAATAATTCATGTGTCCTTGCAAATAAGTTACATGAAGGGTGTTTAGCCTGTCCTTCATCCCAGAGAATGATTTAAGTAAAGAATAGCTGCTTACCTGGAATGAATGCTTATTTCACTGGGAGTTATAGTGAGTGGTTGGATTGTCTTCTGGCTGTATATGAATTTCTTATATTTGTGGGCCAAATGTACAGGAGGACAGGGCTCCTATAATTCTAATAATTACCCACAAGAAGGAAAATTGTCATGCAGGAATGAAAAAAAGTTGCCTGTTTTGCAGCCCCCTTCTGAAAAGTTGTTCATATAAATCTTGTCTTCCTTTGCTTGTTCTAGAATTAGCACTTGGGGTATCTCCACGTAGGGCATCCATCTTCTGAATCAGTCCCATATACCTTTGTGATCTCAGTGTTTTTCTTTGGCATCCAAATTAATGGTAATTTATTTCTGGCTAAGTGGTAGTTCCATGGGAACTGTAGTGAATCCAAATTTCCAATTGATATTCAGGATCATTCTCCATGAGTTGAAACTTACTTAATTCTGCCTTCTGGATTTTCCTCCTTTCTCACATAAATTAAGTTGCAGTAATTAGGAAGTTGTAGTGCCTTGCTGATTTTGTATAGCCCCTTCCCAGTTTTGAACACAAGATGTTTTGAAGATTAAGCTGAAAACACCATAAATAGAGATACGGCTGATTAAAGGCCTTTTGTTTCTACCTGTTAATAAGTTGGATGGGCATTGATTGCTTTATGTACCATTCTGTTTCAGAGCATCAGTGATAAGGCTGATCATTTCTAAGGGTTAGGTGAGCAAAAATAGTGTGATGAGAATATTAGTATTACAATAGACTAGGGTGTTAAACTAGATTTCTTCGAGGGCCAGATCAGCATTGTAAGTCTCCACGGGCCGGCCAGGAGGGGGGCGGGGGGGCACATGGGACAGACGCCTCCTGTGGCACCCTGCTGGCCAAAAAAGGGTGCGGGGGCCCACATGAACCTCTTCAGCCTGTTTTTGGTCTGGACGGCCTCCTGTAGCACTTTGCCAGCCAAAATGGGCTTCAGGGACTGTGCATGGTCTCCACACACCCCTTTTTGGCTGCCAGAGGCACCGTGGGCTGATCCTTTGCTATTTCCAGGCTGGCCCTATGGACCAGATTTAAGCATCTTGCAGGCCTTGAGTTTGACACCCCTGCAAGTATTATTGAGTCCTTTTTCAGTAGAACATTTCTGTGATTGATTGTAACCTTTGTACTACATTTATCTCTCATTCCAATGATACTGCTCAGAATATGTGATCTATAATGAATTGCCCTTTTGTCTTACATTCCTAAACATTTCTTTTCATTATATTATTCTAAGCATATTTTAAAAAATTTCTTATGTTACTTTCCCCATGAAATGTTATGATCTTTAAGCGTTCAGGGTGATAATGGAAATTTCAATAATCCTACTACTGATTCTGTAAAATAGACATAACCACCTTTTATAAATTAGTAACACCTGAAATTCTTGCCTCATAACTGATATAAGATTTTACATCAGATGACTTATTCTTCTAAAGGAGGAGAAAAGAACCAAAAACTGAGGTCTGGTACAATAGTGGCTTTCTTTTTTTATCATAAATTTAGTTATCTTTCTAACTGCTACATCATTTTACAGATGTTTAAGAAAAATATTTTCAAAACTTGGTTAACTAGGGATTGCCAAATTGTCCTGCTGGACCACGTGCAAACTTGTCAAAACTTGCTTTGGGATTTGCTCCTTGTTTTGCTTGGGCCAAGTTGCTATGGGCAGCTTGTAGTGTTATTTGTATAAAAAGGATTACACAAATTATTGTATCATTATACGGCTTCATATATTTTAAAGTTTTAGAACCTGGTATTTATATACAACTAAAATAAAGATGAAACAAGAAATGGAGATATGCAAAACAAAAATAGTATATCTCTTCCATCCTCTTACATTCTGTGAATATTTATATCTAGTCTTAGATTTGTCATTTTAAATTTGTCTTGTTCACTCAGATCAGGTATATTTTACATTTCCTGAGATTAGTGGTTCATGTAAGATCTTCGTGGCCACATTTCAAACAATTTGTAAATTCTAATTTTGTGACATACATATTATATACATTATTATTATTGTTATGTATAATCATGTATCATTATGTAATTATGATGTAATAACAATGTCTTATGTAGAACAATGTATCAGTATTATACATTGATATGTAATCCCGGCAAGTAGCTTTTGCTTTTTTCAGATAATTTAAGTGAATACTAAGAGATGGGCCAGTGAAAGACAATATTCTTGATAGCTTTTCCCTTTTGAAATGCTATGTCTTCCTTAGAAGAAAAGAGTCAGCATTGGCTATATTGATTTTTCTGTGTCTTTTCTAGTCCATAGAAACACTGCACAAAAAGGAACCAAGGGCTGGCTTGCATTACATGAGAACTATACCAATAGCTTTCTTATAATAGCAATTGCCTTTTATGGCAGGATAGCTCTGCAAAATTAGAATGTATGTGTTTAAATTTCTCTTTTTCCACAGCTGAAAAGACACTGATTCAAAACCTTTAATGAAATGTGCTTCCTGCTAGAACTTACCTCTCTGGCTGGGCAGCTTGTATTTTTTTAAAACCCTCAAGTTGCAATTCATTTTAATGTGAACATATTTGGACCAAGGGATTGCAGCCCGATAGTTACAGAGGATTTGTTTAGGTCTCATAGGTTTTTGAATGTCTGATGGCCTGTCTGTTTCTTATTTAAATTATGGAGAGCAGATGTTATGGCTTTGAGCAAACAAAGACCTGATCATACTGTAGTAATAGGGCTGATGCTCAGTTTTAACTGTTTAGGGGTCTAAGCTTGCTTTTAACTCTGAATCAATGTAAAAATACGGCTTTTTGTTTGTGTTTGTGTTTGCGTTTGTTGCTTTTCCCTTTGCTATCTTTTAATCTCTGCATTCTTACCATTCTTACCATTGTAAGAACAGTGTGGTTGTTCTCTGCCAGACAATACATTATATTATTGCTATTTATATATTCTGATTGTTCTTTGCATTTTGGTTTTGATTTTTAAATGTGTGAATTAATACAAGAATGTTATATTAATTTGAATAATACATTGTATTTTTGGGTGAGAGGATGTCATCAGAATGCAGTGATGATATTCCCTGAATATCTTGGTGTACGATGTTCTTTTATTTTCTTTCTTTAGTGAAGAAACACAGAAAGTGAAATGTGTTAAAACAATTGCAGAAGGTTTTGCTAAGAAAAAAAAAAAGCTACTTCTATGGCCTAGATATGTCTTTGAAGCAATTCCATGCGGACTGCTGTAACATATCACAGTTTCAGCAAGCATGGTAAAATGTTGTGGGCATGTTTATTTTAAGAAGAAGACAAAAGTAAGAAAGAATTAATTTACATGTTAATGCTCGAGTATGCTGCTTAGCGATAAGAGAAAATAACTGTATTAAACAAAATATAATTTTTGGCTGCAACATGTCTGTCTGAAAAACAATCTCTGGATTATTTTAATACAGATAATTCTTCCTTTTTAAAAAGCACTAATATAAATTAGATCAATACAGTATATGTGCTAGTGGAAGGGGTTCAAAATAAGATAGTCTAGGTGTGACCATTGGAAGATTTTGGCAAGGCAAATACAGTATTGAAATCTTATCTGACTCCAGTTGTAAGTACAACTAATAGTTCAGAGTTTGTCAGAATTACCTGGGTCTAATTTTAATAAAGTTGGATGAAGAAAATTACTTGAAATTAAAAATCCTATTCCATTATTTGTTGCCACAAGATACAGAGTATTTTTTTTAAATAAAATGATCCTTGACAGAAATCAGGGCACAATAATAGAAGCATTATATACTGATATAATACCATTATATTAGTTTATATAATATTAGCCAGTACCATTATATACTGATAAAAAGAGTATATGTTAAAATGGCTTAGGAGAAATGGTACCTCATGCCTTCACTATTACATTAATTAAGAGTTGCTTATGGCCAATCAGATTATCTCTATTTTAATCACATAGAGATACTTTATTTTGGGGTGAGTAGAGATTTTTTTGAAGGAGTAGAGATTGCATTGTGGTGAGATCAGTTTTTGGACAGGGTTTTTTTTTTTTGGCCAGCCAACTCTCTCTAGATAAAGATGACATCCTGAGATTGTCCATGTGCACTCTGGACAGTTAGTCCTCGTGAGTAAACTTCAAGAAAATAAATTTTTGCATTTAGCTCATGAGCAGAAAAGGTGGGAGTTGAGAGAGGAACATTTTCCATGGAGTCACAATGGGTCGAACCTGACTTCACAGCTAACAATCTAAGCTCATAGCTACAATGTAGCTGATATTGGACATATAAACCTCTGTTGATCCTTATTTCTTAATCATGTTTACAGTTTGCTTAATTGCTTTTCAACTGTTAAAAATCTTGCAATCTACAAGTCTCATAACATACCAGATGAGTTTGTTTTAATCCTTAGCAAAAGAATTTTTAAATATATATTTAAGGACAGGAAAAACCCCCCCCCCTTTTTTTTTAAAAAATAAATAGCAAAAAGATGATTAGATTGTTTATTTTCAAAGTTATGAATGGAATACAGGTCTAGATGGATTTGAAATAAGACTTTGAAATCAATATTGGGAGTCCTGTGGAAGAATGCTATTGTCTTGAATTCCTAAAGAAACATGATAAGATGGAAATTTGATCACTGGATCCTAGATCTCCACTGATTCCCAGAGGGAACTTTTTCTTTTTTTGTAATTTGTATTAGTTTATTTGTATAATTGTACAATTATATACAAATTATATTTGTATAATTTGTATAATTGTAATGAAACATTATAAAAAAGTGATGCTTTGGACAGCATTAATGGAAGATGGGTGCTGAATCCTTTTCTTTCTCTTATTTTACCATCTGTAAGTGTATTGTTCTAATCATTTTGGGTCTCATTCGAGAAGTGAGTGATTAAAAAAAGTGACTAGAATTTGGGATGATAAGCTCATGGAAACTAGAAAGATTGCTTGCTTTTTACCTTGCTTTAGTTTACTGTAAAAAGAAGACCAACCGTGTTCTGTAATTTGAAGGTAAGACTGGTCTACAAATTTTGGGAAATTGACCTCCAAGATAAAATGTGTTGATTTTACATATTTTGATTAGATGAATTAGAAAAATTAGATAAAGGTCCTGGTTGGCTAAAGTTCTCCAGTATGCCTTTGGGATAATCCATACATATGGGTTGAATCTGCCTTTCTGTCCAAAGACTGAGTCATCAATCTTTGCCACGCCTCTTCCTGTCGGGGCAGGAAGCACCCTAGCTCCATTAGCCCCAGTCATGACTCAATCTTGGCCCTATAGAGACATGGCAAAGGTTGAGTCCAACAATTCAGCAGAAAGTAACAGTTTAAAGTGTGGATTCTTCCAAAGGTTTGCAAAAACTCCTTCAAAGTTTCTAAAACAATCGCAAACAGGCAGCGATTGGAACTTCTGCCTGCTCCATTTTTTTGCGCCCCCCCCCCCCCCCGAACTACCAGTTGAAGGACTAACAGCCCAGGCAGTCAAGGGGGAGTCCCAAAATGATCCCCCACCCGGGGAGCGCTGAAGCCGCAATCACCCCCAACATGTCGTGGAGCTCCCAGGCTTAACTGGGTAGCTCCAGAGCAGCCTCTTTCGTTTTCAAGGTCTCTAGCTGATTTTTGGGGCCAGCGGCAGCCATTTTGGCCATATGGCGAGTTGTGCAAGCTATCCAGGCTACTGGTAGGGCCGCCACTGTCACAGCCCAAGGAAGGCTTCCAGACCTGGAAATCCCTTTGGAGCAACAGGACTGGAGGATTGAGAGAGTTCTCGTCCCTGCAATCTGGGCAATAGCAGCATGGCTGGCCAAGTCAGCATGGAATCCATGAGTGCAAAGCAATCCAAGCAGAGTCCCAGGAAGGCCGATCTGCAAGTCAGGAGGCTGCTAACAAGATAAAGGCAAAGGCTCTTTATTCCAGAAAGCCCACAAGAGCAGAGGAAAGAAGGCAGAGCATTGGAAAAACAGTTCTCCAGAGCTCAGAAGCAAGCAGACCAGGAGAGGTTATACCCCCTCTCCCAAGCCAGGGCCTGTTAGCCCCTCCCTCAGCAGCCTTTAGCACAGGAGTTGCCTGCAGCTGCAGGGGCTTGGTCACCAGAGGGAGATAGGGAGCAGGAATTTATCCCTCTTAGTGAGGAAATCCAAACTCAGAGATTTCCTTTTGATTGCATGCTTCCTAGTCCTGCAGAATTGCAAATCAGAGATAGGACTGGAACACCTGAGGCCACTTTTACTCCAACTGCAGCAGGGATGCACTCAGGAGATAGGGTGGCCCCAGAATTATCAGAGGATCTTAAGGCCCTTATTGCTCAGACCATTTCTCATGGGGTAGCTTCCATCTTGAGGGGGAGGAGCCATTCTTCTTCCCCTAGATCTGATCCTCAGCCATTGCACACAGTGCAATACCAGGCCTCCCATGGGTTTTTCCAGACACCAAAGGGAGGCTTCTCGAGCCTACTTCATCAGAAGCAGGGCATCTGGGAGGGAGAAGGAAATTCAGGGAGAGCAGGGGTTCTCATCAGTTGAGGATCTGTCACCTGATCCACCCCCATTCACAAGTCTATTTAGCCCGGGGTTGTTTAAATCCCTCCTCCACAAGGCTAGGACCACTGCCCAAATTGATCCTCTGCCCACGATACCAACTGCTTCACCTGATACTCAGAGCCCAACAGCAGGGTTTTTTCTGAACCCACAGTTCTCCAACAGGAGATTCCTTGTCCCAAGTTATTTCAATATGGCTCTTCTTCTCTTCAAGTCACTACAACTTCCCCCTCTGGACGAACCTTTGGCATCCTTGGTCTCTCCTTCTGCAATATCTGGTGACATAGCAGAGGCCCTTAAAACAGAGGACAAAAAGGTGAACAAAATTTCCGCAGCACAAACCAGGCCAACGCCTGGGCAGTCAAAGCAGCTGCGGTCACCTCCTTTTTCACTAGGACATTCCTTCTCTAGTTTTGCCAATTACAGGCTAGGATTCCCTTTGAGGAAATCAGAATGCATCAGGACATCAATAAACTGGTGGCAGCTGCTGAATTTGTGGCCTATTCCTCCCTGAATGCAGCCCAATTCTCCTCCAGGGCCCTGGCCTTCAACATCACTTCTCGGTGTTTGCTGTGGCAAGCAGATGCTAGAACCAAATGGAAAGTAGCCTCTGCCCCCTACACGGGTTCTTCCCCATTTGGAGAGGCCTTAAATCCTTTCATAGTCGAGAATAAAGACAAGAGAAATGTGTTCTCCTCTCTTACCAGGAGGGCTGATAGGAAGGCTTCTCTCTACACCCGTAGACAGCCATTTCATTCCTCAGACTCAGGCGAGGAATTCTCGTAATTCCAAAGGTCCTACCAGCCCAGATCAGATCGACCCGCAGATAGATTGGGATTTCAAGATAGAAACAAACAACAGTTTCAATCTAAATGGCCCTTTCGTGGCACAGGAGGTCATCCCTACCATCAATCCAAATGACTTCTGGACCCTTCCTCCCATTGGCGGTCAGTTGGCCCTGTTTGCAGACCAATGGGAGATCATCACATCCAATTCCTGGGTCCTGAAAACAGTGTGATTTGGTCTCATCCTGAATTTTCTGTTAATTCCTCCGAGCACCTTTACCCATTGCCCATTCTCCAAGAACTACCTCAGGAGAAAGCTCATGGACCCGGCGGTCCAGCATTTCCTGGACATCCAGGCCATCGAGCCAGTACCACATCCCCATCTACCCCTCTCATTGGAGGTTTCTCAGGTTCTTTTATGTGGGGGGCCATTATCAATACAAGGCCCTGCCATTCAGACTGTCATCGGCCTCCAGACTGTCACAAAAGTGCTGGCAGCACTGTCTGTGCACCTCAGAACAATTCTGGTGTGCGTCCAGTGCTATCTGGACAACATCCTAATCCAGTCCAATTCTAGCCAACAAGCCAAATCAGACACAATCCTGGTCCTGCAGGACCATGGATTTTCAATCAATTTCCAGAAATGACCCAGGCTGTTCCAACACCCAAGTAACAGCTCACTCGACCAGAAGCGCAGCTACCACAGCTGCCTGGGTGACAACAGGCCTCACTTGAGGACATCTGCAGGGTGGCTACATGATCATCCCCGTCTCCATTCGTAAAGCACTACAGACTGGACACATACGCCTCAGCTGAGGCAGTCTTCGGAAGAGTGCTACAGCAAGTACATACAGATGGGGAGTGCACAGGACCCCACACTTCTTCCTGCCCATAGGGACTGCCAGCTTTGGTAAGTCCCATATGTGTAGATTATCCCAAAGGCATGCTGAAGAATAGGCGTTAGCTTACCTGAACACAGTTTCTCAGCATGCCTTGGGATAATCCACTCCCACTCTGGCAACTGTCTGGCCCAGTGTCCAGGTGGGAGGCAGAGCCAACGCCACAGGAAGATAATCAAATGGCTGCGCCTTCATCGTGACTGGGGCTAGGGGGCTTCCTGCCCCAACAGGAAGAGGTGTGGCAAAGATTGATGACTCAGTCTCTGGGCAGAAAGGCAGATTCAACCCATATGTGTGGATTATCCCATGGCATGATGAGAAACTGCACTCAAGTAAGCCAACGCCTATTTTCAAGATATTTCACAATAAAGATTTATACAGAGGCAAGTATATTTGCCGACAAGGGAGGGAGGTGTCTCATGATCATGATGCCTCGTAACTTCTCAACAAAGTGTGGTACAACAATGAAAATTGTACCACATGAAAGTGTATAAATTTATCTTCACTTTGAGAACAGCAAGGCAGATGACTATGAAAAACAAGTGGAAAATTTGTTTAGATCCTATAAAGCACTTGATGCAGACATGTCACTGAAAATTCACTTCTTACATTCGCATTTAGACTATTTTTCTCTTTGAACTGTGGGGCAGTGAATGATGAGCATGGGGAGAGATTCCACCAGGATATCGCAGGCATGGAGAAGAGATACCAAGGGAAATGGAGTCCATACATGTTTGCTGATTACTGCTGGAATCTCCCCAGGGATAATCCTGCTGCAGTTCAGAAGACAAAAGTCAAAAAGCACAATTTAGATATCAAATAAAGATGGAACTTTGTCATTTAATCTGATGCTAGAGCGTATCAGTTTTTCATGCAAAAAGCATGAAAATGTTACATGAAAAACCAATTAATGAATGGAAAGTTATGTTATTGGTATCAATACAAATATATTATAATGATTGGTATGGCACCATTCTCATTGCTATATCACATTTTGCAGAAAAGGTATGGAACTTAATCACACATCCCCCTCCTAATTTCCATTTTTTTTAATGCAATTTTGACCTGAAGCTGTATCTTGGAAACTGGATCCAATTAATACTTGGGGCTTAATTTTCCTTTATTAGTAACCCAATTCTAGTAACATTAAACTACTTTTATTTCTGTGGCTTTCTCCTTGTAGACCAATGTAAATAAGATAGAAATATGAAAATATATATCTATCACCTTTGTCTAATCACATTTATCCCATTTATTGTTGAAACTTAGTCTTGAAGAGAACAGCTTGATATATATGAATTGGACCTAAGGTGGTTTTGGTAATAAAACTCTTCCCCAAGGTTTGTGATTGTGATGCTTTTCTTTTCAATATGTTGAAAAAAAAAACCCCAGCTATGAAAGACAAACAAGTAACTATTATATATCCAATTGGATGCTAAAATTATCCTTCATCTTTATAAATGTATATCCATGCATTTTGACAATGGTAATACCATTTTAACAACATTAAATATGTTATGTATTTTGATCCTGTGTGTATTTACTCAGAAACCATTTTGCATCTCTATTTTAAACTTTGAAAGGCAAATTGAAAATAAATTATAAAATAAATAGGCTCCACTGAATCTTAAAGTTGCATCCTCCAAGTAAGAGTAGGTAAGACTTCACATTAGCTGTATGAAATTAGAATGTTCAGTGTTTTAGAAGGCAGCCCATTTTTAATTGGAACTACTGTATATTTTGAACTGAGCAAGGACAACATGCTCAGTGGCCAAGTGAGGTCATTCTACACAATGATTTATAATATCATCTAGGGTCATCCAACCATTGTTGTGCTGAAATAACAGTAATGCAGACAGGTTGTATATTATTTGAACAATGGCTGATTATGATATGAAGATGCTGTGCTTGAGATTCACCAGTATGAATGTTTATAGAATATACAAGTTGCTGAGATCTATGCAGATTAGTTAATTAAGGCTTTTTCTACCTCATGAGTATAGCAACACCTGAGACATATTAATGGGAGATTTCGATACGCACCTTTCACAGAAGAGAAGATACTGAAGAGATTCTTCCTTTTTAACATTGCATGGAAATACAGCTGAGGGTGGATAATAACAATGAACGCTCTGAGGGATGATGGGTTAAAGTGAGAGGATCTTCAAGGGACCAAGTGGAAAGTTCTCTAATTTCTTTATACCTTTTCTTCTACATTAAGATTTATAAAACCTATTTTAGGCAGGTTTTGCAGTATAGCAATTTTTTATTCCTCTAACCTAAGCTAAAACTTTACCAGTTCTTTTAATGACATGTACTGTTTGTTGTCTTTCTAATATCGGGTTCTCTTCCATTGAACTTTATAATTTCCCAGTAGTTGGTTGAAGTGCGAACAACTATATCAGTTTTATTGGCATGAACATCCTGTATTTGCTGCTTACATATTTCAGTTAATATATTTTTCCTTCCTGTTAAAAAATGCTCTATCATAAGCCAGGAATATGAGCCCTGCTGCTTTATTGCCGTATGGAAGAGAAAAATCTGGTTTGGAAAATGAGCCTCAACAAATTGCATATCATTCTTATTTTGGCACCAGTGCTCTCATACAGTTCATTACAGCACTGCAGCATGTTAATTAATGATATGTAAATATATTGCAATGATTACATTTGCATATTGATTGAGGTCTCAGTACCTTAGGTTGTGATGTGTTTTAATTAAGAGCTAATTAGAAATGATGGGAATTTCACTTGGCTCAGCCTAATTATTTTCCATTTTAATGAATATGTAGAGAGTGTTATGATTAGGAATCAGAACAATCCATGGCATATTAGTATATACGACTGCACAGGTTCTTGGGGTTTTATGGTGCTCACAATCATCCATTAAAAACATCCATAAAAATTAAGGCTGCCAACCAATGGAAAGATTTCTTGAACTATTACTAATTTAATTGATTAATTAGATGATTGGGATAAATATTAAAGTAATTGGTTCAAGTAATATTTTGAGGTTATTTAATGAAGATAGCAGTTTCTCTCCGCTAATTAACAGAGACAAATCTACTCCTTTGTTTGGAAAAAATATTACCTAGTTCACTTACATACTAACTTGAGTTAACATGCAATAAAAAACCCACATTGTTGGCTATAATGAACAATTTAATTTAATGCTTTAGGCCTTAATAAAAATTATTCATGAATTAGATGCCTTAGCTTTTTTTTAAATGGCTGTCTAGAAGTTTGATGATCTGAACAGTCATAGGAACCCAAGTGTAGATTTTCTCAATGGTCTGATACAACTCATGGTGTTGCAATGAGGGATATAGCATAGAAAAATCCAGTGGTGTTGCTATACTGGTGAGAATATTTATTGAAAATAATATCTTTCACCTGGGAGTGCTTCTTCCAAACATCTGTAATTGGATTTAAAAAAAATACCTATTAATTTGTAAACCTGAAAAAGAGTCAGGTTATGTTTAATAAATTCATCAAAAATATTTTTTTATGTCTTGGGAAGAACTAGACTTAATAGACCACTACATATACATTGGCCAATGGATCTCAATGGAAGGTGATGCAATAAAGGAAATTGAACAGCGTGTTAAATGTGGTTAGCAGGCCCGCGGCAAGCTAAGCATAATTTTCAAGAACAACCTCCCCCATGCCTGAAGAGACAAGTTTTCAGTCAGTGTATGCTACCTGATCTAACATATGCCGATGAAGCACAATCAATACAAAAGCTACAATTGGCACAAAGAGCCAGGGAAAGATACATGCTGGGCATTTCAAGACAAGTTAGAAACTCCTGCACATGGATTAGGGAACAAACAAAGGTATAGATATCATCAAGAGAGTAATAGAATTGAAATGGAAATGGGCTGGTCACATAGCAGGAATAACTGATGGCAAGTGGACCAAGGCAATCATAGAATGGATTCCATTTGATAAAATGCATCCATGAAAGAGACCTAAAACAAGATGGATCAGCAAGTATTGTGGGCCCAATTGGCAAAAGAAAGCTCAAGACCATATTTGTTGGAAACATGCAGAAGAGGTCTTCACCATGCAGTAGATAAACAATGACTAAAATGATGATGAATATTAATTTGGTGCTTTCAAGTCACTTTTGACTCTTGGCAAATGGCATTTGCCATTTTTGGGAAGTGACTTGCCATTTCCTTCTTCCTTTGGGAAGAGGTAGTGACTGGCCCAAAACCATCCCAAAAAGCATGCTTTATATTATTAGTGTTGCTATGTATGTCCCATGTTCAGAGCTATCATAGACCAGTCTATTGGCCTTCAGCTACCCTATGTCTGTTGGATATTACCATTGCACAGCTGTTTCTATTTCTTGAACCCAGCTGCTGAAAAGAAAAAGCAGGAGTTGAGAACCTGATCACTGTTTCTAGCCTACTTTATAATCCACATGCTAATCAGTTATGGAAAGTCTGCACTTTGCTTGCTTTTGTAAAGCCAAATATACAGATCCAATAGACTTGTGGCATGGATGATGAACCTGGACTACTTTTGTGATTTGTATATGTTCTTGGTGATTTTATGATGTTTTTTTCTTGTTAAAATGTTTTGAGCTGCTGAAAGTAGGGCAGTATTGAAATGTTTGTATGAACAAATTAAACTGGTTGAGTTCTCATTGTTTTTTTAGTATGATTTTCTTCTTGCAGATGTTTGATTCCAGTTCAAGTAACATCATCAGTGCTCACCTTTATGCGCCGTTTTGATCTCCTTTGAAGAAAATTGATATGCAATACTTGCAAAGGATACTCCATTAAAGCAGTGGCAGATGGATATTTCTAAGTTTATATGGCAAGGGAAAAATCAAGAATTAGATATAAACTTTTGCAAGATGCTAAGGAAAGAGGACGTTTGGGTTTACCAGATTTGAAATTGTATTTGATGCTTGCTGTTTGGTCTGGCTAAAAGAGTGGGTGAACCTCCAAAATAGGAGGCTATTTGATTTAGAGGGTCTCAAATAAAGATTTGAATAGAAACAAGGTTTTCGTAAAAGATGCCTCTCTGGGTGTTGCCTCAGGAAGATTTTTTAAAGAAAAGAAATGGTGGCGAAGCCAGACTGGTGGACTTACAGTCAGATAATATCATGTAACTTTGGTGATCCTGTCCTAAAGTCTAAGGAGACGTTAGAATCAGAAGGATGTGTCTGCCATTGGTTTACATATTTACAATTAAAAGAAAGATTCAAATCAGACAAAAAGAGTTATGGGTTTGACTTTGTGAAAAATGAATTGGAAATCCTACTGTGTGATAAATATATTATTGCTAAAGTCTATAAATTGTTATTGAATCTGAATTTGGAAAACGGATATGTAAAAGCACTGCATGATTCAGTAGGCAAGGAACTTTGGATATAGTGTAATGTTTGAACAATGGGACAATATGTGGACAAAGTTTTAATCTAAAGTTTGAAAATGTATTTTTTCCTTTATATATAAAATGCTTAAGTAATTTCAAAACTTTGTAAAATATTATTGGAAGTGTATTTGAAAATATCTGTTGAAGAGAAAGTTAAAGAAAAAAGATGCATGAGCTTAAGGAAAATTTAGAGCTTTAAAAAGCATGTATATAAGAATAAAAAAATTATTCTATGAGAGTAACTTGGAGGGAATGATCTAAATTTAATGAGTTAATTGGAGTTACTCAGAATTTTATTAGTGTGAAAGTGAATTTTAAGGTATATATGCAAAGAAAAAGTTAAAAAATATGTATTAGAATGTTTTAAGTTTAGAAATGCTTTTAAAGAAAAATGTAGTATTTTAAAATGGATGAAATTAAAGAATCTGAAAGAATACAATAAACTTTGTTAATATAAATGGTGATAGTTTATAAAGATTATCAAGTGCAATTTTTTTACAAATTATTTCAACAGCAAGGAAGATAAAGCAGTAATTGATTGTTCTATTCAAAGAGGAGAATATATTTATGCTTTTTATTTGGATATCTCTTTTAGATTTTATGCTTGTGATGAATAAAAAATGAAATTGACTTTGTTTTGCCATTTTGATATATTTATTGTTATACAAATGGCTAGTTATATACTAATGTGTAAAAGCAAAAAGTATCAACTTGTATTGACTAGAGTCAGAAGTCAATGCCATTTCTTTCCTCCCTTGTACCTCATATTTTCTCCCCCCCCCCTTTCTTCTTCCCTTAATTTTCCTTTTTTTTTTCTTGGTATTTTATACATTGATAAAACAAAACAAGTTATTAATAAGGATGAAATAATGTTTACCAATATCTATGCAAAGAGAAAATGAGGGAAATAGCGCATGATAATTAATTGTCTGCTCCTTATTTATATTTATCCAGTGTTAAGTATACGTGGTATTCAGGAAGAAGATCCCCCTGATGCTCAGCTAATGAGACTAGATAACATGTTGCTGGCTGAGGGTGTCTCCGGGCCTGAGAAGCGGGGAAGAGGAGGACCAGCGGCAATAGCAGCAACATCAGGTGGCTGTCCAAATGACAATAGCATTGAACACTCTGACTACAGGGCCAAGCTGTCACAGATCCGACAGATATACCACTCTGAGCTAGAGAAATATGAACAGGTGATCTTTCTGCATGGAAGAGTTATCCTCTCTGTTTTATCCTCTCAATTTAAAACAATTACCGTAATTGCTTTTCCTTTGGGGTCACAGATCAGGGAATATTCAGTTTTATGAAAACTGTAATAACCCAACTATTGTGTGAAATAAACATAAGTTGTATAATTTAGAATTGTCTTTTTAAAAAAGTTCAAGAGAGTGACCTTTCCTGGTTCTCAGTTGCATTGAATGCACCTGCGCCAATAGTTTTATGATTTTTTTTTTGCTTCAAAAGTGCTCCGTTTTACCAGATTTTGCATTATCCAAAAGCTGACAGCAGCTTTTATGTTCCATAGGGAGATTTTATTTAAGTTGACTGTTAATATTTTCCCTTTCATTATATTGTACTACTATTACTACTGTTACAACCATTGTTTCCTTACCATATATAGTATCTTGCTATAAATTAAAACATAACAGAAGTAAATATGTTTGACAACTTGAAAACAGTTGTATGTATGCATGTGTGTGTGTGTGTATATATATATATATATATATTTGTTTTTTTAAGCTTTCGCGGGTACTTACATGTGTGCTGTTCAGCTTCCTTCGGGTATTATCCCACGTCATTGTAGTGCTGTTAAAGTTGTAGCAATGTTTCAGCAGAATCTCATCTGCCATCATCAGGCTTCTGTATGGATGTGGGTCTCACAGCTTCTGGTTTCGAATTCGAGGCTGGTCTATTCTGATTGGTTAAGAGTCTAGGTCTGTGTTCACTGGACTTGGAGTTTGATTGATTGGTGTTTCTGGTTTCTTCTGTCTGTTTTGTGGCTTTGATTGGCTGGCAACACTCTGTTCCTGTGTTGGAGGCTTTCAGTGCAGCTTGGCTTCGTGTGAAAGGATGGCTGCCATGTATTAGGAAGCTAGGTTTCACCTGGGTGCCTGGTGGTGGGGTGTTTGAGTTGGAGGCATCAGAGGGAGTCTGTTTGTGCTCAGGTGTTTGTCTGTTTTGTGGTGTGGAGATCTTTCTATTTGAGAGTGCAGGCTTCCAAATGATTGACAGTCTGCTGCAATCATCTCTTCTATTCATGATTTCAGGTCTTTTTTCAATCTCTATGGCTTCTCTGATGATTCTGTGGTTGGGGTTTTCTATAGTGGCTAGGGTGGCACTAAAATGGCACTAAAACCCTAGCCACTATAGAAAACCCCAACCACAGAATCATCAGAGAAGCCATAGAGATTGAAAAAAGACCTGAAAGCATGAATAGAAGAGATGATTCCAGCAGACTGACAATCATTTGGAAGCCTGCACTCTCAAATAGAAAGATCTCCACATCACAAACCAGGCAAACACCTGAGCACAAACAGACTCCCTCTGATACCTCCAACATGAACACCCCCCACCAGGCACCCAGGTGAAACCTAGCTTCCTAATGCATAGCAGCCATCCTTTCACACGAAGCCAAGCTGCACTGAAAGCCTCCAACACAGGAACAGAGTGTTGCCAGCCAATCAAAGCCACAAAACAGACAGAAGAAACCAGAAACACCAATCAATCAAACTCCAACTCCAGTGAACACAGACCTAGACTCTTAACCAATCAGAATAGACCAGCCTCGAATTTGAAACCAGAAGCTGTGAGACCCACATCCATACAGAAGCCGGATGATGGCAGATGAGATTCTGCTGAAACGTTGCTACAACTTTAACAGCACTACAATGACGTGGGATAATACCCGAGGGAAGCTGAACAGCACACACACACACACACACACACACACACACGTATATATATTTGTTTTTTTAAGTTTTCGCGGATACTTACATGTGTGCTGTTCAGCTTCCTTCGGGTATTATCCCACGTCATTGGAGTTGTGCTTTTAAAGTTGTAGCAACATTTCAGCAGAATCTCATCTGCCATCATCAGGCTTCTGTACTGAGTTCGTATGTGCTGAGTTCAATAGTTCGTACACACACGTATATGTGTGTGTGTGTGTGTGTTGTTATAAAGAAATGACTGGGCAATTTTTTTGTGAGACCTATCTAATACACTTTACAGAGTATTATACAGTAATTATTAAATATCAAATCCAGAAAGATAATATCAAATCCATGTTTACTGTTGAATTTTTTAGTCTAGTGTTAAAATTATGGTTTAAATGGTACACGTAGTCCTCCACTTACAACCATTCTTTTAGTGAAGTTTAAATGACTCTGAAAAAAGTGACATGACCAGTTTCCACACTTATAACCCCCATGGTCATGTGGTCAAAATTCAGATACTTGGCAACTGACATGTGTTTATGATAGTTACACTGTTCCAGAGTCATGTGATCACTGTTTGTAACCTTACCAGTGAGCTTCCAACAACCAAAGTCAATGGGGGGGGGGAGCCATATTCACTTAACAACTGTGACAAAAAGGCATTGCAAAATGGAGAAAACTCACTGAACAACTGTCTTGCTTAGCAACAGAAATTTTGGGCTCAGTTATGATCATAGGCAGAGTTATACCTGTAGTTATGCAGTCAGATCTGATTCAAGAGACCTTTTGCTTCAGTTAAATGTGCTTATTTTATACTTATTTCCAGGCCTGCAGTGAGTTCACCACTCATGTTATGAACCTCCTTCGGGAACAGAGTAGAACAAGGCCAATCTCGCCCAAAGAAATAGAGCGTATGGTGAATATAATTCATGGAAAATTCAGCACCATACAGATGCAGCTGAAACAAAGTACGTGCGAGGCAGTGATGATTTTGCGTTCGAGATTTCTTGATGCAAGGTAATACATGATCAAGATTGTTTCTTGTGTCCAAGATACTGATAAGAGAAAACACTGTAAGGATTTTATAGTAGGCATATAAGGCGAGTTAACACTGAGCCATATTGGAAATACAGAAAATAAACTACATTCCTAATAATTGCTGTTTAACCTTATTTATGCTGTAAGTTTGAGGTGTTGTCAGCTTTGAACTTTTCATAGTTTTCATATGGTTTTGGAGAACCCTTCCTATCAGTTGCTACTTGGTCCAATTACATGAGCATATTAATATTTTATTTATTTAAAACATTTATATAGCTGCCTAGCTACCCATCTTATAACCAACTTTGGGCAGCTCCCAGTCAAAGGTAAAACAACATAAAAATATTAAAAATACTATAAACGCATTAAAAACAACAAAAACCTGGCACTAATCATATAGTCAATTAGTTCAGGCCTTGATGGGAAAGCCAGGTCTTCAAAGCTTTAAATAAGCCTAAAAGGGTGAAAGCTGCTGAACTTCAGGGGTAGAGGGTTCCATATAGCAGAGATATGTTTCTTAGCTTCCATCAGATGGCAATATTTAGGAGCAAGGAGCATGCCCCACCCTATCTGACCTGGTAAGATGGCTAAATGATCTTAGGAAAGGCAGTCCTACATATAACCTGGCCCTGTGTCATATAGGGCTTTGAAGGTGATCTACACCTTGAATTGCACCTGGAAAAGTGCTGGACGTCTTTCATATATTTGACTTTGTATATCTAATGCCTCACACAACAGAGGTATTACCTATGCAAACCCAGGGGCACCCATTACTATGTGCGCTACTGCATTCTGGAAACCATTGAAGTTTCCAGGTGATTGTCAGTGTAGAATGCATTGTGGTAACCCAAATGGGAAATGACCAAGGCATGGATGAGCCCTTGTGATCCAGGAAAAGGTGAAATAGATGAATCTGTGCAAAGCCACACACCCCCCCCCCCAAGCCACAGATGCCACTTGCTGTCACTTTGCTTTTTTGAAACCCATTAAAAGTAAAACAAAGTAATGATTGATGGGATGAAACAGTATGAAACTCATGAATACTAGGCAATCTGTTGGAAGTTGTGATATTAATATTAATGTTTTTAATCTTGAATTATAATTCCTTAAAATTTGTGGAATTTTTAGGATTTAGTGATATTGTATTTATACTCGTAGATCATTTTGGGAGTACTATTTAATGTGTGCAGAACAGTAATCTTGATGGAATTTTTTGTTTTAACTTTTAATCATAGCATGCTCCCTTTTTATATTTCTATTTGGCTAAAGCCATGAAAGTTCTATTGCTTATAGTTTTGCTTTTATATTTTAATTTTTGCTTTAGAATGAATGCTGTTTTAGAAAGCTTAAGCAAGAGTAGTCACCTCATGGTTTGGTCAGGATACTTAAACTTTTAATAATTTTCCTATAATCCTTACTGACTTTTCCTCCAGTCCTTGGGATAGTCTATATTTTATTTTAATATAACCCTCCTATACTACCAAAAAAGCTTAAAGACCTGGCTGTGCCAATTGGCCTGGGCTCCAAATGGGGAAGTTCCAGGCTGGAAATGGCTGCTGGATTGATGGCAGACTCCATCTCCCACCCACCCCTCCCCTTGTTCTCTGCTCTGTATCTGTTCATTTTCCTTTTTTGATAATCATATAGTTGCATTTCTCATTGTATTATTTCTCATTATTTATTTTATTGCTCTATTATCTTCTGTTCATACTCTTTTCATTTCTTCCTTTTTAGCATTGTAAACCGCCTAGAGTAGCCTGTGGCAAAATAGGTGGCAAATACATTTAACAAATATATTTTACTTTAATATTGAGCTTTATGAATAATTCCAATCTATTTTCAGGCGAAAGCGACGTAACTTCAGCAAGCAGGCAACAGAAGTATTGAATGAATATTTTTATTCTCATCTGAGTAATCCTTACCCCAGTGAAGAAGCCAAAGAAGAACTAGCAAAGAAAGGAGGCATTACAGTCTCACAGGTAGGCTGTGTAGATGAAAACAGATGGATTTCTGATTTCCAAAAATGAGGGACCAATAATGTTTCCTCATTCCAGCAACCTTGGGAAGCCCTGATACAATCTGATACCGCCTCTTCACCTGATAGAATCTAATTTGTATATCATATTTTCATGCTACTTCCACATTCTTTTAAAGATATACATGATTGACAGTTCTTGAAAATTCAGGAGATTGCATGTTTTTTGTGGTTTTGAACCAAACTAATAAAGGTCCTTTTTAATAGGGAGTTTCAAATTCTTTTTTTTTCTCTTAGCCAGCATGGCTACTTCTACTTTTGGTGAATTGTATATTAATCAGTAAACTATTGGTATGGCTTCTGTTTTAATTTAAAAATCTATCTAAATTCCCTACTTGGATCTTTAATTTAGTATTTTTCTTGGTCATGGTCTTATAATTTAATAATTTTAAATCAAACTTCACATAATTAGAATTATGAGTACAAAAACAGTGGAATTCAGTCCCAGACATTATTATATCATTGCCAGACTCAGGTCTCTGTCCAATTCATTTTTGTTAATGGTTATACCTTGACACATAATTTGTGTGTTCAGAATGGTTTTTTTTAAAATTAACTAGGTACCTACATTTCATAAAATTTGGTGAAATCGTGCAAGCTAATCTTCAATGACTCATTAGATTAAAAATCCAAGTTTTGCTACAGTTCATAAATCTGCCATTAGATTTTAAGAGTCTTGTCTTTGGTTACTAATAGAAGAGAATATATGACTCTCAGAGTTCAATTGTGGAGTCCTTAATGCTCCCTGAGAGCGTGGTTTTGGAACAGTGCTAGCACTGAAGATGTTACCTAGTCTGGTAATGAAACATCTGAAACCAATCAACCAAGTTCATAGTCTTTGGTTAATTTATTGAAAAGAAATCTAACAGCTTACATACAAAGCAACCAGTGCTAAACATCACAGTAATCCAGAAACAATCATAATATGTTATGGCCATACTCCGTGAAATTAGAAGCAGCATGAATTTGTAGTAGAACAGTGCAGAGTTGGACTTCACGTCTACCTTTCTCAGAGCTATTTCTGATTCAATGGATCAAAAACAAGGTATTCGTGGCCTATGTACCATATGTGCTGTAAAGTGCATCAGAATAACAGTCCCTCAAAGTTATGATTTGGTTTTGGGTGCCCTTTGAACTCAATTCCAAAGGAAATTCATCTGGCTCTTTTGTTAATAATCTACATGCCTATGAAATACCGTGTTTCTCCAACAATACCGCCTCCACCAATAGGAAGGCCCAGCATGATTTCTAGGAATGAGGTGAAATTAAGCCTCACCCCCAAAACATAGGCCCATTTAAACCATGACTTTCTCCGCCATTTCTCACATCGTTCGTTAGAACTACATGAGGTGAAGAGAAATGGGGGGGGAGGGCGGGGGGGGGAGAAAACTTGCCTTTAGGAGTGCCCTGCAGGTAGACGAGGCTAGAATACCCCAATGTACCAATAGAACATCAGCCGATAGAAGCTCCCTGAAGGGAGAGTCCCCAGCCACTTCAGGGCGTGGCGTGGCTGCCCGTGTCACCTCGCCTTTAGGCAGTCTCTTTCAGGCGATGGAAGCTCCCCAAGTGCATTCACCAACCACTTTGATCAGTCAGTAGAAGTGGCCTCGGAGCGAGCGCACACACACACTCCCCTTGCCGTGAGGCCGCTTCTATCGGCCGAAAAAAGCTCTCCGAAGGCAGAGTCCCCAGCTGCTTCAGGGCATGGCATGACTGCCCGTATCCCCTCTCCTTTCAGCAGTCTCGGGTGATGGAAGATCCCCAAGTGCAGTCACCAACCACTTTAATCAGCAGGTCGAAGGGCCTCAGGGCAAGCGCACACACACACTCCTCTTGCCACAAGGCCGCTTCTGTCGGCTGACGAAAACTCCCCGAAGGCAGAGTCCCCAGCTACTTCGGGGCGAGGTGTGGCTGCCCGTGTCCCCTCGCCATTAGGCAGTGTGTTTCGGGCGATGGAAGCTCCCCAAGTGCAGTCACCAGCCACCTCAGTTGGCCGGTAGAAGCGGCCTCGGGGCAAGCGCGCACACACACTCCCCTCGCCGCAAGGCCGCTTCTACCAGCCGATCAAAGTGGCTGTTGACTGCACTTGGGGAGTTCCACTGCCCAAAAGACACTGCCTAAAGGTGAGGGGACACAGGCAGCCATGCCATGTCCCAAATCAGCTGGGGACTCTGCTTTCAGGGAGCTTTCGTCGGCCGATAGAAGCAGCCTCACGGTGAAGTATGTACGTATGGGCTGCTCTAGGTGGGGGACGAAATTAAGTCACCCCCAAAAAGACGACCTAGCCGTTTTTTCGGAGGTCAAAAAAAAAAAAAGGCCTGGCCTTATTTTGTGAGAAACATGGTAATTTCTATTTAATCAAATATTTTAATGTACTGAGATGTCAGAGTATATTAATTAGATGTATTTTTTGTGGTTTTTATCAATATTTTTATGTTCAGCTGGTTTTTTTAAACATTTTATAAGATTTCAATTGCTCTTACCTAATTTGGATGCCATTTTATTGTGCTACTTTTTTATATCATGGGAGTTAATATATTTGTAATGTGGATTTTATTGGTATACCTCAAAGATGTTTTTCTGAGGTGTAATATAACACAATAACAAAAATAAAAATTAAGCTCAACAATTTTTGTCATAGCAGTTTTTAATATCTTTTTTAGAAGATTTTTAAAGGACAAGTTCATGTTTCTGCTAAAGGATTTCTGATACTTTAAATAAATGTGGCAGGGGTATTTATTTTTATCTCACCTTTTTACACACACATGCATACACACACACACACACACACACACACACACACACACATCCCTCAAGGTGACAACCTACCAAATACTCCTTCCTCCTCCTGTTTTTCTCACAACAATGATCCTGTGAGATGAATTGACTGAGAGAGAATAACTGGCCCAAACCCACCAAGCCAGTTTTTCCTGCCTAAGGTGAGAGTAAAATTCAGTTTTTTGGTTTCTAGGGCAACATCTTAACCACTACACCAAACCTCAGCTGGCTGGATGCAATAGAAAAGATGACTATATTTTGTCCACTTTTATAGTAGCCTTGTTTGGTCTCCCTACCCTTTAAAGATAACACTAACTGAAGAGATAGTATGATTTGTTTACATACTAATTTAGTTTTTATTTTGTTACAGGTCTCCAACTGGTTTGGTAACAAAAGAATCCGCTACAAGAAAAATATGGGAAAATTCCAGGAAGAGGCCAACATTTATGCAGCCAAAACAGCAGTGGATGCTACCAATGTAGTGGCGCAGGGGAACCAAACAAGTTCTCCCCCAACCCCAAATTCTGGTGAGTATAGAAAGACTGCAGTTAAAGAAGGACACCTGCTGGGGAAACCAGCAACATAAAGCCTAACACTGTTTTCAGACACTGAAAACAAATGAGTGAATCAACCTGGTGTTTTGTAAGTGGCCTAGAAACAACTATATGTGTTTGTTCTGTTGTTGTTGTTTTAAGCCTTCCTAGTTGCTTTACGTTAGGATATAATAACGAAAAAAAAATCCTGATCTTGAGTACAAGCAGACTCTTCTGAGTGAACTAAAATTGATACTGTGTTTCTCCAACAATACAACCTCCACCAATAGGAAGCTCCACCATGTTTTGTTGGCATAAAATCAAATTAAGCCCCTCCCCCCAAATTAAGGCCCATATTAAACATGCGAAATGGGGGGAATAGCGGGGGGGGGGGGCTTGCCGTTAGGATACATACTTTTGTTGCATGCCCGGACATGGTGCTGCCAGCATTGGTGGGGCACTTCATATCGGGACATATGGGGCACTTCCGCCACTGTTGCTTAACCTGGGGGCGCCCAGCGCAGCTGACAGGCAGGCCCTCCTTCCCGGCAGCAGAGCTCTCACCAAGGCAGCGAGCGTCTCCCCACTGGACCCTCCGCTCATGCCGCCAGGGCCGCGCCAGAGCCGTGCGGGCTGGGCAGAGCTGGGAAAGCGAGCCGCAGATGTGTGCGTGCTGCCTCCTGCCTCTCGTTCCCAAATCTCACCTGGGTTAGCAGCGCTTTACTTGCTCTGCAAAGCTGCGGCTTCCTCACCTCTAAGCAAGCAGGAGGAACCGGCTGCAGCCGCCGCCTCCTCAGCCGCAGCACAGATGTTGACCTTGCGGGGAGAGAGAGGGAGAGATCCTCTTGGGCGAGCGCCTTCCCCCGCAGCCCTCCGCACGAAAGGAAGACCTGCTGGCCGGGGTGGGTAGGGGAAACTGAGCTGCGAAGACTCCCTTGGCAGACACTCCCGAAGGCTAAGGGAGGTGGCTGTTTCCGCTGTGAGCGGCTCGGACCCGCTGCTGCTGCTCCACAGCCGCCTGCCTGCCCACCTAGCCTTTCTTTGAGGTGGAAGAGCTCGCTAGACTGAAGGGACTGGCGCGTCTGAGGCGCGCAGTGTAAGGAGGTCGGGGAGGAACCGAAGAGGCCCCGGGAGATTCGCCTCCCCAAGTGGGGTTGGGCTGCCCTCTCGGGCAGGGGAGGCTTTGTTGTGGTAGGGTGTCATTTTTAAAATAATTCTCTTTACCTTCGAAAGCAAAGGGAAGGGGGCGATGGGAGCACCTGAAGCCAAGTGTCTCCTCAGGGCTCTGGTTGCAGGGAGGAGCCCTGACTGGCCCCACGTGGCTGCACCAAACGCCATGGCATTGCTCTAACGCCCCGGCAGCAAGGGAGAAGGGAAAGCAGTAGTGGCGGAAGGTCTCCCGAACATCCAAGTTGTCGCCGCCCGCCCACCTGAGGATGCAAGGGGGGGGGGAATTAAGTCACTCCTGAAAAGACGGCCTAGCCGTTTTTTCGGGGGTCAAAAAAAAATAAGGCCCGGCCTTATGTGAGAAACACGGTAGAAGCAATATCAGTTCCTAACATCTTTGAATCAGTTGGTATTCAAGGTAAATACTAAAAACAAGAACTAGACAAAAAACTAATTTAAAACTATATTAAAGACATTAAAAAGGCCCCTTTGTTGGCAAACCTGACTAGATAATAGGATATGTTATTTAGTGCTTTCTGTTTCCTCTGACAAAAGGTTTGTTTGAAACATTTTGGGAATTCAAATTGCTTTGCTAACCCATATATGTATATTCATTAAAGTATGAGTTAATGACTTTCATATAAAATGTTATGTTTCAAAATTTATGTTTCATTTTCATTTTCTGCTGAATAAATGGTACTTATACCAGTCCCTGAAATTACAGCTATTACAGTGCTCCTCCCCAGTCATGTGATCAAAAATTGGTTGCTTGGCAGCCTGCCTACACTTACAACTGCAGAAGCACTTCAACTTCATTTGCTTATCTTCCTCCCATCTCTGTCCTTTTGGCTGGCCTATACAATAGCAGTTCTCACTAGTGCTAGGGCTCAAGTAGAGGCCTGGTGTCTTCAGCAGTCTGCTCTGGTCCTACCATTCCTGGGCCTCTGTTTCAGCCTCAATAGCACCAAGATCACTGCTGAGGAGTACCACCTCAATCTTCATATTGAAATTGGCTACCTCAACTGCCAAGCCTCAGCTGCCCCTACCAATCTGTACTCCATAGGCTTAGTCATGTCCAACTGACCTTTGCCCCAGGCCTCTAGTTCAGCCCTTGCACTGCCAGTGGCACCAAGGAGTACCACTGTACAAAACAGCCAAAGGGCAGAGATGGGTAGGGAGCTAGCCAAGTGGGGGAGTTGAAGAGCAGGCAGTCCCTTACCTTATTGAGGTTCAGGGCTAGGAAGGACCAAGCTGGGAATGGTTTGTATAGGGGTGGATCCTTGCCAATGACCAATGATACTTGGGCAATGATGGCAATAGGGACTGCCAGGATTGCAGTTGTTTTATGTAATGTCATGCTTTAAGTCTGCATTATTTTGCATGAGAAATTTTGGTCTCAATTGCCATAGTAACTTGGGGACTACCTGTACTTGTTTTTTTTCTCTGCAGTTGAGGCATATAGATTATATATTTTGTTAAATCTGTCTACCATTTTTGGACTTTCTGCTGGACCAAAAAGAGGATGGTTTATAGATAAATGAAATATACAATAAAGAGATAAATTTTAGAGAGAGTGAAGTTACTTTGTTTAATACTTGTTATGATTAAACCACTTCTGTATATCTTTTCTCTTCGTTATATTTTTAGGTTTTTTTCTTTCACCTTTTACTCCTCTCTATTCTCTTTTTATTTTTATTTATATTAGATTTTACTATTATAAAAATTAACTTAATAAACATAATATAACCTGGATGACAATTGCCACAGCTTCACTCCTGTCCTGAGATATCAGCTGATGCTATACCTGAAATTGTGGCTGGGCAAGGCTCTGAGGGAGACACCATCCCTCCCTTGAGCCCAGTCAGGTCTCATGTTTTCATGCTTTGAGAACACTCATCGGACTTGTATGCAGTCGTGTTTCTGTTATTTAAAAAAAAATAGATGCATATTTTAAACTATTAACTTCTTTATCTGTATTTTTCTCATAGTCTTCTTAAAAGCAGAAAATCTCATTTAAAAATCACATCCCTCTCATAAAGCTATATATTACAGTGGTATATCTGAGGTAATAATATAATTTCATCTTCCTGAATGAGGTGCTGAATCAAACTCACAAGGCACCCCTATGCTGAAGGGGACCTCTGAATGGAGAAAGCTTGGGAACCTCTGGTCTTGTTCTGTACCATTTTAATGTAAGGAACTTGTGGTGGCCTTTGAAGAAACCTCAGAATTTCTGGGGATAGTTTGTAATTTTATCCACTCCTCACTCAGCAACTACCTCACCTAGCAACCATTTGCAAATATGATAATAAAATATTTATTTTCTGAAGTGTGCACATTTATGACTAAATTTTATACACCTGGCAATAAGGTACACCAGAGTGAGTAGTTGCACAAGAACTCTATCAATCCTGTATACACTTATTGACCTCTTCAATTGGTCCATCATTTCTACCTGATTATTCAATTACAATTGAGATGGTAAAAAGTGAGAAGAATTTGAATCAGATTCATAAAATAACCTGAACTGTATTTAGTCAAGTTATATTTACTTAAGCCCTAGAAATTGAGTACTCTGCATGATAGAAAGTGATAGATTGTGGAATCAGATTTCAAGCACAACAGCTGATTGGGCTATCATTTATGACAAATTGAATGAAAATGAATGGTTGCACACATAACTTTAAATAACTTATTTTTCCTCTTCAGGTTCCTCTGGGTCATTTAAAATGGCAAATTCTGGAGATTCCTTTATAAACTTGCAGTCACTCAGTTCTTACCAGAATTCACCAGTGGGAGCCAATGTGCAATCTCAGGTAGGTGGAATGATGTCAGGTTAACAATCTTCTGCAGCCATAGATATTTTAATCCCCATAAATACTTCAACCCAAGTGCCCATTGTAAGGTATACAGATTTAAGATTTCCTGAAGGCATTACAGTAAAATATCTAAAGGTTGTCCTTGAATTATTACCAGTCATTTAATGACTGTTCCCATCTATAACAGTCATAGAATAAGAGCACCCCTGGCCATTGTAAACAGTCTTTCTCCTAGTCATATAACGGCATGTAGGACACTTAGCAACTGGTCACAGGTTTACAACTAGTAGTGGTGTTTCGGGATCACACAACTGCAATTTGTGACTTTTTTGCCAGTTTCCAGCAAAAAAAGTCATTTGAATTAATTTGCTTAACATCCGCTGCATTTGCTTAATGACAATAGTGAAAAATATCAGAAAAACACTTCTGGTCATGTGGGAGCCTCAACTTATGACTGTATCAACTTATGACAGGATTTCTGGTTCCAATTGTGGTTGTAAGTCAAGGACTGCCTGAATCTATAGCTACTAGAAGATGTTATCCCATAATTAAATGTTTCCTGTGCCTCTGACTTGATCAATTTTCAAATGCTTCTTTGGACAAGGAAGGATTTGAATTTTTCTGTACTGGACTACAGCTGGCCTGCCATTTGAATTTTGGGCAAAATATGTTCAGTTCTATGCGTGACCTGAACCTTTACAAGGACTAGTATATAGATAGACTTTGACCTATGACCGCAATTGGGACTGGAACCTCCAACACCCAAATTCTGACCGTGTGAATGCAGGGATGCTGCAATGGACATAAAGGCAAGGACCAGTCATAAGTCACTTTTTTCAATGCCGTTGTAACTTCAGTTCTTCAATGAAGGTTCATAAGTCAAGGACTATCTGAATGTGGCCTGAATGTCCATTACTGTAATGTTGTTAATTTTCTCATGGATTTCACAGGGAAAGGTAATATACATGCACAGTCATGCAGAATAAATGTTGCTATATACTCAAGAATGGGATCTTGGTGGGTACTTTTTCGTTTTTTAATTTTCTTTTTCCAAAATTTGTGGGCCAAGAGAAACTTGTTCATTGGTTTGAAAAAAAATCTTATGCTAATAGCAGTCTCCTTTTGATAGCATGCAGAAAAGCAATATAAGTAGTTATAAGTTGAGAATAAATGTGCAGCCCAGCTGGACACTAAAACCCTAAAAGGTCACAGAAAGGAAGATAATGGGGTTTGGGACAGTAAATATAGCATTTACGTAACTCTTTTGACACTTTTGTTTGCTTGACAAATTGGTCATACTGTTACAGATGGATTCCTTACACCATGTCATACACCAGGCAGGAAGATATGACAGCATTGTGGGAAACCCCTTATATTCGACACAGCGCATTGATGTAAGGAGCTTCTGATTTTGAAACTGAATGTCTTGAGCTGTGGAAGTCTGACATGGCAATGTTGGTTAATGTAACCACCTCTGCAAATGCAATTATAATAGAACTCTACTGCGGCATTAACTGTGGTTTTGCTAGCACCTTGCCATAAGACTGCTGCTTCAAAGAGTGGGGGAAATAGGCATCCTGTTGCCAGTTTTTATTATTCAGGGAGTTTTAAAAAATCCCTCATGTTTAAACTGTAAGAAACCTTTCTCTGTATTATTCATGGTACTATGAAGAACCATGAAATGGTTAGGGATGATCAGAAAGAGAAGCTGGCTCATCTACTCATCCATATTGGCCCAGTGAATTAGACGGAAGCATCTTTCAATCCCCTCCCATTGGAGGAGAGTGCTCCCAGTTGAAAGAAGAGACTGCAGGAGACAGTGAGAGAGAGGAAGCAAATGCATGCACAGCAACTAGCCTGCAGTGAAATCCACACACTGGCCTTAGATTGGCTCATATCCCCAAGTCTGCATTTGGGAACAGAAATATATGTGGGAGTGTATTTTTCCATCCTGTACTCTGAATTCTTTGAATTGTTTGAGAAAATCAACAGGCAGTAAAGCTTTAACTATTTAGACAAATTAGCTGGAGAAATTGGGCAAAAAGAAAGGAGTCCCGTTTGGGAGAAAAAGAAGCCATGAAACAAATGCAGCAGAAGCAGCATTCACTCAATATTTTACCTTCTGTGTCCCAGAAAGTGAATTGTGTGTGAAGATGTTTACTATGAGACTAATCATAATGGAACAAAGTCTATGTCTTGCACATGGCATAATGCTCTCCTTTTGTGATTTGGGAAATCGTAATCAGAGTGATTTAAGAGGCAAGTAGTAGCATCTTGTGGACTTAACAACAAAATGCCTTTATTCCCTCTTCAGGCTAATGGCAGCTGGCAGGACGCTACTACCCCTTCATCAATCACTTCACCTACTGGAGATCCAGGAAGCATTAATTCAGATGCATCTAATTAAATGTTTTAGGACCTGTTGAGGAGAGGAAAGAGGTCATTAGTGTATCTTGTCAATGTTGCTCTTTTTTTGCCAATACTTTTGATTCTACAACTTGACACACACACAGCTAATTACCTCAGACAAAATAAAAATAAAAAAAGAAAACCAATGGAAGATTGTGATTATATATGGACACCTCTCTACCTCTCAGCATGATGTGCTCGAGTTCTTCTTACTTCTGCCCTTTGGGTTCTAAAGGAACTGGCTTCATTTACCAAAACAAATTGTTTTTTTTTTTTAAAAAAGAATTACCAGTTTTATGCTTAAGAGTTGACTCCATTTTTCCAGTTTAAAAAAAATGCAACTGATTTTAATTTCTATGTGTTTTTACTATAAAAATTCTGTTTTAGATGCTAGTTACTAACAAATAGCCCCTCTTGTATTGTAATTGTATGCGTTATCTGTATTGTAATTTTCTAGAGGAAGACTCTATCTTTGAACTCATTAACCAGAACAGGCTATTGCTTTACCAAAATAATTATTGGACTTTGCTCTTTGAATAGAAACTTCATCTTCTGTCACTCTCATGTAGCTCTAATTTAATGTCTTAGAGTATACACAGACTTGTCTGTGAATAGATTTTTGTACATCTAGGAAAATGTTAGTAGCAAAGTCATCACTTTCAGTTTAAATTTATCAAAGAATAAACTTCCAAAGTCTTTTTTTCCTTTCTGCCTTTTTCCAAGTTTTCCTTCATGTTTGATGGATGGTATTTACCAGTAGAGTGGGGTAAAAATAAGAGATTGGTTCACGCTGCAGTCTTTTGTTTGCCTACTCAGAGATATCCCATCTATGTAATTGGAGACCCTTTGTTTGGCCCACTAGCTCTTTGGAATATTCAACTACCGCTTCCCGTAGTCGTGTTAACGGAAGCTCTTGAGAATTAATGTAACTAAAGTTGATGAAATTTCTTGCCAGGGTTACTACTTCCACATATGAATGCACTGTTCATTTGTTAAAAAATTGATTCAAATGTTAGCTGTTGTTCGGTATCCAACCATATATTTTGCTTTTTTGGAGTTAAGCATTATGAGAAAGCTCTGTCGGTACCAATCAATAGATGCGCCAGAACTTAAAATGTATCCAACAGTTTTCCCCTGCAATTGCATAATCAATATTTTGATTTTGAAGAGCGTGCTTATTAACGTGATCCATTGTTAAACATCAATAAGATGAAATAGACTGATCTTCCTCAATCAGATACTCAGAATGTTGGGGACTATAACCTGAACCTTCTGGAGGCTGCATAGATGAAGTAGCTGCTATAATAAAAACTCTGCCTAACAGTTGTGTTTGAAGAAGTAGAAGGGGGGGGGGCATTGGCAATTATACTTGTGAGTTTCCTTTATGTTTTGTATTTCTTTTAATCTAAACATTTCGTTCCAATAAGAAAGAGACAGTCATTTTAAAAATCTGAAACTATGCTCTGGGTATCAACTGCTGCAGAAAAGTCTGGCAGAGCAAACTTTAGATTTGGCTTATGTACTCATTTAGAATTCAACTCTTCCTTGAGTTCAAAGGTATTGTGACAGTTGGTAACACTTGTATATACTTACTGTGTTCAACTTCTTTGCTTAGAAATGATGGGCAGCAGGATCACATCTGTTTTGGTTATGCCTTTTAACTATATGGATATTCATTAGCATGTTCCCAGATGATCTAGTTAGGACTATTTAGGGTAGGGACTATTTTGTTTGATTGAAGTGGATAAATTACATAGCTTTCCAGGTCCTCCAGTGGTGGTTGATCATCAAAAGCAATTTTCAATTTCTCTGGCATGAGATCTTTTGGGCACAAAGCTGTTCCTGAATTGAAAAACAAAAACTGAAAACAGAAAAATCCTTGTTTTGACTGTTTCTTGAGATTGATTCAAATAATGTGTTAATTTCCCATAGTCATCTCAATTTCTCTTTTCATATTCTGGCTATTCTGACATTTGCCAAAGGAATTGGGAACATTCAAATACTGAGTTCAGGGAGACTATAAAGGCATTAAGCTAAATTATTCTTTTTTGAATAAGTGATAAAAGTGTCTATGGAGAGTCTCAGTCATCCAGGTCATTATTTTTCCAAAGGTGCTTTTTCAAGAGGCAACTGGACTTTTTGTTTTTCTTTGAAGATATTTCACTTCTCTTCCAAGAAGCTTCTTCAAGAACTGAAATGTCTTCAAAGAAAAACAAGAAAGTCCAGTTGCTTCTTGAAAAAGTAACTTTGGGACAAATCGTAAAAAGATAAAACATATTTTCTTTTAACATTGTGAAATGAATTCAAAGTTCATTGGAACCTTTCATATCTAGCCCTGCTTTTAAGGAATGCCTACCATTGCAGATTTCATTTTCCAGTAATCCTGTTTCACAATGAAGTATTGGAGATCCCCTCTCCAGCAGCTTTAGTAATCAAATTTTGGATGTGACATTGTATTTCTTGGATCTTTATGATCCTTATGACAAGACCTAAGAAATTAAATGCACATTTCAGAAATCTACAGTTAACATAAGTTGTAATTTAACAGTATTTTCATTTTGAAAATAAAAATGCGAGATACCGTAATACAGAAATTAATACAAGTTTCATTGTTGAGAATGTATGACAGACCACCCTCGGATTATCGATATGAAAACATACAAAGGGACCAATTTGCTGGAATGATTATGAGAATTGTCCACAGAAATCTGGAATTTGGCATCAGGCCAGATGAGGGAATATTTTTTTTTATGCAATGTCGAAAAATAAAAAGGTTTTGCATACAACTTGTATACAACTGCTTAGGCAGAAGCGGGGGTGGGTGGGGGGCAGATAATTTAAAGCGGATCGGTGCTAACCAACTTCGAGCTTCGATGTGAGCATACGAGAAAAACCCTCCCTCATCCTGCAAGGGCAGGAGGAGTTGCTTCTGCAGCACAATGTTTAACATGAAAAAAAAATACCTTTTAATGAAACATGTATACTGAAACGTGTTTTTTTAAAAAAACTGAATCTTCCATTGTTTTTGACTTGAGAGACAGAACTTACTCCGTACATGTGCAGAGATCCTGGATTTCTTGGTTTTTCCTCTCGGAGGTAGAGTGGGCAGAAAATATTTTTCTAGTTAGAATTCTCTGATTTCCAAATAAAAGCATTTTTTTCAATCTCATGCTGCGAACACTGCAAAACGAACAATGGAATAAAATAAGTGGAAAGGTGAGTTGTTCAGACTCCTCCAACGTGATGGATTATATGGGCCACTGATAAGGGGGGGGGGGGAAATGTTCCCAAAGTTTCCTCTCTTTGACATTCTGCTTCTGCAGGTGACATAAACGCGTCCAACAAACAAGCCTGATGAGAAGAGGCTAGTAAATTAAGTTACACCCTCTCTCTCAAACAAGTTCTGGCTCTACGGTCCAGAAGCCAGCACTTGGAAAGAGGGGGGGGGGGGGAAGTACGCATGCGCCCAAGCAGCCTTGGTTAAACAAAAACAACCCCCCCCCCGCCTTTTGGCGAAGGACGGCCAGGTTGTAAACGCGCATGTGCCGTGGCGGGCTCGTTTGATTTTATTCAGGCGAAGGCGGTGAAGAGTCGCGGAGTTGGAGGAAGGGGAGCCCCGATCGGGCTGGGTAAGTGAAAGATGTCTCCTCGCTTTCCAGGTTTCATTTCCGTGTCTTTTTCTTCGGGCTCTCCTGGGCGCTCTGAAATCCGTTGCTTCTTTATGGCTCGACTCCGCTGGAATGTCGGTTTGTGTGGTCAGGCAGGTGATGCCATGGCGCCTCCATCGAGTGCGGCCCTCCCCTTTCGGAGAAGTAAAGCTGTCTAACCGCGGGAAGTTTGTTGGACACCCAGAGCATTGGGTGAGTGGGCGGGTGGGTGGGCTTGTTAATCTAAGGTGGTCATTCCGCAGACTGGCCGCCACGTCGCTTGACAGGAAGTCCTCGACTTACAACCGTTCATTTAGTGACCATTCAAAGTTACAAGGCACCGAAAAATGAGCTATGACCGTTTTTTCACACAACCATTGCGGCACCCGCATGGTCACGTGATCAAAATTCAGAACGCTTGGCCACGGGTTCAGATTTATGATGGTTGCAGGGTACCGTGACCTTGCGACCTTCTGACCAGCAAAGTCAAGGGGGAAGCCAGATTCCCTTAACAACCGGGTTCCTAACTTAACAGTTGCAGTGATTTGCTTAACAAATGTGGTGAAAAAAGTGGTAAAGTGGGGCAATGTTCACTCAACAAAGGTCTAACAACCCAAATGTTGGGCTTGATTGTGGTTGTAACTTGAGGACTACTGGTATTTATATTTGGTGCTGAAAGTGGAGGGTGGCAGAGCATGATGCTTTTCACTGAAGTGGCTTTTTAAGGTTGCTGCATGGCGGGACTATTAATGTCTTTAATGTAAACCCGATGTATCCGTATTGTAATGAGCCTCCCACCGCTATATGCCTAGCAGTCCTCTGGGTATTTGCAGCACAGGTGTAGTAGCCCTCTTGAGCTCCTTATAGTCAAATGTTCAATGGATCAGAGGTTCTTGGCCATTCCTACCTCGTATTTCGTGTTTGTTGGTCTTGTGGTTGTTTAAAGCCAGTGGTAAATACAAACAAAACTTTTTTTTAGCTTCAACAGGCTGTTCTGTCTTATGAGAAATATACATATTTTTTTTTGTTTCAGATCAATTTTCAAGACATGCAGTCTGCTTCTATATGTGGAAAAAAGGCCGAGACGTTGGGTAAAAGAATTAATACAATTTTTGTTTGAACTTCTGTTACTATATATATTACATACCATATATACTCGCATATAAGCCGATCTCGCATATAAGCCGACCCTTAAAAAACTGCCCCAAAATGAGGAATTTTGCAAAAACTCGCATATAGAGGGAAAAATACAGAGGGAAAAGTCGGCAGGGCAAAAGTTGCGGCTCATCGTCCATCCAGGGAGAAAGGCTGCAAAGGTCCAGGCGAGGGCTGCAAAGGTCCAGGCGAGGGCTGCAAAGGGCCAGCTGACACGGAGTGCGAGAGCCAAGACTCTCATCGCGCGAAGCCGCCACGCTAAGTCGCTGCTCCAGCGCAAATCGAGGCACGGCCACCTATAAATCAGATTTATGCGCGTATAAGCCGACCCCCAAATTTTGGGGGAAAAAAAAGCGTTCTAAAGTCGGCTTATATGTGAGTATATACGGTAAATAAAATAAAATGAAATGAGCAGGGCTATATAGGCTCCTGGTGTTTTAGGAAGCCTGACACAGGAAATGATATATACATATATATACATGTGGTTTTTTTTTCTTTAAGTTTTCGCGGGTACTTACATGTGTGTTGTTCTGCTTCCTTTGGGTATTATCCCACGTCATTGTAATGCTTTTAAAGTTGTAGCAACGTTTCAGCAGAATCTCATCTGCCATCATCAGGCTTCTGTAT
>BLBF01000021.1:21075319-21154547 GCA_015471245.1 Laticauda colubrina | reverse complement strand
TGCCTGGCTTGTGGCATGGAGATCTTTCTATTTGAGAGTGCAGGCTTCCAAATGATTGACAGTCTGGTGGAATCATCTCTTCTATTCATGCTTTCAGATCTTTTTTCAATCTCTATGGCTTCTCTGCTAATTCTGTAGCTGGGGTTTTCTACAGTGGCTACGGTTTTGGTGCCATTGAAGTTGATGCTATGACCTGTGGCTTTCATGTGTTGGATTAGTGAGGAAGTTCCAGCTTTTTTACTGCATTTTTGTGTTCATCTAGGCGGGTACTTATTCTTCTATTGGTCTGTCCAATGTATGTGGCCGGGCATGATGTACAGGGAACTTCGTATATGCCTTGGTTTTCCAGCTCAATTTTATCTTTGGGATTTCTTAGGATGGCTGCTATTTTTTTGTCTGTTTTGAAGGTAGTCTTGATGTGATGCCTGTGTAGTATCTTACTGATTTTGTCTGTAGTACCTCTTATGTAGGGCAGGACAGCTATTCCATAGGTCTGTTCATCTTTTAGGTCTCCATTATGTCTCAGTGTGTTTTTGTGGATCAAGCCGGTGATTTTGCTTTTGTGGAAGCTGTTAGCTGTCAGTACTTTAGTCAGGGTGCATAGTTCAGTCTTTATGGGTGTCTTGTCTGCCACGCATTTGGTTCTGGCGATTAATGTTTTGGCCATGGAGTTTATCTGTGCTGGGTGGTGGTGGGATTGGGCATTGAGGCTGCAGTTGGTGTGTATTTTCTTCTGGTATATGGTGTGTCCTAGTGTGCCATCTGTTTTTTTTGTAGATTAGTACATCTAGGAATGGTAGTTGTTTGTTTATTTCCATTTCCATGGTGAACTTGATTTTGGGGTGTGTGCTGTTTAGGTGTGTTAGGAAATTGTTTAGGTTTTCTTTTCTATGGGGCCAAATAACAAACTTTACAACTTTAAAAGCACAACTATAATGACATGGGAAAATACCCGAACAAAGCTGAATACCACACACACACACACACACACACACACACACACATTTCTTATTCCTGTGTCAGATTCTTTTCCCTCTGCTTTACAACCTGTTTCCATGCATTTTAAATTCATACAATTGAAACAATTCAATTGCATGCTGAATTTATTTCCATTTTGCTTTGAAATATTTTTTTTTTACCTGAAGCATGTTTTTTCTACTTTCCTTCTTTGCAGAAAATGCGTATAACCAAGAGATAGTGGCTGCTGAATGCTTTGTCAAACCAGATAATGTTGCTAGTTGTAGCAATGCAATCCCACTTGAAATGACAACCAGTCATTCAGAGATGTTGGCCGAGACTAGCAAACAAAAATGCCATTCAGAATATAATCTGAAGAATGAGTGTTCCCATGGCCTTGAAAAAGCATCCTCACAGGGTATTGATCCTGAAACACACCGTGCTTCAACTTCATTTAATGTATCCTTTGGACAGCTCCCTACCCCAAAAGTTCCACGTCGCTCCATGAATCGCTACAGTCTGAAACTAGGTGTTAATCGCCGGAAGTCATTGCCACCTTTTCATGTCGATATTTTGGGTATGTTTCCTTGACGCAAACAACAATTAAGGATAAACTTGGTAGGAGGAAGGCAACATGAGTTGAATTCTGGAAGAAGCTATGTAAACTTTTCCAAAACAGATGGCACCCTTAAATTTGCTTCCAGCTGAACTATCCAACTGGTTTGTTGCATAATACCGGGGTTAGCTTCTTTTTTTTAATAGACTTTCTGCCTTCCTCAGGGCAACAACCCTCAACATTAGATTGGAAGAGCTGAAAGTTTTGGTCCACTATTTGTGTATTGAAGGTTTGGGCTTTTTTAGCAGAATGTATGTCTTAGTCTAAGGACTGTGCACTTCTTAGATTACCAAGACATAAGACACATTTTCAAAACTTAGTATTACCCATTTTGAATGGCTCTGTGTTGCAGAGAAGATGTTGTGATGTTATATTACAGGCCACTGGTTGCCTGTTTCTGGTCTAAAACAATGTTTTCCTATCCTTAAATAATTGCACTATGATTTTCAAAAAATGCTCTTTACAAATTCCAAGTAAATGAAGTAGTAATGAATTACTACTAGTGAAGTTGTGAAAAATTTGGGGGCATAAAGTGCTCTAGTTCAATTTATTATTTATCTATTTAATTTATTATTTTCCAACTTGGTCTTCTCTAAAAATGGTGAAAGATCAACTCTCATCCAGCACTAAGAGGAAGGCTCTGTTTTGTAATAATGCTTACCTGTTGAAAAATAAGTATCACTGTCTTTAGTAAGGTTTGCTTCAAGGTATGCTTGTGGATTATAAAAACGTAAATTATCTAAAAATATTAGGCATAGTGTTCAATTGTTAAAATACAGTAATTTGAGAAATATATTATTTCCCAAATTGAAATAATACCAAAAATGGGAGATATTAAAGCACAACAATCCTAATTAACGTATTACCCAATTCTGCAAAAAATAAAATAAAATGTGGAATAAAATTGTCTGGCTAATTCACTGTAGTTTAAATGATATTTTGCTAAACTTTCAGAATTGAGTAAGGCAATCAGCCTGGATTTGCCAGAAGCTGAGAGAATGGCAGCACTGCTTCTTTCTAGTTTCCAGGTAAAGTTCAAGTTAAATTTTAATGGGGTTGCCACTGTGGAAAAGTGGTGGCTACACAGAGTTTTTCTTTGTTGAGCGTGGATACAATGGTGATGATAGCATGATGAATGCAGCAAGGAGGAGACCTTCAAGCTACATATTGTAAGAATGCACAAGTCACTATCTAAATTAGGCTCTTATCAGAATCAGTTCTGATTAGCAATGAAGTTCTTATTATTGAAAGTGCTAATTTTATTGATCTGATTATTGAGAACTAGTTGATTTATACAATAAGTGCACTTCTGATTACTGGAGCCTGATTGGAGTTTTGGTCACAGTATATATAAGTGGTTAAAAATTCTGTTATTTTTAGTAGCATTGTTGAAAAGTTAAATTTTAGCATGAAGTCTGTGAACATTTAAAAATCAAATAATTCAAATTTAAATCTTTTCTTTCCTGTTAGTACTCTGCACAAAAGCTTGAGCAGTCTCTAAGGCCCATCAAAGGCTTTGATTTTGAAACTTTTCAGCAGAATGGTAAGTTTCATGTATGGTTTACCTCAAGAGAGAAAAGGTTATGTCTCACCTGAAGTAAACCTGGGAATCAATTTGATCAAGACTATTTACCTTAAAACAAGTATTCTGAGAAGCTGATTCTCAGCAACTTGAAAACCAGTCCAAATTATTTCAGACAGATAATTTTGATGGAAATCTGCCATATTTCATTCTTAAATATGTTAACTTGGCTTATGGTCTTCACTGAACATAGCAGTTGATAAAAAAAATCTCAGATAGCTATCATGCAGGTATTTACAACTAGATGTGGAAATGTGACCAATGGTCTATCCAATTAATGCAGGACACTAAATAGGCGTATAAAACTATTGTACTGTAGGAGGAGGAGCAGAACCTGAGCAGAGAGTCAAAAGAGGAATCAGTCTAGAGCAGGGGTCCCCAACCTTTTCTTTACCTCACATCCCTAGAACGCTTCTGTTATATTCTTGCATCCCATATAATTATGCATATACACTGTAATTTTGAAACTTCTAAACCCAAGTTTTTGTACTCCCTGAAATATTGTCTCGCACCTCTGGTTGGGAATCCCTGGTCTAGAGTCTACATGTCCACAAATGGACTAAGTCCAACCCCTCTTAAATTCTGTTGACACTTATCTAACACCAAGATGCTGACAGTTGAGTAGATTCCTGTGCATAGGCATGATTAACAATAAATCAATTTAATTGGAACTCATATGTAGTCCTGATCTTTCACGCCTGACGTGTACTTGCTAACTTTGATTCTTCTATGTATACACTACCTTTGGCATCCCATTATGTTAACTAAAAATTTATTTAGGAATACAACCAATGTTTCATTCTTTCTATGTGTTGCAAGAGAAAATCAATGGTGGTAGATAAAAGTTTAGAAAAATTGGTCCTTCAAACTTAGAATACAGAAAGCTAATTTTTTCCCACTTGGTGATCTCTCCTATAACATTTCATCCTATTTACTCTGGTTTTTCATTATCTTTTCCAGTGAGCTCACTTTCAGAAGAGCTGAGGCTCCATACAAAGAAACTGATTTTCAATGGAACAGTGCAGAAATGCTTTGATGACCCCAAATGGTAAAATGACTAATCTTTTTTTTAATGTGTTCCAACTAAAACATGTTCTTAGACATAGGTTGTCTTAGACATGTACCTGACACATAGGTTCCTGACCTATACTTCTTGAATTCTTGGTGATCTCTGAGTTTGGTTATTTTCCTGCAGACATTTAATTGCTAGTCTATATAACAGTGCAAAGGAGACTGGAGTCTGCTGACTGTCTAACAGTTTGCCCTGTCAGTCTTGGTGGGGATGTGGCTTCCTCCTTGATGAGTAGGCTTTTGTTTCTTGAGTAGGCTATTGTTTCTTCCCTGATTGTTCATATGGTTCTATTTCCTGCTTATCAGGGGGTTAATTGCAGGACTAGATATATTCTAGGCTATTTGCTTCCTTCCTGGACTTTTGACTATGTTGAAAATGGTAAGTGCAGGTAGTTCTCGACTTTCAACAGTTCATTTAATAACCATTTGAAGTTACAAAGGAATTTTAAAAAGTGACTTATGACCGTTTTTCATACTTATGACCATTGTGGCATCCTCATGATCATGTGATTTACATTCAGATTTTTGACAACTGACTCACATTTATGATTTCCCGGAGTCATATGATTCTCTTTTGTGACCTTCCGACAAGCAAAGTCAATGGGGGAACCAGATTCACTAAATAACTGTTATTAATTTAAGAATTGCAGCAATTCCTTTAACAAATGTGGTCAAAAAGTCATAAAGTAGGACAAAACTCAACAAATGTTTCATTTAGCAACATAACGTTTGGGCTCAATTGTGGTTGTAAGTTGAGGATAACCTGTCCATATTTGTTTATTTTGCCAATCTCACTATCTAAAGCCACTCTTCAAAGTGGTAATGCTGCCTCAGGAAAAATCACTATCCCCCAGCAGACAAATCCAAACCATTGTTATGAACAGAACACAATATGTCTGGAAAGCCAAAGACCACTGAGGATAAAGAATTCGACAGTCCCATAAATAACAATTCAATATGAACATGGACAACTAAATCAAGAAAATCCTAAACATTTTAAGCAAGAAAGGACAAATCATGAAAGTAGAGTTGCAGATGAAAAGTGGTAGACCTGCCCTCCTATACTTCTATGGACATCCAAAATAATGTCCCACATATCACCTGTATTACTGTCAGAGTCCTTAACCTACAGTGCATCCAAAGAACTCACCAGAAACTCTGACATCTTGCAGATGGGTACAAATAATCTTATTAATGCTCCACTACAGGGCTTCCACAATATCAAGGACCTAAGAATAAAAGAAGGTGAAATTATGATTTCACTTGATGTCACCTAGATCCAGAAGTACCCCAAAAAACCACTGCAGTGTCACTACACAAACACACATGCAACTTAACAGAACATACTAAAACCCAGAATCATTACATTCATCAGTCTTCGCTTTTCAGTTCAATGGACAAATATATTAAGAAATCATAAGAACTTCCATGAATTCAGTACTCAGGATTCTTAGCTAAGATTGCGATGTGATGTCTAGAAGCAGTAGCATTCTCACACAAACACTAAAACTTTAGATCTGTTTTTTAGATGACAATGCTTAGAGAGTTACAATAACCCAACAGTTCATTCCCAAGCTACAGATATTCTCTCTATTGTATTCTGGTTGTGTAAGAATTGCATATTAACATTATAGAAAGAACACAGCAGAATAAATTAGAAACCAATTTGTGGTTTCCTAGAAGTTAATAGTGTCTTAACTCTCTGCATCTTCTACCTATTTTAGTGGTCTGTCAGATCCTGCATTTAATGAATTGGTGACTGCCTTAAAGGACACCATTGTGAGGTAAGATAGACTCAAGACCCAAATGTGTTGTAATAACATGGGTGCTGCAGTGATTAACTCAACTTGATAGTTTTCAATGGAGAATAAATTTGATGAAAGTATCTAGAGAAGGATTTTTTTTGTGTGTGTAGTAATATTTTATGTCAAAAAGTGTCGCCATAAAAAGAGATTCTTTGTCTTCCAGTTACACCACTGCTTCACTGTCATACTTTTGTAGCTCTTGGAAGTCAAAGAACAAATTATTACTCCTAGCTAGGAAAAGATTGTCTTTGCCTGGATAGCGAAGTGGTAAATGGTTGATTTATCTTTGTTCTAAAATGAAGGTCTTTTCATTTTGTCATTAACTATTGTTTAGTTTGCTCTAAAGGGAAGCTTGGTTAAAATAATGCTGTATTAGAACTAGGCATCTGATAGTAGGCTAAAACATTCTTTCCCATCTGATTCAAATTCTTCTTTCTCTCTCATGGCTAAACATAATTCAGCATTATATCTGAACTAATCACCATGCAAATGAGAATGAACCTTAGGCATATTTGTTCTCATTAGCATATTAGGTTGATGCATGATTAAAAGCTTTAAGTGGAGTGACAATGTGCAATTTGCTCCAGGAACAAGTGCACACAACCATGGGCTCTTCCTCTTAAGATATCAGTAATATTATGTCAACATGAGAGAAAATAAAATGTGTATTTATTTAAAACATGTATACACTGCTTCCTATGAAAAGGAATCCCCAAACAATTTACAATTAAAAATTACATTTGAAGTTAAAACATTAGGTTAAAGCAATTAACAAAAACAAAGATGTTTTTCAAGAATATAATACAAAATAAAATCTGCAAAATAAACATTAAAATATTAATAGAGAATGCAAGCAGTAATAAAAGAATTAAAAATCACAGTAGGATTAAAGCATAAATTCTGGGAAAATAACAGTATTTACCTTGTGCCAAAAGAGATGATAAATATGGCCCTGGGTTGAAGCGTATCCTGAGCAGACCTTTCAAATATGATGTTATGGGTAGGATACAATGGGAAGAGATGATTTTTCAGATTTTAAATTATAAATGGTTTTGTGACTGGAAAGAAACTGGAAGCCAGTGAAAACCATGAAGAACTTGAATATCGTATTTATATTGCCTCATTGCAGTCATACTTCTGCCACAGTAAGTTTAACTGAAGTTTCTGAAGTGTATCCAAGGGCAGTTTATAATATAAGATATTGCAGTAATCTAGTGGAGCATTCTAGAGTCCTCTACATATCTATAGAAAGCAGATGACTCAGATGATGTTGGTTTTTGGATCCAGTTAATCATGGAGGTTATTCAGGCTTTTAATGAACAAAATGTACTTTGTAATTGGAACAATTTCAATGCTGTGCCTTTTTCTCTGGAATGCCATTGTTTATTTGCTCTTCTTTTTCTGTTTTCTTTTTGTGAAGTACCAAGTGATATTAGACCATTGTTTTCTGTACTGTTTCCCCCCCCCCTAAATCTGATATGATATGTTTTATAAAGTAATTACAATACTTGTCTAACATGGACTAATAAAAGCTGTTGTGCTTTATAAGCATTTTCTATTTATAAATTTAGCCTATTCAATCATTCACTGAATGTTTTAATGACTTGATGTCGTTTTCTGTTCCTGCAAGGGAAAGAAGCTTTAAAGAATGCTTTCCTGTTAGTATTTATTGATTAATTTACTAAAATTTTATTTAAAAAAACCCCATTGGTTAAAGTCTGTTATCTCTCTAATAAAACAGAATGAAACTGGAAGCAAGAAGAGGTTATTCGATTTATAATCTATATATCATGCATCCCAGAACCATGTTCATTAAGAAACTATAAAACTGACTGAACTTTTAAAGATGGAAGAAAATTCCATTTTGATTATAATAACCCCTCCAGCATTTCAGAGTAGTTATGTGTTATATGCGAGATTGTTATAAGATCTTAAGATGGACTTCCTGTATTAAAGTAGGTAATAATTCTTCAGACCTCATGAGCATTGCACAATGTATCATCCAAGGACTTTCATAAATCTGACTCCAAACTTGTTTAAAACTATGGATTAGCTCTGTCTGTTTCTAATACATGAAAATTGAATTAATTTTATTAGTCTTAGCTGAATGGAACTGATATATGAACATCCCATGAGAACATGGAAGACAAAGTTTACAGTATTGATGGAACATGTAGTGGTAAATACAATTCTCAAGAGGCCTTTCTTTAAGGCTACTTCAAGTTAATGATAGCAAATGACAGCGCTCATGTCTCTGTTGCTGAAGCTAATTATAATCTATATTTTTAACAGGTTTTCAACAGAGAATCAAGCTTGGGATGAACTACTTCTGTCTTACCAGAAAAAAATGGAAGACATATCCAGGTTAGAACATTGGCTGTCTTTATCATTAGATTATTCTGAAAGCAGGGTTACAAAGTCAAAGGCTATAAAATTTGTATCATGTAATGTAATGGACAAAAACAGAAAAAAAAGTGATTATGGACAGGCCCACACATTTTACTTGCCACCTCACCCAAATATTGAAACTCTTTTTTTTAATATTTCCAAATAATTCAGAGTTAGTGACTTGAGTGAAGGAGCAGTAAAATATGAACTGGTCAAAAGTTTGTTGATGCTACTGAATGTTGCAGAACAGTTGAACTGAAATGGAAAGGAATAGTTGACATTGCTTTAGTGACTAACTGCTAAGCAATAGTTAACCTTCATCTCACCTGGAAGGAAAGCTGGAAACTTCTAGAAGGGGAAGACAGGAGATTGGGGACTGTTGAAGTTAAGAATGCAGATCCAATTTTGAAGGTCGGGAAAGAGTTTAAACTAAGGGGTCAAGATAGAGATATAATTTGGTTAATGCTTGCTCAGAATTTTTTCCTTATTTTATTAATTTTATAATTGTTCATTGAGGATTGAAGAGCTACACCAAGTTTGCTAACATACAACAAACTTGATAGTAATGTTGTACCAGTAAGGGGATTTGGCTTTTTTATCCTGTAGAGAAGTATTCCTTTCTCATCCCCCAAAAAGGTGAAGGAAAGACTGTTACCCAGTCAGATATTGTTGAGAACTGATGGTTGGCATCTAACTGAGAAAAAAGGGAGGACTGGGAACCCAGAATGAATGAATGAAGGTTGGTCCAAAATCTGACAATCACATACCCTGTAATTGTGAATTTACTGGCCATTAAGTACTATTGTGATATTTTTTTATCTTTTAAGGCAGCTAGAGTCATGCGAGCTGAAACAAGCACCAGAGAAACCTTGCAGCTACCTTGGGACATCCCAAGCCCATGTACTTCAAGCCAAGCCAGATTATCAGAAAATACTGGATTGTCAAGCAGAAGTCTTTTATTGCCTAGAGGGAGTGGTGAGTGATGACATCAATTATTGTACCATTGCTTTGTTATTACTGTCTTTTTAAAATTAATGTTATTAACTAACATTAATTTTAAAGACAGTAAGAAATGCCAAAACAATGGTGCAATAATTAAGTGATGGAAAGAGCTTTGCATTGAAAGCATGCAGTTTTTTCCTCTGAGAATTTAAAACAATTCTCAGTCCTGAGAACTTAAAGCAGTTCACTTAAAGCAGCATTTGTACTACATACATACATTATTTTTGTTCGTCTCCATCTCCCCCAAAATAGTAGGCTAGTGATAACGCCAAGTTGGAGGACTTGATAATCTAAGTGACCAGGATTCCCAGCAATAGATTCTGTCAAATATATTGATGGTTGAAATTACATCCAGAAAGTATCCATGTTAGCTTGCCATTCTACATGCTTCTGAAAAACGTAGAAACTGAAAACCTTGTAACAGAAGTAGAATGATGATCAAACAGATTGTCGAGGTAGAAAGGTACTTGAACGGTACATGTCAGGGAAGGAGACAACATTTTTCCTGGGCATGAGGAACAGAGAGTGAAGATGTGGGTAAAACCATCCAAGTGACAGCATGGCTTGGAGACTTATATCATGATTAAGAATATGTCAATAAAGAATCTCAAAGCAAATAATATACTAGAATTAGAAATTATGTCAGGATTGACTAGGAGAGGCAGTACAAGGCCAAATAATAAACTTGGGAAGCTCCAATTATAAGGTAAACCCAAAATCATCTTTCTAAGAAATACAAATCCCAAAGCAAATAAAGATGTGTGAGAATAGTTAATTTAGACTTGTGTTATTTGCTTACAAAATAAGAGAAGAGGAAGAATCTAGAATGCCAGTTAAAATGAAAAATAGATATATTTTTCTATTTCTTTATACTGAAGGTAAGAAATGAACACAGGATTCTAGATATTTTTTGTAAGCTGAATTAGAGATAGTGTTTTAAGCTTGATATAACGGACAATAAACAGGTGGAGGAACAGGATATTAAAAAGGGTATTGCACAAGGAACAGGGACAAACAGCAACAAAAACCTAGTGAAAGAACTGCTCTTTTTAAACTATATATCATGTTCAGTAGTTCTACATTGATTGCTTTGTGCTGTTTCCTTATTTTTTCATTCTGTGCATTTCATAGATATTGTTGATTACTTGAATATTTTAAATAATTGAGAATATTACTGTAATGAGTTTCTTATTACATGTCTTTTCTGAGCTGGCTAGTTTGGGAAAAAACTAGGGATGGGAGATTGGCTGTTCAGAATCTTGATGTAAAGAATGGCACACAATAAAAGGATAATTTATCCTGCTTTCTGTTCTGATTGGGTGAAGGAGTCAGATGATTGCAAGTGATAATGAGCTTCCAAAATAAAATGATAAATCTTTCAATCAGACCTTGCAGAGCTTAGAATGAAATTCTGGAAAGAAGCTACCAAGAGTCTAAGAAGGAGGGAACTTCTTAAACATTTTCCATTGTTTAATTGAATTTGGAAGTTCTGCTAAATGATGTACCCCAGTAATATTTAGTTTAGGTCAGAGGTGTCAAACGTCGTCATGGCGGTGACATGTGACATCGGGACTTTTTTCCCTTTTTTTAAACTGGGCATCGGCTTGACCAGCACGTGTTGCATCAGGGCCATAGGCCGGGAGTTTGACAGCCCTGGTTTAGAATAATACGGGGAACTGGTCATTTAAACGGTCAGAATAGAATCTAAGTGATAGCTAACCTTTTTGGCACCAAGTGCCCAAAGCACTCCCCTCCCTGCACATGCTTCCCACACCCCTGTGCATATGCCCCCCTCGTGCATGCGTTTGCACATGTGCTCCATCCCCATACATGCGCAGCAGAGATCAGAAGACCAGCTGGCCAGTGTGAGGTGTGTGCACACGCATGGCAGAGCTGAGTCCAGAGGGTTCTGCATGCCACCTGTAGCTTGCGCATCATAGGTTTGCCATCACTGGAATAGATCATCTGCTGGATTATCATCTTGTAAATAATGTTACTTTTCAGCTTGATGAAATCAGTCAGATAGTGAAAGTTTGTCAGACCTATGTGGAAGATACTACATTATATCTCCAGAAGCTATCAACACAACTTGGTAAGTCATGGAGTGGCTATTATTTTTGTGTAACTGAAACAAATTCTGATTGTTCAAGAGAGGTTAATTTGTTGTATGTAGCATACACATTCGGTCTACGTGTAAGTCTAATTTCAGGTAACCAACATTGAGTTTCTGTTGTTCTCCCACCCTATCAATTTATTTCAAGCTGTTTTTCAGCTCTATTGTTATGAGGTTTTAGGTTTTTAAATGTCCCTATCACCAAGCACTGGAAGTTAAATTCTATTTTTTATTTCAATAGTAAGGAAAATATTAAACTCATAGGATGTAACTGTGTTAAACTATTCGGGTTTTTTTTTATCATGACTTATAGAATGGAAGCTGACAACACGTGAAACTTACTGTTTTACCCTGAAAAGTTTTTCTGGGTAATTGGGGAACTTTACAGAGCAGTACTGTATGAGAGACATTGTGACAGTGGTTTGGGCATGAGGAAAATCTCCTTTTCCTACATTGTATTTCTGGTTTCTGTAAAACAGAACTAGTTTTTTTTGTTTGTGATAAGATTACTCTGGATCCAACTTTAAATACCAGTATTGCTGATATTAATGCAATTCAGAAGTCATACTGATCTCTTCATTAAGAGAAACACTGCATTACACATTGGAAAGATATGTTATATTAAACAAATTGTATGAAAAAGGTTAAATATATTTCAAGCTGATTTTACATTAGATATATCATGAGTAGTTTTTCTGGGAAGACATATGTCTCAATTGATAGAGATTGTTTAGCAATTCATGCAACACCAACATGATGTGTTTCTTAGTTTTCTGCTTAAATCTTAGAAAACAAAATCACAATTTGAAACTTGTTATTTTAACTATAATTTATTATGTCTGAATTAACAGGCTGCAAAAATGGCATTTATCTTTCTATAAGTGTGGAAGCTTTATTAAATATTTTTATTATTTAACATCCTTAAAAAAAGAAACCAAAACAAAAGAAAACAAATTAAACAATGCCTAATAAAGAATACAAACTGAGAAAAAGAGAAAAATATCTACCTTGTATTTTATACTATCAATAGTCTCAGGTTTACCAATAAATTCAATAATATAATCAGTACATAATGTTGTAAAATATCAGAAAATCTATCCTATAATAGTAAACATTGCTGTATTCTTTGATTAGTAGAAAATGCTGCCTTCTTCAAAACAAACAGGTCATATTTCCAACAACTATCCTTAATATCTGCAATAATTGCCCCCAACAATCTGGGTCCTCATAGCATAAGAATCTGGAATTAATATGATATTCTTTCTATTTCAGCCTCAAGAACTTTCCTGAGATTAGAGAAATCACCAGCCCGAAAACTTCTCAGGCTTCTCCAGACAAAACCATCTGTACTGCCACCTCCAAAAGATTAAAGAAAGTTTCATTTTCATTTTGCTAAGGGGCATTTCTTCAAGACTGTCTCATATTTCATCTGACTTTCTAAAACTGACTTTGGAAACATCTAGATATGCCATAGCTGTTAGCTTAAATATTGTCTTGGCGGCTGTTACTGAAATAAACAAGCTGATCACTCCAGTATATATGGTAGTGGGGAAAAAAAGAAGAGAACAGATAGATATAGCAGCTTTTCATTCTGTGTTTGAGCATGTTTTTCTCCATGCTACAGTGAACATTTGGTGAATAGTGGACAAGCGGATAAAAATCTTGCAGTATTTTTAGCTGCTTTGCCTTGTGTTCTGTCTTCAATATTCTGATGCTGTTCAGAAATAAATTTTATACTCCTGGATGTGAAAATCAATTCCTACATAGGCAAATACTGATAAAAGATAGCGTTGATTTCCAAGTGGATTGATGAAGTTTTCTGGAACCCCCTGCTATGGTATATTCTCTTTCAACCCTGAAACAGGAAATGTCATGGGGGTGGGGCGTGCAGCGTTTCAGAAGAAGAGCTACCCATGCACCCATGTTTTGCACATTTAATATGCAATAAACAGTAGTGGAGGGTGCTAGAGCGCTATGATTTATAATTCCTGTGGATTTCCTATGTGGATATATCTATCCTTCCTTCAGACTGCGCATAATCTTCATATAGCGCTTTTCTTTTTAGTCACCACAATCATCTAGGACTTGCCTGTAAAACTTGACGTAGAAATCAAACATCTAAACGGGCTCCCCTTAAACTTGCCGGTGCCTCCCTCCAGCATTCCATGGGCCCGTAACGTTACAGGGCTCCACTCCGGAATATTTGCTTTGGCGAACCCCTTCCCACATTCAAAGGAAGACCTAAGAGGAGAGCGAGCGTCCAAGGTTGCGCGCGCATAAACGTGTATTTATCGGTTTTGTGACGGAGAGGAACCAAACAAGCAAGCGCAAAGTTTCCATTGGATGGTCCTGCAGAAGTGGTTCTCCAATCAGAGCAGACTCCGTTGTAAACGTGGAGCCTGACGTCTGTTCTGAGAGGCGGGCCGAAAAAACTCGAGAGGACTTTCCTTCTGGGTTCGCCTTCCCGCGGCGGTGGACGTTGCCTCCCTTCGCCCCTCCCCTTCTTTTCGTATTTTAACGTCTTCCTGTATTTCGGAAACGGTCGAACCGTCTTAGAGCTGGCATGACCGCTCCGCTCACCGGGCTGGGTTGGACGTCGTCTAATGTGCCGGTTGCTGGCTGGATTCCGGTGAGAAAAGCAGCCTCGTCTCCTTGCCTTCGGAGCGCCCCGTCTCTGAGGGCAACCTCTCTTCACGGCGGGGAGAGTGAGGGCGAGGCGAGGCTTGCCGTCTTTCTTTCCTTCCTTTAAGGGAGTCTCAAAGGAAAAGGAGAGAAGCGAATTCCGACCCATTGGCTTTACCTTGCTGGCCCTTCTCACCCCTCCGGCTTCCGATTTCCCCGTTCTGCCTGCCTCTTTCGTTAAAAATGGGCTGTGGGGCGGGAGGACGGAAGAGTTGTGGAAGTCGGAAGCTTTGAGTGGAGATTTCCACACCCAGAAATGCGACTTTTTGTTACTGCTTAGTACAGAAAGGGAAAAGCGCCCCTGAGCCAAACCGGTTACATTTGTTGTACATTGAAGGTTATAAACGTTTTACAGCGGGGCTTCTCAAACTTTGCGATAAGGTGACCCCATGAAATAATACATTGGCGTGACCCCCTTTCCCGATGAATGAAGCTAAATAAGAAACCAGCTACCTGTGATTGGTAATGGTTTCATTCCTGTTAAGATACAGACCGGTTTCTGGGTCAGAAATAGCCTTGGTTACTTCAGTCGGTTGCCTTTGCCCATAGTTTAAGTGCCCCCTTGCTCTTGGTGGACATTTTAGTGGATATCTCTCTCTCTCTGTCTCTCTCTCTCTCTCTCTCTCTCTCTCTCTCCCCCTTCTTCTCTCTCTCTCTCTCTCTCTCTCTCTCCATCTTTCTCTCTCTCCATCTCTCTATCTGTTTATCACATCTATAGTACATCTCTCTATCCAGGCATCTATCCACCCACCCCACTCCACCCTTTTTATGCATTCAGGGCCATCTACAAGAGCTCGGTGCTAACTGAGAGGATTGCCGGCAGTCCTTATAGAGAGTTGCAGCCCTTGGATCCTTCAGGATGGGGTGTCACATGGTTAGTGCTCTCCCAGATATTACATAGAGACCGCTGGGTGAAATCTTTTTAACAGGAATGAAATGTCAGCTCACCAACAACATTCAGCTGTTTGCCCTGTCTCAAGACTGAGCCAGGGGTGTTAAACCAAACCCTGAATGGAAGCCGCCAGGATTTGGATGGGACATGTCACACTAATGCTGCAGAGAATGAGTTTGTTGTAATTTAATTACCGCCTGATAAATATTGGATTTAGTAATCAGATCCAATTAGGGCTATTGTAATGCCCTCTAAATGAGGCAATTTATGGAGGCAGTCTGGAAGCTGCAACTGGTCTAGAATGTGATGGCAATATTGTGAATGGATCAGTGCGGCCATTACAGGAGAACTTTTTTTTTTGGAGCTATTAAGCTACCTATGGTAGTAGTATGCTTTCAGTCTCAATTCAAAATCCTGGTAATCATGTATAAAGCCTTTATAGTGTGGCTTTGGAATACATTAGACACCTCTTACTAAAGTTGAATTTGCCCATCCAGTGGTATCATTTCATAATAATGACTCCTGCTGGGAGTCACAATCCCATGTGAAGTCCATGGACCTTGGCAGCTCTTTTGCATACAGAGAGTGCATCAGTTAACAGTCATACTATATAACCACCTGACAGGCCTCACCGTACCACAGGATCACCAGCTCATGAAACAAAACTGTGTTTGGAGGGTCTTTTGGAAGGCCAATAAGCCTCCCTTCCAGAGAAAGGATGTTCTACAGGATGGGGGCCGTGGCAAAAAGGCTTTCTTCATAGATCCTGTCAGATTTTATTTTGTTAAATTTATTTGCTGCCTCTCTTGCCACGGGGTTGGAATTTCCTAGCTGACAAGACTAATAACATGCCTCTCAAGCCAAACTCAACGGGACAGATAGATATCAGTAGGGAGAAGTGATCCTTCAAATATGTTCAGGAGTTGGGGAAAGTTGGAAAGTGGCAGAGAAGAAATTGGGCAAGATTGGTGGTAAAAACAAAATCAAGGGTTTGGAAAATTAAGAATTCATTTTAGAAAAAAGTAAAATGGGATAATTAGGAAGTTAAGACTTTCACCAAAGAAGTCAGAATAATAAGCAAATTAAGGAGGAAAATTAAAGCCTCATTGCAGCTTTTAAAACATTTTCAAAAACCCTATAATTTTAGGCATTAGAATATTGTTTTATCCCAAATAATTATTATCTCTCTATGTTCAGTGAAAGCCATTTATTGCTGAAAACATATCAGTTGCAGTTCTAGTTCTGAGCATCCTGATATTAGAAAAGGAAATCTTGTAAATGAGAAAAAATTGCTACTGGACAGGCTTAGCTGTGTCAGACAAGGTACATTGGTGTACAAGGTAGGTAGATAGGTACGTAGGACTTTGCAATGTCACTGAAAGGTGGCAGTGGGGAACAGATTCTAGAGGTAGGAGAGATCTGATCCCTGAGGGTAATTATTTGAAAGCATTGGTAATGATAAATTGGTGAGGAATTATATCTGATGTTTTTATGAGTTATCAGTCTCCATAGGAATGAGAATACGCTACAAGCTCCAAACTGGTTTGCTTGTATTTTATGCTAAGTACTTTGGTTCTTTACTTCGCTACTATCTAATGTCCTCAGTTTGTTCCACTTTTCTATTAGCTACCTGCCCTGTTTTCATATATTGCATCCGCTTACAATGTGCTTTTTAATAGGAAACCTCTGTTGGTGAAATCAATGGGTGAATTTCTGGATATTTCTTTAAACAATGAATGATACAGATCCTAATATTTAATTATAGAATTTGTTTCATCTCTTTGTATGTGTATATGTGCATATACTTTTTAACAAGCAAATCAAGCCTTTCAACAATTCAAACATTAAAAATATTTTCAGAAGATATCTGTATGAGGTTAATCTTTTCTGATAAACCTAAACTGAAACCCATGCATGTTTTGTTATATTTTCTTCAACTGTTAGAACTCAGTCCCAAAATGTCCAAAATCTGTTGCTATATTCTGAACACTTGGAATTGTTCAGAATATTTCCATATGTGAAGCTGGGGACATGTCAACATAACATAAATCAGTGGCAAATTCTAAACTTTGTGTACATGAAGATTCAGGTTTAGTTTCATGTATCTCTAAGAAATACAGGTAATCCTCGGGTTACGAGCACTCTCTTAGTGAATGTTCAAAGTTATGCGATAAGCGCCTCCTACTGTTTACGAACAAGTCTAGAAACTATGAATGTTGCAGCACCATGGTAGTTGTTCACCCTTATGAATTATGGCAGAGGCTTGTTCAGCCTGCCTATACCCCCCCCCCTCCTCCAAGCATGCCGGGTCTTCATAGGCACTAGGCCTGTGGATACTGTACTCACTTTGCGAAGATCTAGAAATCCTTTTCTTTCTTGGCCTGTTTTGGTGCTTCAGGCCTTCGGTGAGTAGGTAGAGAATGGAGGCCTAAAGTACTGCAAGATCACATGAGATCAGTAGCGTGAGATCTCACGCTATTGATCTCTCGTGGTCTGAGGGTACATTAGGCTTCTGTTTTCGACAAACAGACGCCTGGATGAGACCTGCAGCAAAAGGCTTTGCAAATGGAGGGAAGGCCTGAAACATCAAAGCTTTCCCTTCATTTACAAAGCCTTTTGCCATTTTTGCAAAAGTCTTTGCAGCCTAAAACAGCTCCAGGAGCTCCAGAGAGACACACACGGTTGAGAGGCTGGAGGGGATACAGCTTGCTAGATCTTTGCACAGTAAGTGACCCGGAGTGACAGGTGGCGGGGGGGGGGGAAGCAATTGTAGGGAGCATGAGGTATTTCAGTGGGTCAGGGAGGCTTTGAATGGACTGAAGCAAGATGTCGGGGTTCCAAGTAATAGGTCCATAGCAAGCAAAACTCTGAGGCAGCTAGATTCCTCAAAGAATCATTTTATTGGATATATCATATTGGCACAGATCTGGTGAAAACGGACTCTGAACACTTCCATGGTAAAAGTTTGTCACTTTCTCAAAACAATCAGTCAGATGGTCCAATCATGGTGAAATCTAGTTGCTGGGTGACATCACTCTGAACTTCCACCGACCGGGTATGAGAATGTCCTTGGTTTCCAAGAGAAAATATTTTGGTTTGGCTACAGAATCCCAACTATCTCAAATCCTCCCCTCTGTATCCCTCAGCTCCAGTGTGGCAACATTTAAGCTGTCAAAATGGTCAAGTCAACTTCAGGGTTGACACAAGTGGACTAGTCCATCCATGATGGTCCCCCATGACCTTCACCACCCTGAAATACCTAATGTACACTTAACAAACTCTGCATTCGATTAGCGAATGCATGGCCAAAAGGGTGTGATCACGTTTAAGGTAGGAGATTCACTCCCATGAATTACAAATGGTTACAAATGGAATGGGCAGGCGACCTTATTGGGAGAATTCTTGCTTGTGATTTTTTTCCTTGCTTCATAAAAGTCTGTCCCCCCTCATTTTTCTTAGATCACAACAACTGTGGAAGGAGCACCTGCTAACTTTGGAAAAGGATTTGCACAAAAATATGGATATTACCTCTGCTTTACTGCATCTCTAAACGCTTTGGTAAGAAGGACACTTTGGTAAGAAGGATGAAATTGAGGCTAGGTGCAGATAGTGTGGTTGGTGACTATTTTGAAATCTGCTTCTTTCCAGAATCCAGCTGGAGATATATTATATGATGTGGTAATCCTGAGTGAGAAATCGCCACTACCTTCTGGATATATGTATGCTAAAGAATTTCTGGATCTAAGTGAGTCTGCCTGGCTATTTGGCTCATTTTATTCTGTTTTGTTTTAAGCCTAGAGCAGTCTAATATCTCTTCTCTAAACAGTGGCATCTAGCTTAGGGAAGTGCCATGTGCAATCACAACAATTAACCTGTAGCACTAACTACTGGATATTGCAAGTTACAATTATTATAAACGTGGAAAATCATGACTGAAGTCTCAGAAAGAAAATTTAAAATGAATGTGACCTACAAATAATTTCTAATGGGTTTCATTTCTATTTTCTAATCAAAGAGGCTATAATGGCTGTGATTGTTATTATGCTTCTGTTCCTTAAAGTGAGAGGTGCCCGTCTGTTTGTACATATTTGTGTTAATTTCCATTACAGGTACTCCTTGATTTACGACCAGTCATTTTATATCCATTAAAAGTTAGAGCGGTCACCAAATACTCATTTGGTGGCCGCTCTAACTTTTAAAGGTTATAAAATCATATGACTGTGATTTACAATGTTTTTTGCCAGTTTCTGGCAAAAAAAAAAAAACACATTCAAATGAATGGATTTGTTTAATAACAGTCCTAAAAGAGGCCAGAAAACTACTTAGAGTCATGTGAGTGCCTTGATTTACAATTGTAGCAGCTTGTGACCAGATTTCCAGTCCCAATTACCATTGTAAGTTGAGAACTACCTGTGTGAGAGGTTATGGATTCAGTTTCCTTTTTCTACCATTCCTAGTTGCTGTGATAAAACAACATTTTGTATTGCCACTGGATTTTTCTTCTTCTGTTATAATGGTGAATTTTACAAGTGAACATCATGCCCAAATCTATTTCCGATGTAACTTTGTGATTGGGGCAAACTGTCAAATTTCACAATTGTGGCAAACATTCATTAATCTTTATTTTTAGGAGATTGATTTTGTATGCAAAAAATGCAAAAACTTATGTGTTGTATGCTAATTGAATGCTTACTAAAGATACATAGTTATGTGTAATTTATTTTCATGTAAATTTATAGAAAAAATAGGGAATTAAGTATATTTAATTAAATGTAGCTTACCATGTGATTATTATGTAGTTGAAATTTCTTTATAATGATTCCTAGCAAAACAAAATCTCATCCAAAAAATCAAACCAATCGATGGAGAACTATTATAGGAATATTATTTTATAATTCATGTGCTAAATTCTGTAGTATTTGAAAATGAAGTTTGCTAGTCCATATTTAGATACATTTTGTTCTGTTCCTGAATCATTTCCATAAAACCAGTTTGGAAAAGCCCTTGAATCTTCAAGTGTTGTGAGTGGGTGGGTGGTACATGTGTATGCATGCATGCATCTTCCATATGTGTAGCATTTTATAATAGGTTTGGCTGGTCTTTGTCATTAAAGAAACTTATGTGCATCATGTGAAAACAATTTGCTTTAAATATTCTGCATTGGACATTTATATTAGTAAATTTTCAAATAATTTGCTATTTTTATTAAGAGTAGGTTTGCAGGACCTTCTTAGGTGGCCCTTAGAGCACCATAAACACACTTTTGACAAAAATATGCACATATTCAGCAACAAAACCTTTATCATGATGAAATGATTTTTAAAGTTTCTCTTCATAAATATGGTCTGGAAGATCTGTTAATCAGTGTTAGTGAGGCATCTGGTGACTGCACCCAATTTTATGATTTTTTTTACAGTCATTAAGCAAACTGCCATGGTCATTAAGCAAACTATCACATGACCATTATTTTTGACCTACCTTGCCAGCTTTCCCATTACTTGTCAGAAGCTGACTGGGAAGTGAATCACATGAACTCTGTATTGTTGCAACTGTTGTAAATGCAAGCCAGTTGCCAAATATCCACATTGTGATCATGTGACCCCCAGGGAGCTGCAACCATTGTAAAGTGTGAGGAACAGTCATAAATAGTTTTTTTCAGCACCATCACAACTTTGGTAGCTATACAAATGGTTATAAGTCAAGGGCTATCTCTAAAGTAAGAAACATTTAGATTGGAGGCCTCTATTTTACTGAATCCATCAGAAAGTAAGCCAAAACATCTTCCTACGGTGTTCCCATGACCGTTGCAGGATATTGTTAATTTTTAAAATGCATTCCCCCACTGCAAAAAGGTTTTCCATCTTAATTTAGAGCATCTGATTTACTTCTGTACACATTTGGAAATGACATGGAAACAGATGTAAAATAGCCTTCATGGAATAATGTACGGATTTTCTACATTAAATGGAGTTGGGTTCAACCATTATCAATCACAAATGTTTAGCTTATACCTGGGCCTTTCTTGAATGCATACAGTGATTTTCCTGCTTCTGAAGGCAGAATGCCTATCATTCCAATGTCCTTTGATTGCAGCCTTATTTTTCTGCCTCTTATTGTAGAAACCTCCGTCTCCAAGAAGAAGAGGCTATGTGTCAAGCTGATACCAATGGGTGTGGCAGAAACGGCTGTGTATGACATCACACTAAGCAGCAAGAGCAAAGTGATCCCCAATTACATACGCATTGGGTGAGGTGCTGGTATCCATGTCCTCTGCTCTTTACACATTGTCACAGCTTGGAAAGACTTAACAATTTTTATTTGTATTCCTCCCATCTAGGGAAATAAGTAGTTTTGCCCTTTGGTGTAAAAAGAAACACATAAGCAAGCCTAAACCTCTTCCCAAACCAAGGAGCCTCAGTCTAGAAATGAATCAGCTTTCATTAGAAAGAACAAAGTAAGTTTTGATCATTTTTCATTATATAATAGAACATATACATTTTGATGTTATTTGTCACGTTTCTTCAGTAAGCTGTATTTTAAAAAAAGCAAAAACATTATGCCATGTAATGATACTGTTGGCTGCTTCCAATAGTTTATCTATCACTCAGACTAGTAATAAACCAATCAGGCAAAAGGCAGTTTGAGTGAGTTTGTAGGGCTAAAGAAAAAAGCCTAGAAAAAGATTGACGATAGCAGAATCAGAAAGACGGGATCTGAAGCAATGTTGAGAAGAGATTTCTTAACATTAAGACTTTTCCTAGGATTGTTGTGATTGCACCTCAGAATGCTAGATGAAGAAATAAATAAGCAGTGTTTGTCTGCTTCCGAAAATACCCATGTTAGAATTTTTCTTAGATTAAACAAAGAGAATGGATTATAATACAGAGAAACTAGATGTTCTGTTTAGAAAAGTGAGGATAATTTTACATGGTGTACTAGGTTAAAAGTTAGTGAAACTTACACTCATGAGTTAAATTAATTAAACCTCATGTCATACCTTGGATGAAGACAAGGAAAAGCTCAGATATACTAGCTGTGTAAAAGTGGCAGCAGTTCATTGACCCATAAAAATATGTTCAATAAAATGTTAACCCCTAACACCAATAATTTCAGCTTCGTGCAAGCAGGCATGAAGGATTTTAGCTCCAGGAAAGCAGGCACAAAGGATTTCAGTTCTATGCAAGCATGCTAGAGCCAAAATCCTTCAGCAGCGACCATGGGAATTCCCATGATTGTGAGGAACTTGGTAGTCAGTTAAAGGTGCGAACACGTTACCAAACACCCAGGCTGTGATCACATGATTGGAGTGTGTGTGTGTCTCTCTCTCTCTCTCTCTCTCTCTCTCTCTCTCTCAGTGGATGCAGTGTTTGTAACAGTTAGAACTGCTTTACAGACTCTAAAACTCTCTTTCTGAGAACTTTGTTTATTCAAACTGTCATTAAGCAAATAAAATCAAAGAACTATCTCTGTTTTATTGCATGTCCCATTGTGTTTAATGGCTCTTATTGCTAATATGATTAGGACTTCTGTTTCTGTTGAGTCATCATCTTAGTTTTGCCATATTCTCATTGGCCCCACATGTAATATTATCTCCAGTAAACTTGCTTTTTTACTGATTTAACAATGATTTTTACAACCCTAATTCACATGAATAGCCTACATGGCAGAAGAAAACTGTCTATATTGCAAGGACTGAAACTGATCCTGGAGAGTGACAAAAGAAGGGGAAGGTTGCAAGTAGTTCTGATTTAAGGCCACTCCTTTAACAATGGTGTGGAATTATGGTGGCCTTCAAAAAGTGCTTAATTGCCTGTAATGCACTTCTGGCCATTACTAAATGTTGTGCCATCACTCCTATGGTCACATGATTGCAATCTGGCTGCTCTATCTTTATAACCACATTCTCTGCATGCAAAGTAATCTCTCATACCAAAGATAGTACTTTGTGGAGAAAACCCATCTTTTCTAATGAATACAGGAATCAATAATTATTCTGGCTCTGTCATGATTGTCTAAGTATCAGAAGTGCATTATTCTATGTGTGTGTGTGTGTATGATACAATGCTTCACTTTTTATTATTTTTAATTTTTGTACTGTGCAATTATTACCTTCCTCAGGAAGAATTATGTTTATAATGATTTCTAGAGCAAAGGTTTTTTTTTTGAAGTGCTGCAAGTACCTATGAAAGCTAATAAGAGATTCTGGGGAATGATTGAAACAGTAGTTCATAATCTACTAACAGACCATGTGTGTTCATTTTAATCCTTTCAGTGTAGACTCTCTATCTATTGGTTCCAAAAGGCAAACTACCATTAAGAAAAATGAATCTATATATGATACGTCAAATGCCTGTGGTATTTCAGGTAAGTACCTTCTGTTTAAGGAAGTGAAGCATATTCTGTTTTTATGGGAGAAAGAACCATAGAACTGAACTTCAAGAAATGTTCCAGTGGATATATTATTTCTTGAAATTTGGCATGATTCATCGCATAGGTCTTTTTATGATTAAGGCAAAATGTGAACTTTTGTTATATATAGCCCAGTAATATGATGGCTGCTTTGTTTACATTTGTCAGAACAGAACTGATGCCATGGTTAAAGATTAATATATCTTCACAGGAAGGAGATGTTGTTTTTTGCCTACAGGAGAAAAGCAGTTTTGAAATTGGGAGTCCTTTTAACTCTAGACCTATCTGGATTCTATTATCAAGAATCAGAATATAGGACGGAGAGCGCAGGGGTGTTGGCTAATCTTCTAGAATACTTGAAAAGACATCTTTGGCCATTCGACTACAACAATTCCATTATTGGATGTGGGTTGTTATTCTGAAGATCACACAAGATCTTTATTTGATTTTATTTAATGTGTAAAACCTACTGTCTTAGACTTGGAATATTCCATTCTGTCTCTGCTTTACAGTGAATTAGCCATTTGAGAGATGGTCTTCAGTTTTCAGAAACCAATTTTTAAAACTGGTTTCTGGTGTCTAGAATGTGATTTGGCCCGAATCTAGGCTTGTTTCAGCTAGCACACCATGCCTGTTTTTACTTCAGATTAATTTCTGGAAAGTTACCGGACCATTCCTAAAATGTGAACTAGAAAAGGATAGACTTGGGCATGCTTTTATACATGCTTTAGCATATGAAGCTCCTGGAAATTTTTTTGGAATTAGGTGCTTTTAATGTGCTTAAAGTTTTTATCTGTTCAAATTTAATAGGGTCCTAGATTAAAGTGAACAAAGTAAAATTAAATCCAGACCAGAATGGTCATTAGTATGGGAGGTGGGATGCAATGTGTTCTGGTAGAAGTTGCATCCTTTGAAAGGTCAAGTTTGAAACTTTATTGTGCTTTTTAATTTTGCATTACCTCTAATTTTTCTCATAGTGATGGTGACACCAGCCTCAGCCTTTCTTGAGGCAGTCTACCTTGTAAGAGGTCAGTTTTAAGGACGACAGCTTGATTAGTGGAACATGATACAGTAATAGAACATTGAAAAAACCTACACTAATTGTCAAACATTCTCTTGGCCTATTAAATAAAGTATTTCTTGACAACCAAAATTTCTGTTGCTTAAGTAAGAAAGTTGTTAAGCATTAAGAATTTTGCCCCGTTTTATGACCTTTCTTGCCATGGTTAAGTGAGTCCCTGCAGTTGTTAGTAGCATGGTTAAGTGAATCTGGTTTTCCCATGGAACTTGCTTGTCAGAAGGTTGCAAAAGATGATCATATAACCCAAGGATTGCAATTGTCGTAAATATTAATTGCCAAGCATCCAAATTTTGATCACGTGACCATGAAGATGCCTGTTCCACAATGGTCATAAGTGTAAAAACTGTAAGTAACTTTTTTCAGTACCAAATAAATAAATGGTTCTAATTTGAGGACTACTTGTATTCTTGGAGTTGCCTGTTTTGCAGCTTTCTGGAATTCTATGAGGCTGCAGATAGTGATGCAACTTCCTACATTTTGTGCATCAATTATTGTACTTAGATATCCATCCTGGGAATTATGTCACATTTTCTAAGTACTGGTGGAGTGCCCTCTTGAAAACATTACTTTTGCAGTGATTTCTTGTACAGTATAGGAGAAAGAACCTTCTGTGTTGCTTTTTCTTGGGTTTAGAAAATCTATGAAGGTATTTCTGTAAAGTGGGTATTTGAATTATAATATTTTGTTACATTTTATATAACATTTTAAACCATTTACTATTGTAACAAGTTTTTAACCTTTCACTACAGTATTATGATTTGTTGTACACCACCTTGATGACCTGTAAATAATCACCCACTTTAAAATATTGTTACTTTTCCCTTGGGCAATCTGAACCTGAGTGTTTGTTTCCTTCTTAGCCATAGATGGAGTCCCTTTTACTCTGCATCCTAAGTTTGAGAACAATGTCACTTGTGGTAACACTGTAAGTATTTTCTGTTGGAGTCATGTCACAATGTAAAGCAGGAGTCCCCAACCACCGAGCCCCGGACTGGGACCGGTCCATGAATCATTTTGTACTGGGCTGCAAAGAATGAATAATCGTGATTAAAATATATATAAAAATATGTTTTTGCTTCCGGGTGTCTTATTTTGAAAGACAACCACTTCCGCCCTCGCCTAACTTCCGCACCTAACTTTGCGGACCGCATTGCTAAAGCTTAGAAGCCCTTTACTATCAGGGAAGAACTGATTTTGCCGGTCTTTGAAAAAGTGTTTGTGTGTGAAACTGGTCCCTGGTACAAAAAAGGTTGGGGACCACTGTTGTAAAGGACAAAATAAATAAAACTATAGGTTTTTCTAGAAACACATATCTATTTTTTCCGAATGCAACATTCATTATTCTGGAAATGAAACTGCAAAAAACAAAAAAAAATTATCTCAGGGCCATGTCATTCCGGAATTGAGTCAGCTTCTAGAGAGAGATCTCCAAACTGGAAGTAGCTTGAAGGTGTTCCAGATATGTATGGAAATTACCCCAATGGTATAATCTTGAATTCCATTCCTGATTGTTAAATGTCTGGCTTTCTCCAACTGACTTGAAACTACTATTCACAATATTCCCAGCCAGTATGGTAGCAGTGGTCTTGGCACAGATGGTATATTATATGAAAAAAAATCCAATAAATATCATTTAAAAGAATGATAGGTTGATAAAACAGATAATGTATTGGGGAAAACACAGTGCAACCTATGTCAGGTGGAGTGCTGACAGCTGTCAAATTACTTTTACTTTTTAAAAACTTACCAGAAGGCTTCAGTGACCTTTCTCTCACCTGATTCAAATAAATTAAATGTTGCTAATGAGAAACATGTTTTCCTGTAGCTGTTTTGGAGTAACTAAGGATTGTAAGAATGGAAGGACCATGGAACCTACTTAGTGGAGAAATTAGTTTAAGTTTTAGCAATATTGATAGGAATAACTTCTATAAATTACAGTCTAGATTAATTGGCTGATTGTATTTGTGTTTATTTTCTAGCTACTTTCTATATTTAAAAACTTCCACATCAAATCTCTTGCTGATATTGAGAAAGAGGTGAGCAATTTTCTTTAGCAAAGTCAAATGCGTTGTTTCCTTACAAATATATATTCATGTATTATAGCTGAACTGCAACTCCTTCTGGTTTTGAATATGGAGATTTTGCTTTTTTTGTAACCATATTTTTTGGTTTTGTACAGTATGACTACAGTTTTGTAGTTGAAAGAACTGCAGCTGCGAGACTCCCACCCACCATTTCATAGCCTCAGTCATTTCCTTGAGAGTTCTTGCCACTAGGGTGGTGAAGCTGACTCAACCAAGTGGATGAAGTGCCTGCTTCAAAGGGATTGTGCTGTTGAGGGCACTGCTTTACTAGCTGGAAACTGGTATAATCCTGCTGATGCTATATTTTACTATAGGTACGAGTAGAACTTTTGTACAAACTTTTTCCAAGCAACATATCTACTTTCTTTGCAAAAAAAAAAAAAGTTTAAAAATAAGAGGCTTATTCTACCAGAAAAGTTATCTCTCTACTTGGCCATTTCAAACTTTCTGAAACATGTATTCCTGCCAATAAAGTATGTTTATGAAAAATGAAATATATTTTTCCACAGCAACCTTCTGTAGGCAGATCTCTGTTTAAAGAATTGCAAATATGACCATCTCAACAAGATTTCATATGGGGAGGTAAGAATTAAGGATATATGAAATCAAAGAAAAAACATTCCTGCATATCCCAAAATGCACTGATTGCCATTTTATTATCAAATCTCATGACCACCTTTTTAGGAGGAATGAAGAGGCAGTACAAAGGTTAACAACTGCTGCTCTGTTTGGCAGACACGTGAAGATTAATGTAGGCCCTTGCACAACTTTTGTTGTGGTTTTCAGACTTAACACAATAAAAATCTGCTTGCCAGTCCCCAATTGGAATAAAACAGCTATCAAAGAATAAATATTCCTTTCGTAGTGCTGTATTTCAGTGGTGTCTCTTTCTGGCTGTCCTTCACTTCTGCCAAGAGAGAAGAATGAGTCTCAAGAAGGCACTTTGAGCTTTGTGCTGCCTAATAAGAACTGCAGAATCCAGTCTATGAGCAGAGCAATGAAGAAGTTGGTCACCAGAACGCCAGTGATCACTAGTTTAAACTGAAATAGAAAAATAAACAAGATGTACCAAGAAAGTCCAAAAGAGAACATTTTTCATATTGCATTCAGATCTAGTATGTATCTACATACGTATCTAGTATGTATAAAAACTATAATCTTGAAATAAAGATGGGAGCCGATCTTGCTGCTTAATGTGATACCAAAATCCAGTAAGCAAGGAATTTAGTAAGCTGGTCATCTGTCCCACTCATAAATTTACTAAGAAATCCATTATTGGTAACATATAGCTACAACCTTCCTTTGGTTATATTTTTTAAAAACTCATAAGTTGCACAGAAAATTAAAATTTAAAAATAATTTAGCCAAAGGCCGCTAGGCAATAAAAGATTTCTAAATTTTTCCAATTATACCTTCTACAATTCTTGCTGTTCACTACATTGCAAGGCCTGCAATTTCTATTCCAAAACACCTGGAGGCTGTTTAGACTTGATCTTACCATATGCGTCTTGAGTAATTTTCAATTCTTTCTCACAAACACATCTTACCTTGCCTCAATTATCATTTGCCCTGAACAAAAGCAAAAAATAAGCCGGTGGGGGGGTGGGGGTGGGTTCTCCCTAGTCCCTGCATCAAGTAAACATTTTTCTAGGACCAATATAACCAAACAACAGCTACAGGAGCTTACTGAATCATAACACTGGACCTTTTAGTCCTCTGAGACTACTTTGCATTTGCTGGAAGTAAAGAACTCATTAAAACACCTACAATTCAGAAAAGTTTGAAGTTCTCAAACCCAGTGTTAACAGTATATAGTTTTTTCCCACTTTAATTTCTACAGCTAGCTGGAAAAAAGGGATATTGGGGGATATGCTTAACAAAAGTCTTGCTTACTCACCTCTGTTGGGATTTCCACAAGTCCAAACTGTTCATTGAACTCTGGAGAGGAGCCAGTCAAAAGGACGACAATTGCTAATCCTGAAATAATGATGCTCCATAGCAAAGGTTTGTTTTCCCTTAGGCTTTCCATGAATGGGTGGCCCTAGATCAATAAAACCAAGGTATGGAAAGAAGGCCAAACCATATCAGTAATTTAGGAGTAGAAATAACATACTAATAAAAGCTTGTTTCATTTTACTGCTGATCAAGATAACAATTCCTTTGGCAAGACTCTTCTTACACTACTAACGGGTGTTTCATGTCGTCATGCTGTGGCTACGTGCAGGGGTGGGATTCGACGGTTAACTACACGTGACTTACAAGGTTTGGTGATTTACAATGTGCTTCCCTGCACACTGAGCGCACCTGTAAATCGTCATCAGCCTGGTGCCTGGACAGCTGAGCAGTGCTGAGTGCAGAGAAGTAGCGTTTGAAAAAGCCCTTTTTTTCCTGCTTTTTTAACTGCAGCTGTGCCTCGCACGGCAGCTGAAGTTGAAAATGCAGGAAATAAAGGTCAGGTAAGAGCTTGGGCAGGCAGGTGGGCAAAAACATCATCAGACATCTATGCTGCTCTTCAGAATTACTGGTTCTACAGATGTGGACAGAATTGGTAGAAACCCATGGCTACGTGTGGCAACAGCCTCACCTTTGCTGTGAGCTTTATTATGACAGACGGGAGCATATTTTTTGCTTATAGGTGAAAGTGCAACTTTGGATCCAACCTACCTTAGTCAAATAGGACTGAGAAATTGCTAAAAGAGCTTGGCACCTTCAATCACCTTTCATGACTAGGTGGGAGTTCTATAAAAGCTCAAAAGTTCATTAGGTAGGCAACTGCCATCAGGGCCACCTACTTATAATGAACTCTTTATTTATAATCATTCCACTTAAGAAAGGACAATGTACCTCAACATTCTAAAACTGGACCTGATCCCAGTTTCCATAAATAACCATTTGTTTAATTGATCTTGCTACCTTTCTTGTATAAATGGTTTTGGATGGCCAACAATCAAAACACACTAAATCAGTAGCCAAAACCATTAACTTTCAAACTACAAAATGGGCTCATCCATATGATCTATATCAGGTGTGTCAAAGCTGGATTTCTTCGAGAGACGGATCAGCATGGGAGTTCTTGTCCATGGGCTGGCTGGGGAGGGAAGAGGAGAGATGGGATGAACGACTCTCCTGCAACACCCTGCCAACCAAAATAGCCCCCCTTTACCACATTTTGGCTGGAAGGATGCTGGAGCCTGTCCAGGCTGAAAACGGGATTCCATTTTCGCTAGCAGAGGCACTCCAGGCCAGTCCATTGCTATTTCCAGGCTGGCCTTGTGGGCCAGATTTAAGCCCCGTAGGCCAGATATGGCCTTGAATTTGACACCCCTGATCTATACCAGTAGTCATATTTCTCACTGTTCCGCATGGCATAATCAGACATTTGCAGTTTTTCCTCTTATGTCCTGTTAAAATTTGGTTTCATCATAGCACCTGCTGCTTTGCATATCACTTACAATGCAAGACCTGAAATGCAGCATCAGGTCCTCGCACTATATAAATCAGTATTGGCAATTATGAAATTATAAAAACTAAGCACATCTTACCTTATAGTTAATGGCAAATGTAGCCATTTGCATGGCCATGGACATGATGTAAACAGTGCTATTCACAAGACTGGGTTCAAACTCCTTATAGAGATCCACAAAGTCTTCTTTCCTTAAAGAAACAGAAAGACCCTTGAATATTTTTCTCAGCCCTTCCAGGCTTGAGTTATCCTCCAGATGACCTGACTTCCCAACTCACAAAATTCTGGAAAGATCACTGAAAATTCTGGAATTTGAAGGCAACATATCTGGAGAACATCTATATTTCTGTATAACTCAGACATTTTTATTTCTTTACTTTATACCCTCGTATTTAAATCCAAGCAGCACTCACTTGGGCTCACTTCGGGCTTGCGCACCTTGATAGAGATATACCAGACTGACAAAATGGACCATAAATTGTAGCAGCACTGTAAGAACTGTGTACAGATTGAAGATATTAGGGAGCGGGCGCTCTGGGGAGAGTGTCTTCAGAGGCTGGAAACAAGAAGAAATAGGTCATGGTTAGAATTCTACAGGAAGTTTGGAGCCTGACTATGATTCACTTGGGAAGCATCCTGCAGGATATTTACTTTGAAAAATGACTCCCTTCGGAGAAAAGGCCTGTCAATCTGCTGGAAGAATTAAGACACAGAAATCAAAAGGAAGCCTATCTTTGCTGATTCAAATCCATTTTGAAAATTGCTTTGCACACACAAAAGTGCTGGAAGCTAAATAGTCCTAATCAATTTTCAACTCCTGATGACTGCCTAGACAAGTCCATGTAAGTTTTTGGGTAAGGCATTTGGAAAGTTTTGGTTTGCCCTTGCCTTCTTCTGAGAGCTGAGAGAGGGAGACTATCAGTTGTATGGAAAATGACCTTAAAACAGTCAACCTTGGATTATGTGTTTTGTATGCTCTCGACACGAAACAAAAAATGTGTTTTGAAAAGTTTCAAGATCAGAGCAAGCTTGTAGTTTTGTTGAGTGTGAAACAAAACGTGTTGGTTTCAAATATACTGTACTGAAGCATTGCGATGGTGCTGCTTTATCCCCCAACTTTATACAACCAAGTCACTGCAGTAGCCAGAATCAGTGGTGATATTTGTATCTTCTACTTGCTTTTATATGAATGTTACTGGTGCAAGTTAATTAGTGCCAGCAGTCTCTCGTTTTATAGCTACGTGCAAGCAAACATAAAAGCAATGAACAACATATTTAATTTTGATGAGGGCATGTGAGAGACAGATAAGACATACACATCCAAAAAGCAAAGGAAGTATCATATCTATTTCCTGATCTAGGGGGTTCAAGTGCTCATAAAATTGGATGAAATTCTTTACTTTTTTAAAAAAATCAAACCATTAACAAAACCTCAGAGAAAATGTTCTATTCTCTTATTGAGAAGGGCAGCAGGCACTTTGATACCAAGTTCTAATCTAAACATTTTTCAGTGGATGAGGCATGTGTGCCCCATGTTTCCTATGGTGTGTGTGTGTGTGTGTGTGTGAGAGAGAGAGAGAGAGTTTAATGTTTCCAAACTATTTTTAAAACCATTTCCTTGGCCAAATTTTCTGGAATTTAGTTCAGCATAGGTTTAGTTCACTGAAACTAAACTTCAATTCCTAAAATATGGTTTGGGGTCATTGGCTCTTAGCTGGGAAAAAATGTAAATAGTCCTCACTTATCAACCGCAACAGGAACTGGCAACTCTATCTCTAAGCAGCACAATGTTAATTGTGATGACATAAGACCAAGGGCATATTATTGTCAGTTCCAGCTGCAATCTTTAAATGTGACACTACATGACTTGTGACTTCCTGCTGACTTTCCCCCACTTTGCTTGGCAGAAACCAGCTATGAGGGTTTGCATATGGCAACTATGTGCTTCAACTGTTATAATTATGACGTAAGTGGCTGGAAGAAATATGTGGGACGAAAATAGAACATAGACCGGAGTTTTTTCTTTTAAGGATCAATATGAGGAAATACGATAAGGAAATTATTTACTTAATAATCCATATAATTACTGCAGCAAGATTGGCATATGCACAGAAATGGAAAAATAAGGATACTCCAAATGAGTGTGAAATGCTTAGCAAAATTTTGAAATGCACAGAAATGGATAAACTAACAAAAGAATTAAACAATAAGGAGGATTTAGACTTTTATAAAATATGGGACACATTTTATGGTTGGCTGAAGAAGAGGGAGATTCAAGAGAATAAGAAATGATTATATGTATATTTAATGTATATGGAATGAAATTGTGTATTATTATGGGACTTAGCAAAGTAAAGACAAAAGTCGATGTTAGGAAGACTGTACTATGTTCAACATTTTTAATTTATTTTTTGTTTGTTTGTTCAATAAAGAAAAACCTGAAAAAAAACACCCCCCCATTGTAATTATGCACCAGTTGCCAAACACCCAAATTGCGATCACATGATGATTGCAATGGCTGCAACTTCAATGACCCATCATTGAACGAATGATTTGGTAAGCGAGAACAGTTTACCTGCATTTTCTTTTGATTTTGTGCACATCCTTACATGCCACAGAACCAAATTTTATGGCCAGCTCACTACTTATTCATGGGGGTTCTAGTCTATTCCATTCTAACGAATTCAACTGTAGGTGGACTCCTCACCCATTGACCACATTTCCTACCTTCCCCTCCAACTTGCAAGAAGGCATCTTTCTTCCATCATACCTTGGATCGGGAGATGAAAAGAAAGCAGCCAGCCAGGAGCAAGCCTTGCAATGTAGCCTGGAAGTCACTGAACTTCACACCTTCCAAATAAAGGACACTCTGGCTGTAGGCTAAGATGAGCGCGTTCAACGCCAAGATCTTGAACATCTGGAGCGTGGTAACCAGTGTACAACGGCCCTGCTTGATCACATGGCAGACTGCAGAAGATGAGAGAAGGTTTCTGCTTAAGGTTGTTTACTTTGTGCTTTTTTTTTTTCATTGCCCTTCAGTCTAGAAAGACCCCTGGAATTCCAGAGAAGGTGATGACACCTTTTCCTCCCTCTCTGCTCTAGTCACTGAATTTTCTCTAAGGTCTAGGTTTTCTATGTTGTGATGCGCAACTTAGACTTAAGAGATAAAAGTCCCCTTCAGCATACAGAATTCTGCTGGTTATATAGCATGAAAATAAAATCACACTGGTTACTACCTACTTTTCACTGTAAAACATACAAATGAATATATGCAACTGCTGTATAAATGAAGTGTAGGCCTTTAAATGCACAACATTTCACCCTAAGTATAAACTTCCTTCTTCCTATACTTACTGCACTGTATAGAGGAAAGCTTAGAGGTGAATGGAGCTGCAATACTGGCATCACCCAACTTCACAATGGGTACTTGCTCCTCCTCCAAATCTTTTAGCACCTGGCTGATCTTCTCCTGCCAGAAACAAAGGGGGGGGGGGGGAACATCCTTGTTTAATGTACAGCAAGCTCCCAATCAAGCTATCTGTAGCACTACAAACAGTCCTCAATTACAACCATAATTTGGATTGGAATCTTAATAGTTAAGCATTCACTAAGCAAGACATTCATATGACTGCTTTGCTCAATGACCGCAATCTGGCATTGCCAATTGTGGTTGTTAAGCTATTTTACTTCATTAAGCCAAGTCCCAAATAAGAAGTGTGGGGTGCCTCAGGAGATTCTGTTCAGGAGATGAAATTTTCCCCTGCCAAAATCCAAAGAGGATTTTCAGTCCCTGAACAGAGAGATGCTCACACATGACCTGCGCCAGGCCTCTCACTACCAACCCTGTTCCCAAGGCATCCCAGGTGCCTTACCTTCACTGCCCTGCCTTTACATTCTCTGCTTCCATTTTGACTTCCTCTTGTCTCTGGCAGCTGGCTAAAAAAGCTGCCTGCCAAAGAAGTTCAGCTCCCCTGTGTGCAGAAAGACTTCTCCAGCAGGGTGCAATATCTTCAGAATTCAAGTTGTTTTTACACCCCAACATAGGAATTCAGCTCCCCGAGGCAGATAGCTCTTTCAGCCAGCTCTCAGGGACAAGAGGAAGTCCTCTTAGCAAGGGGCAGCTTGCGAAGTTCTCTGCTGGCTTCCCCATTAATTTTCCGGGGGAGCCAACAGAGAATGCATATGGCGATTGCATGATTGCAATTGGTAATAAATGCGAATAGGTTGCCAAGCATCCAGATTGTGATCATGTGACTGAGGGACTGGTGATGGAATGTTACGCGATGGCCCAAAAGCAACCTTTCTGAGACTATTTCAATTCCAGACCATCATTAAACAAGCAGTCATAAGTCAAGGACTACCTCTATCTCTAGAATAAACTCCAATATGGGAAAAAAAGCTGTTCTCCCAGAAAAGGAAAGATAAGAGCACAATCCCTGTTTAATCCAAAAGCACTGGGAATTTAAGTAATTCCAGCTGTGCTGAGCTGGAATTCTTACAATTTCAATTTATTTGCGTACTGTTTCTACCTGCACTGAACAAGGATTTGTAGATGGAGCTCTGTCTTTCCTCTCCCCATCCACTCCCGCCCTCCCCAGCAGTTCACAAAGGAAAAAGATATGCCAGAAGTATAAGTGAGACAAAGAGCAAAGAGACAAGAGGAGTAAAACAGATCTAACAACCTACTCGTTGTACAGCAAGTTGCTCTTCCCTGAGAGACATGAGCCTATGTTTGGCAGCTCGGGAGGTGGGCCTCATGTTGCCTCCAACAAGAGAAGAGGAGGCAGGTCTCCCATCAGCTACTCCATCGCGAGGCTTTTTTCTGCGCTCGGGGATTCGCTCCGGGGCATTGGCTAGTAGAGCCACACCTGCAAGAAAGAATCATATCCCCTGATGACACAAGCATGCTGCCTGGTGAGCGGTGTTCAGGGCAGATGGAAAACAGGGCAAGATATGGAGGTTTTAATGGGTCAGAAACACTGATATGAATAATATTTAACATGCTCTATCTGCTATCATTCATAGAATATGGAATAAAAAAAATCTACATTAAATGCAGAAGTATGGAAATGGATCTTTTTAACAGAGATTTTGAAGCATAAATACAATTTTGATTTGGTCGTATAAATATAATACAGTAAATAAATTCATTAAATAAATACATTTAAACAGGATGATTTGTTTAACTTTGCACTGATGAGACTTTTAATCAAACCAATTGATTCACCTTGTAGAAATATCGATGACAATTAGTTTGGACTACTTGATTAAACACTTTAGTATTTCGTCCCATCAGTTAAAAGACAGTAACAATTAAATAATTTAGACTATAATTGGTCAGCAGATAACATACAATTTACAGCAATACAATTTGTAACAAGGCATCTTCCTCCTGGCTGAGGAAAGAGTACTTCTCAGATGCTTGTTCCAATGAGTGCACAAATCACTTCAAAATAAAGTATCCTTTTTTTAAGAATCACAATTCATGGGAAGTTAATGATTAAGCAATTAAAACAACAAACAGGCCCAGTTTTCATCAAAATAACAATCTTGAAATGAATGAACACTCACCCACATCAGCATGCTTCAGAGCCCCCACATCATTAGTGCCATCCCCACACATCAGAGTCACATAGCCAAGCCCCTTCAGTGTTGTGATCACAAATTCCTATCATGGGAAAATAAAGAACCAACAAAGAAAATTTGCATAAATTTGCTCAGGTTCTCAACACCTGCAATTCTGTACCAATAGCCCACAATTTATGACTGCAATTAAGTCCAGAACTAACAATCATACAGGTGATTCGGCTGCCAAGTGGCCAAAATGCAATGATATAAATGCAGAATGTGTATAACTCTCCTAAACTTCGAAAAGGAGTTACCGATAGCTCTGGGGAAATCTGTTATAACTTCAAACAGTCATTAAATGACCAGTTGCAAATCGAGGGCTACCTGTAATCTCCTAAACTGAAAAAAAAAAAAGTCTAAAAGTCATGAATACACTAAAAACTTCACCAGGTTAGTACCGGCAAGGAAAAAAATACATATACAGTGACCCACTGAATCATTTCAGAGATGTGTAGATGAATCCGATTCCAAGATTCTGAAATCTTAAGACACCTTCCATGAAGGCCAAAGCTCTGCCTAACTTAAAATTTGCGGCTCTATAATGGCAGGTAACAAATGCCAACATAAAAAAGTACATGGGAACATATCATACTGGGTAGCTTGTTTTTGTTCCTACATAACATTGCCTACCATGAAAGAGAACAGTATGATGTATAAATGTTTAGGTAGGTATGTGCTCTTCCATTCATTTGTTCACCGATGAACACAGAAGTTATTCTGGTAAGAAATGTTTTCATTTTCATGCATTATTGTACTAGTTGCATTTAACACTTGCCTTCCCAATACATCAGGACATTATGTGTCTATCAAGCATTTCCCTCATTTATTGATCCAACAATCCATTGGCATAAGCAGTGACTGCTTTAAAATCAGTTCCATGAAATTCATGGTGTTTCTGGAATTTCTCTGTCCAACCTCTTCTCCGTTCTCTTTTTACAATCTCGCAATAATCCAGGGAGTGCGTATGCTGTCAACTTACAGGAATGAGTGGCTTCTCAGGTCTTGCTCAAAATACAACTTGCATCACTGTTGGTTTTAACTATACAAGTAGCCCTTGACTTACAAGTTTATTTAGTGACCCTTGAAAGTTACAATGGCAGTGCAAGGTTACAAAAAGTGACTTCTGTTTTTCACAATTACGACCTTGCACCCCCCCCCCCCCCCAACAGTCACTTGATCAGAATTCAGATGCTTGGCAACTGGTTTCATATTTATGACTGTTGCTGTGTCATGTGATCCATCCCCTTTTGCAATCTTCTAACAAGCAAAGTCAATAGGGAAGCCAGATTCCCTTAACATCTGGGTTACTAACTCATCAACTGCGGTGATTCATTTGATAACTTTGGCAAGGAAGGCCGGAAAATGGGGCACAGCCCACTTAATGGATGTTTCACTTAACCACAGAACTTTGTGGTTATAAGTCGAGGACTGCCTGCCTGTAGTTGCTGAAATGGATGGGAATTGCAGACACCATCACCAGCTGGAAGGCCAGTTTCTTCCCAGTTGCTGCAGAAAATTATTAACCTTACCACTTACTTCTGGAAGAAATGTGTCTGTTGTCGGACAAGATTTAGCAAACTATAAATAAAAAATAAAATAAAAATATCCCCCCCCCCCCCAATCTTTGTGTCAATCAGCCAAGGAGCAGTTGGGCTGGGCATCAAAGATAAAAGACCACCTGCCTTCTGCTTGGGTGCAACCCGTGCGAAGACCTGGATGTGTGGAATGAGTTTAAGCAGCAGCTGCGAGTCTGTAGCTTGCAGGTGAGCGAGACCCTCCCCTGTAATGCACAGGTTGTGGTGGCTGGTCAGTTCACGCAGTGAGTCTGGGACAATTGGGAAGACAGTAGTGCCGCTGATGGACTGCCATTTCCAACCGGAGCCTAGAGCAGACAAGGGAATTAAGGCACAGTGAGGTAGGTGGTTGTTTGTTTGGTGGCACTCATTCAGGAAATTTAGTACTGTGGGATATCAGGGGAATAATTCTCCTGGATACCACAGCTTGAAAATTAATCACCCAGTGAAAATCCATTGAAAACAACAGGCAGCAGCACTACCAAAATAGCACCGTGTGATTTTTTTTACTGACTCCCAGGGAAAAAAGGGCTAGAAAAAAGGGCTTTCATATTGTCCTGGAGAGCAAATGCAGCATAAAGTGATCATATGCTCTATGCAAAGTGGCGGCAGCATCTGTCTTCTCTCCCTCCCTTGCTCCTCCCAGGGATTCCCACCCTCTGCCCCCCCCTCCCCAAATTTACCTTTACCAGGTGGCTGCAAAATGAGCGTCTGCTCCTTCTGGGTGAAGTGCAGCTCCTGGGCCACATGGCAAGCAGTCAGTGGGCTGTCACCTGTTATCATCACTACCTGCAGAGTGGGGTTAAAGGGTAGGTTTGTGCCACCTGACTATGGGCAATGTGCGGGGGAGCTGCTGTACATAAACAGCAATCTACTTCAGAACCAACTGCTTGAATAAGCAGCCTGTCAAACGTGCATATGAAAGCAGCATCCTGGCCAGTGATAATTAAAAATGCAGATCAGTATACTTCCTCTCCCCCCTCCCCAAGCATTTTTGGACAGATGGTTTTGATCCTCTGTCTCTCAAATAGGGACATCCTATTGTGTATAATGGGATAAACAGGGAATGCCCATGCTTCAAAATGGAAACATTGTGCTTGCCTTATGTCCTCCATTCCAAACAGGAGAAATATACATTATCCAAAAGAACTGTTCACCTTCCATAATAGCAATTATGCTCAGAACTTATGTTCAGTTCCCAAAGGAAGACCAGATGCCTGACTGGGTGTTGTTGTTTTTCATCTGCTCCTGTATGATTTTTGTTTGTTTGTTTGTTTGCTTAGCTGCTCTTTTAAGACCCAAAGATGCTTTTTTCAAGAGGCAACTGGACTTTCTGGATTTTCTTTGAAGATATTTCGCTTCTCATCTAAAGAAGATTCTTCAGCTCTGACCAGATGGTGGGGAATGAAAGGATTTATAGTCCTTGCAGACAACTAGTCATTTGCATTCTTTTAGCAGGTCATTAAGGTCACCTGGAGGTTTATGTGTATCATCAGGATTTCCTGAGTGATACAAATGGGTGTGGAGCCTTCTTGGAAGTGTTGAAAGGACTGTGTTGTAGACAGGAGATATCCTGTTGATATAGTATCCCACCCGCCTCTGTTGAGAGGGTTATTCAATTTTGACATAGGCGACCTCTTTAAGCTTCTTGGGTGAGAAGCGAAATGTATTCGAAGAAAAACCAGAAATTCCAGTTGCCTCTTGAAAAAAGCACCTTGGGGACAACCACGACCTGGATGACTGAGAATCTCCACAGACTGTTCTTTAAGAGTTATTCTGCCCTAACCAATTTATCTAAGGACATACAGACAAAAAGATACTACAATATGTTTCATTCCTTTGGATTGGAGGAGGTGACAAAAGAGAAGTGCAAATCCGACAAACGTGAAGAGGGGATGAAGAATTAGGAAGACTGGTGAAATTGTGCAAAATGGCTCAAACTTTTTTGCCTAGGCCCCTCTTCTTGGTTCCTTCCACAGATTGTCAGCCACAACTCACATGGTGGGAAGCGTTCAGTATGTCACGGATAACTGGCTTTGAGTCGACTTTCAGAGGACAGGAAACTACAATGAAGCCTGTGAACCTCAAGCCACATTCCAGGGCCTCCCGCTTTATTTCTCGTGCCTTTGGATAGGAAACAAAAAAGCTGATTATAGCTAAAACATTTTTACATTAATATAATAATATAGGAGCCTCTGTGGCACAGTGGTTAGAGTACAGTACTGCAAGCTACTTCTGCAGCCCAGCTGCCTACAATTTGGCAGTTCAAATCCCACCAAGCTCCAGGTTGACTCATCCTTCCATCTTTCCGAGGTGGGTAAAATGAGGACCCAAACTGTTGGGGGCAATAATGCTGATTCTGTAAACCGCTTAGAGAAGGCTGGAAAGCACTATAAAGTGGTATATAAGCGCTATTGCTATGACAATAGCACTGATCACAATACCGCCTAAGCCACCACCACCTGCCCCTCAAAAGCAGACTTCATCAAAAATTTGCCAGATAAATGAGAAGTGGCCTTCCCCCTGCTTATTTAGAATTCTGTAGTTCTTTCCCCTAATTCGAGGAGAGAGGTTGGGCTTCGCACTAAGAAAGGAGGCACTGACAGGCTTTACTCTTCTCTCAGTCTTCAATGAGACCTTCAGAATATGCAGAGGATGGTTTGCTACCAAGAAGAAAATGGAATAATTCAGTTAAGTTGGTCGTTCCCATTAGTCTCCCTCTCCCCCCAAGTGTGAAGTAAATGGAAAGAATACACCACTTAAAAAAAGGAGCATGTAAGCCATTACCTATAAATCTAAAGGGATTATTGAGTTAGACACAGTATCATTCATTGACTGTATCTCCTAGAGCAGTGGTCCCCAACCTTTTTTGTACCAGGGACCAGTTTCACACAGAAACACTTTTTCAAGGACTGGCAAAATCAATTCTTCCCCAATTGTAAAAGGCTTCTTAGCTTTAGCAATGCGGTCCGCGAAGTTAGGAAGTTAGGCGAGGGCAGAAGTGGTTGTCTTTCAAAATAAGACACCCGGAAGCAAAAACATATTTATATATATATTTTAATCACAATTATTCATTATTTGCGGCCCGGTACAAATTATCCATGGACTGGTACCGGTCTGGGGCCCGGTGGTTCGGGACCCCTGTCCTAGAGCACTGATGTATCTTACGGCACATATGAGCTGTGGGGGAAGATTTGAAACTTACCTGCTGATGAGTGAGGTGCCCCAATTCTTTGTAGCCAAGGGCCAAAACTCTGGCTCCCTCACGTGATATCTCTGTGTGAATAGCATCATAGATACTTGGACACTGAGAGAACTGCACAAAAAGACAGCAACTATTACAATAAAATACTGCTGAAGGAAAAATCACTAAGCCAACTCACATTTGCATTCACATAGGAAAGGCACACATGTCACTATGGATGCAAAAGAGACCTCCAGCATGTGCTGGAAATTCAGGGTCCTCCGGACTGGACACACAAACAAACAAAAGATTTAGCCAATTTTATATTGCTCCAAACGGGCATCCTTCTGGGTAGGTTGGCATTATGGCTGCCAAATTTGCAGCCAATGATTGTGGTTGAGGATACTGGAGCAAAAGTCCTAATATAGCTGGAGGGCACCAGGAGTGTTGGAGGTACCTGTTCTGCTTTACCATGCAAAATAGGAGTTCACTGATCAAATGGAGAAATGCAGATTGTCCTCGACTTACAACCACAATTGGGACTAGAATTTCTGCTGATAAGAAAAGGAAGCGAGTTGGCACCTGATTTTACCTTCCTCTTCTTTTTTTTTGCCATGGTTGTTAAGTAAAACGCCAAAGCTGTTAAGTGAATCTGGCTTTCCCTGATTGACTTTGCTTGTCAGAAGCTGACTGGGAAAGTTGTTGCAAATCGTGATCACAAGATCCTGGGACACTGCATGGCTGGGATGCTGTGAGGGTTGTAAATGCAAGACCTGTCATAAGTCAAGGTCTACCTATATCAGCCTGTGGATCATAGGCGCGTATAATAGAACGCCAATCTACATCCTTTCAGCTAACCCTGAAAAACCCTCACTGTTTGTTAACTAGTCTACCCTGTTCTGAAAAAAAGTCTGGAACTGAAAAGCAACTATGCATTTTAATAAATATAATAGAATACAACATTATCATTATGTCCTCTTTAAAAAAAACCACTTGCAACAGACACTAGTTTAGTTGGCTTTATGAAAAGGCATTATCAACTTTATGAAGGATTTGTCTCTCAGTAGCTAAGGAAATTGCATTTAACTGAAGTAGAAAGGCAGAATATAAAGCATATGAAGATTTATTCATAGTTTATTCAAATTAAGAGTCATCATAGCAGATCAGATACTGGAGTAACCAGCAATAGAACACTGCCTCCATCTTATTCTCCTTTCCAGAGAATTGCAGCACAGCTGATCGCTGAATGCAACTCTTAACTTACTTGTAATCACATTCCAAATCTGGTAAATAAAGCCAAGACTTTCTTCTCACTCTGTTCCCATCTAATATTACATCTATTCTGTATTCATTTATTCTGAAAAATATTTTCTAAGACATTTTCCAAAAATGTTCTCACAATTAAAAAGGATGACCATTCAAACAGAAACATGGAGGTGAAATGTACACGCTATAATTTTCTGCAGTAATTAAACAGCTTTCTCCACTTGTATGTGGCAATGCTATAGATGGAGTTTTCTTTCCCAACCCTATTTGGTCTGACCAACAAAAGTATCATCAACAATTCGGCGCATGCAACAAATGCAAGCTTCTTTGTGCAGCTATTCAAGCCGTTAAGAATCTCCCATGCCAAAGCAACTCAGATTTGCATGCATTTAAGGCATCAATTTCATGGGCGTGTAATTAATTAAATCCCATTAATTGTTCCACTGGTTAATAATTAATCAATTCATTTGGAGGCTTTCCAGAAGAGACTGGACAGCCACTTGTCTGAAATGGTATAGAGCAAAGGTGTCAAACTCATGATGTCATGGCGGTGTCACGTGACATATCAGGACTTTTTCCCCCTTCGCTCAATTAGGTGTGGGCATGGCCAACACGTGACGCATCTGGCCCATGAGCCGGGAGTTTGACAGCTCTAGTATAGAGCAGTGGTGGCTAACCTTTTTCAGCTCCTGTACCGAAAATTGCATGTGCAAGCCAGCACCCAGGAGGCAATGCGAGCTGCCCTACCTCCACTGCGCATGTGGTGCAACACCCCCACGCGCCACACATCTCTGCACATGTGTGCAAGACCCCACACACGCACCTCCCATGCATACATACCAGATACCCGACAATCAGATGTTGGGCAGTGGTGCGTGTGCACATGCGCAGTGGACCTCTTCCAAGCGATCTTTCGCGTGCTGGCAGAAGTGGCTCTCCGTGCCACTTCCAGCATGCATGCCATAGGTTCGCCATCACGGGTATAAAGTCTCCTATTTGAGCAAGGGGATGAACTAGAAAACTTTCAAGGTTCTTTCCAGCTCATTCTATTCTGTCCTGGCCCATTCACAACTTGAAATGTTTATTGAAATGTATATACTGTTTCATGTATTTTGAAATCCCTTACAGCCGCTTTTGAAAACCACAACAACATGCCCACAGGGAAGGAATTTGAAGATAAGAGCTCACCATTTTATGCAGCATCTCCGGGGCCCCTTTCACAGTGGCAATGTAACACAGATCAGTGGAACCGACTTTCTCATAGGAAGCCAAGACCGACATTCTTTTCAGGGCACTGGCAAAATGAAAGCGCTGGTGAATTTTCAGTCCCTGAGTTTTAATACTTCGGGGGAAAACTTTCTCATCTGGAAACAAAGAGATCGGGAAATCCTGAAAGGGTTCAACATTGCAAGCGGTAACCTTTCCTTTGGATTCCAGGGTGGGGGGAGGGTTTGGAGACAAAAGGAGCCCTCTTTTGTACCGTTTATCCAAATGTCAGGAGCACACCTTCTCCCTTTCTTCAACCATGGGACCCTATCATGGAATCCCTTTACAGGAGCAGAGATGCTCCCAGAGACTGGGCATCCCAGACCCATCAAAAATATTCAGTGTGCTGCAGACTCTCCAGAATCAAGAGCGGTAGGAATTCAGGCAGCGATCCATAGAATTTGGTGTAGTGGTTATGGCATCAGTTTAGAAATCACAAGATCTTGAGTTCTAGTCCTGCCTTGGGCACAAAGCCAGCTTGAGTGACCTTGAGCTAGCCACACTTTTTTTGGCCTTAGGAAGGAGACAAGAGCAAACCAATTCTGAAAAACATGGCCAAGAAAACTACAGGCAGTCTTTAGGATTCAAAAACTGACTTAAGGGCACACAACCACCCTCCTTCAAAAACAAAAAAAATAGGCAAATGTGGAGGCATCTAAGGACAATCACATGATCAGCAGGAAATTTAAATCAGTAGGTTTTGCTAGGGTGATATTGCTAGCTCCATTATAAGGGAGAAGGGTGTGCAACTGGTGATTTGAATATTCCCCAAGGTGAACTGGTTGTGATAGATGTAATGTTTTGCAATGTACACACCTATATTAGGAAAACCATATAGTTCCATGTGTTGGTTCACTTACATTGCAAAACCCTTTTTTTGCATAAGGAAAGAGATAGAGAAAAGGTTTATTTTTATTTTTTGATAATAAAACTGTGAAATATGTCTAAATTGACTAGGATCAGAATTCCATATCTGATTTGGTTCTCAGCAATAATACATTCCAGGGGAAGGGATCTTGTAGCATAAAATTAAGGAAGAGGGGTTTTTTTTATTTTTATTCATTAAAAACTTGTGAAGGGAAAGTAGGAAAGATATAATGTTGAGCTCAAAAAGCTATTACAATAACAGATGTTTGAACAGGCAACTGTACTTTTGTGGGCATCTCTTAAATCTTGAAAAGTTGCTTTCAGAGTTAATTTTAACACAGGACCCATCAAGTACACCATTTAGACAGCAATCATTTCTCCTGCTTGTTTTTCTTGCCAGGGGAAAGCTCACCATAGATAACACAATGGGATATTATGTTCAAGGTCCACCTACTGTGCCTTTCCCAGTTACCATTTATGTGGCCACTGAGTTTACAAAGTGACTCTGTGCTGATAATGTAGGATTAAAATTGATAAATTCCAACAATGAAAGTTCAAACAACCCATTTTTTGAAAAAAACAAGCTATTTTGCATGTTTGAGACATAATTCTCTTTATACTGCCCAAATGAAGTCTGTTATCATAGAACAGATATGGGCATTTACATTCTTAGTTCCTTGCAACTCAGAAAATTTACGTTTCTGTAAAATGCTGGTGGTTTATAAAAACAGAGAGCAGGAAAAGCTGCTTTAGGGCACTCAGGAGCTAATCCAGCCTACCTTTTGTCAGAGTCCATTCCACAGCAGTTAGCATGGCTTTCTCCAGTGGGTCACCCACCAGTGTCCCATCGTCCAGCTGCATCAAGGAATGACATGTGGCAATGACCCGATGAGTCTCAACTGGAATATCCGACACAGGTGTCACTTCTTTCCCCTCTCTACAATAAGATCAAAAGGCCACAACCTCAAACAATTGGCTCCCAACTTAAACACAACTAATTCCTGTGATCCTATCTCTTTATGACCTCTTTAGCATCAGGAAATTACAAAACTACGAAAATGAAACCGTGGACAAGTCAATGGAGCAGAAATAAATTCCAAATAACTTTGCTTCCCACAGCCTGGATTTACCTAAGCCCAGCCACACCTCTCACCACAAGGTTGTCACTGGTGAGTGTGCCAGTTTTATCAAAGCAGCAAATCTGGACCTTGCCCGCAAAGGGGATGCGGAATGGCTCTGTGCAATAAACATCTGCAAGAGACAAAAGACAGATATGGGTGAGCGTGCAATAATAAAAATCTGATGTTTTTTTAATTTTTATAAATACCCTCTATCCACTCCCCCCTCATTCACATTGTATTTACAAATTTAAAAATATCTCTGCCCTATATATCTGAATGAACTCAGGCCACCACATAAGACAAACTGAAAATTATGGCCAGTATGATTTCAATTCCCCAAAAATGAAAGAAGGAATTGAGCAGAGAAGAATGTCAACTCATAAAATATTTTTATGGTCTTTTTAGAATTGACAACAGAAAGGGAGGGGGGAGCAGTGTGGCAGCTTACAAACCAAAAGTGCATTCCATAAAAGTTTTCAAAAATAGTAATTAGGTGACCAAAATTTCTGCCACACAAAATTCTAACTGGAGAGCATGATTGATGACTCTTGGCTATGGATGTGTCCCATTGGAGAATATGAATTATGATACACCGAGGGGGTGGGGGAAAAACCAGGGTCGAGGGTGACAATGAACTACGTGTCTCAGAGTCGGCTACACCCAGGCAGTGCCGGACTTTTTAACTCCCAATAAATCCTTTTTGAAGTTCTGGAAGTTTGGCTCGAGACTCATGATTTAAATAGAAATACTTGAAAGCTCTTTACAGTTTGCTAATAGTTTTACAAACCACATTTTTTACATTTAAGGCTGCAGTATCACAAACCACAATGTCCCAGCCAATCAAGTCAATAAGCAAAAGAATTTGTAGTATAAAAGACGAGTATTTCCAGAAACACAAATATCATTGTCTTTAAAACTTTTAATACTTTCAGAGTTTGCAATCTCATTCTCCCATGAGTCTTGAAACTTACATAATTTGGCAAGAGCAATGAGTGATGTGTTGACGGCTAAGGAAAGCTCAATGGGAAGTTCAGGGGGAACAACCGAGGTTAGTATTAAAGTACATTCCAGAAAGAGCTTGTAACGGTTCCTGCTGGGGTCTTTAGTGCCTTGGAAAGAGAAATAGAGATACACATTTACATATCATGTCTGCACAATTCACTAAGATGATTAAGTCCCAGAACACATGCTAGGGCACAATGAAACTATAAGTACATGAGGGGAAATCAAGTAACTTCTGACCTCAATCTACAGACCAGATTATCTACTGAATATCTGCATGATACTGAACCTTTTGAAGAATAAACAACTGAATTTTTTCCCTTGATAATCAATCTTGAAATGTATCAAGAATATTGTTTCTTTTTAAAATTTCTTTTTGCTCTTTAGTACAAGGATGTGCTACAATGCTGTGGAATCCAGCAAAGAACAACCAATCTCTTCCATAAAGCAACCAAATCAACAAGACATCTATCTCTTTAATACAACCATTCTAAATGAGTATCCCTTTTTGTACCTCATCAACATACTTGCCATTCCTACTGATGCTATATATTCTCTTCTTTATTACAGAGGCCCAAATTTACCTTCGATCCATACGTAGGCTGCGGCAGCAATGGCAAAGACAAGGAGAAAAAGAATGAAGATGAAAGTTTCCAAATTGTTGGCAGTTACCCGTTTCACCCCGAAGAGGATTGTACGTAAGAGCTTCCCCTAAGACAGAGAGAGGAAGAATAATCAGTCTGCTACTTCAGATAAATTATTGACAGAATAGAACAAAAAATGTGATATTTATTTCCATATTTATTCAGACAATTGGCTTTCTTTAAAATAAAGAGCAATCACACTGTCACAATTTCATCTTTGCTTGGAGTTCTATTTTTAAAGGACTTTGGGTAGTAGAGATAGAGATAGTCTTAGTTAATTTGCTTAGTAAGTTAATGAGACAGAATCAAGAGCTCTGAATTACAAGTTTTGCTTCTTGAGCTGGAGAAATGAACCCCAGGATGAAGATGCATGCCTGCTTTCACGCAAAAGCACAGAGGTTCTTACCTGAGAAGTATTAAAGCCTGTCCTCAGAACATAGGCCACACACCCATTATCAACAGCTGCAAAAGGGAGAAAGGAAAATATTGTATATTTCTATAAAACAACTCTATAAAGTTTAAATGGGGGAATTTGGATAAACACCCCCCCCCTCCCCCAGCAAAGGTGAACACTATGGCAATTATGGAAATTTTTAAAAGTCATCGTATATCAAATGAAAAAGGCAGAACTTATAAGTTGAAAAAAAGAGCCTGCTTGGACTAGCTATATCAGTAAATTCAGTCAATATGTTGCATTACCCTTTCTCAAAATCTGACAAAAGTGATCTGAGAAGCAGTATATGAGTACAATATTCTAGAAAAATGTTTTTCTAAGGGAAATTATAATTAATTAACCCCCCCCCCCCAATCTCTTCCCTTGTCCATGCTCCCAATTTTGTTCACACTAGTTTTGGTAGCTACATACGTTTCAGGCCAGTACTGGCTTTTTGTGGTGGAATATGCTGCACAACTTTTGTTCCCCCGAAAATGACATGCAACCTGGAATCCGCTTGCATATCCAGGACATTATTAGGATCCAAATCCTCAACTGGCTCCTATAGGACAAAATAGAAGCGAATAACAATAAGCGAATAACACAAAATTTGCTGAGATAGGCAGAGTTGTAAGAAGCCAATCCTTGCTGAATTCTCTTTATATTTTTGCTCACACAAATCACATATTTTCCAGAAGAAAAGAATTATCCTTATTCAAATGACAGTTGGTCCCAGAATCAGGGAGATTATAATCTAAAGCAAAGCATAATTTTTAAGTTCCATAGGGAAACAGCAATACAAAGAGAGTCTGAACTTTTCTACTTTGATCAGCTTTTACATGTAAAAATGAACTTTTTAACTTGCCACCTCCCTAGGAGAGGGGAATTAAACGGTGTACAATTTAATCAATACAACAAAATAATAAAACATTAAAACCGAATAATTTAAGATGAAAAATTTCAGAATGTAGAACATTATAAAATTGGAAGAGATGGAGAGATGAAAGATGGGGAGACGGAGAATTTTTAATACATGTGGCGGGAGGATGTTCTGATATTTAATATTATTTAATATAAAAGTATTTTTACTGATATATCAGTTTTGGGTATTTTGTGCATTTTTCCTCAATGTATGCCATTCTGTATGAATATTTAAAAGATGAGAAATAACTATTTTAATCTATTTTTCATTTTAATTTCAATTGCAATGAGAAATGAGCAATGAAATACCAACATATTTTCTCCTATTTATTACAATTGTGCATTACAACCATCCCATTTATCTATTAGCCAGCATTTTCAATAATTTCAATTACATTTAGCTAATTAAATGTAATTACATTTAGCAGTTATCCTTGTTTTAATAATTCCTCTCTCTGCGTGAAAGAATATAATCTAGTCATTTCCCTACCTTCAACCAATAGGCAACATTGGTTCTTCCAATATCAGAAGGTACTTCTTCATAATCTTCCTTCATACTTTACACTTGTGCAAAATCATTGTTTAGTCTCTTTCTTTCTCTCTCTTCACTTTTACAATGATTCTTGCAGTCTACCTGACTTCATTCTTTCCCCTTTATTCCTGACTCCATTTCTAGGTCAAGGAAACAGCTTGTACAGCATGGCATTCTGACAACACTATTTGGCCAAATTATAGTCATTGACAGGCAAACTGTCAATCTTGGAGCTGATCTGACTGAAGCTATCTTGGATGCTTTAGTGTTGCCACACTGGAGCTGAGGGATAGAGAGGGGGGATTTTAAAGACCTGGGGATTTGTAGTCAAAATAAAATAGTTCCTCTTGGGAACCAAGGACATCCTCACACCTGGGTAGAGGAAGACGGAGTGATGTCACCAGGCAATCAGACAGTGCCATGATTGGACCATGTGACTGATTGTTTTGAGAAAGTTACAAACTTTTAATTAGTAAAAACCACAGGAGCCTTCAGAATAGGTTTTCACCAGTTACATGCCAATATGAGATATCCAATAAAGCTATTCTTTGAGGAAGCTACCCACCTCAGAGTTTTGCTTTCTATAGGTCTATTACTTGGAACCCTGACACAAACCTTCATTTGAGGAACTGACTCTCCGGTCAACATGGCTTCGTCTACAATACACCTTCCTCGCAGCAGCAACATGTCACAGGGTACAAGGTTTTCATGTGGAGAGCGGCCTGGAATAAAAAAGTTGAATGCTCAGAAAGGAGTTGGGAGGAAAAAATGGACTTAGTCAGGATCTAGATTACTCTAAGAATTGTGAAGGACTTGCAAGCTGTTCTTCCTTCCTCATCTTAGTGGAGCTCAGCCTGTCTAGGCAGCACCAATGAAGGATGATTTTCTTATTGAACAGCAAGAAAAGGTTGTTGGCATATCAATCCTGTTTTGCAAGTATGTTATATGCCTTCCTGAGTCTCTCCAATGAGACCCAAATGTTTTCTGCCTCTTCTATGCTACCTTCTGCAAGTTCACAAGGAAAATTACACAAGGAATGACCGGGAGTCGGTGGGTGGGGGGAACCTTCAGTACAGTTTTTGACATAAAAGCAACATTTTTACTAGCAAGTTCTTCCTCTTAGTAACAATATTCGCCTACGTTCAGCTTACGTCAGAACATGTAGCCTCACAGATCTGGACAGACTTCTTTCTGCCCTAATCCTCATTCGATACCTGGCAGTTTTACTAAGATATAGGAGTATCCGAATACAGACAAAAGCCAAAAACCCTTTGAAATAGAAAGTGTAGATAGTTCATTTGCAACAAGTAAGGAACTTCTATTACCGACTGAAACAATGTCCCCTGGAATGATCTCATCACTGGAAATTGGCCGCCACTTCCTGTTTCTGTAAACCTGAAAAATAAAGCAATAGCAAAATAATATTTTTGATTCTCGGGCAGGATTGAAGTGGCTCTGGAGAAGCAATACCTGCCTATGTAACTTTCATGGTACATTTAACCAAAATAAGTTGTTAATAAAAATAATGTAATGTAAGAGTAGAACATGCGTGGAATGAATATACACTTTCTTTGTAAATTTAGCCTGTTCCTAGATTTATTCAAAATTTAATCATTGCTTTCCCGGAAGAAACCAATAAATTTTACAAGGCCAAGAAAAATGGAAAGAGATGCCTTAGAAGCCATGGAATACTGGAAGGGGAGGAAAATGTACAGATTTGAATGACAAATACAAAATATATTGATAATTAAGCACCTTTCTATCTCAGCTTCTAAGGTTCTGGCAACTGCTCCTGTCTTATTGAAATTCCCACATATCAACCACTCTGCTTTCCCTGACAGCTCCTCTTTCTAACAAGTACAGCAACTAACTGTTATTCACATCACCCCGAGTGATGGGACCTCCAGTATTCTGAAAGCTAACAGTTCATCAGAATCTCTGCAGATGGGAGGTGGAGGGGGAGGAAGAGGCAGCAGCACTGGAGCTTTCAAGTTTTACTTGAATCTCATCATCTTTTGCTCTTTCTTACCTGGATCATGTAGGGTTTGTTACCCATTTTTCGGATCTCAGACATGTTCCTCATTTGTTGCTGGACAAGGGATGCTTCAAAAGCTACCAGCATGGAAAGAGTGAAAACACTATAATACCAGTATTCATCCAGGCACCACAGACCCACACAGAATACCTGTGAAAAACAGAATCAAAGGATTTTAGGGATCACACAGTTCAGCAACTTTTGGGAAGCTAGGAGCCACAATGAACTGTTTATATAAACATAAACATTAATATTTCCACTTTCTTTGCTGAGGATGTCTGAACAAGTCCATACCAGTCAGCCAATTGCATAAACCAAAAGCTTGCAACTCATAATGATCTGGGAATCAACAGCTTTGAATGACAGCAGCATTTTGCTTACCCCTTTGTCAATTTAAGAAACAGACTGAATAGCAAAAAAGAAAAGAAATACACTTGATGTTGTGCTTTTGTTACCTGAAAGACGAAGAAAGGAGCTGTTGCTCTCTCTTTGAAGAGTTCCAGGAATTCTGGCACAACCATTTCTGCCCTGTGTGAAAAGCAGAATCCTTGTTCACTTTAACACTCACCCTTTCTTGAGCCCACTCAATTTGCAAAATTTTCGGTTCTGCTGCATTTAACCTTCAATATTCTGGAAGATATGACAACATTGTCAGGAGGATCACAGATTTTCTACTTCTGCTTCGGATCCTGAAGGTTTCATTTTTTTTATCCATTTCTCGCTCGCTTTTCTTTTCACTTTGGCTTCATCAAATGTCCTTCAAAGCTCAGAACTTTAAAACTCAGGCACTACTTAACCAGGACTGCTCCTTCGTTGTCATTGTCAGACCCCCAATTTTTACCCTAGGTGGATAATTATCAATACTTAATAATTAAATAACTATAATTAAATAATTAGGAAAAACAAGAATTGGCATTTTAGTTTTCCTGACAGAGTTCTTCCTACTGGGTGATGTAATTGCATTACTGATTTGTTCCTGCAGCCCTGGCTAATCTGATACCTTCATGTACATTGTGGCTGAAAATCCTAGCATATCCGCAGTCCACATCAACATTCGGCATGCTGGGTAAGAACAAAAACTAATTAATTAAGGATACTTTGAAAGTGCCAAGTTTAGGAAAACTGGGTTACAGCTGTGACAACTGAGGGGTTTGGGGGTTTTTTGTTTTGCTTTAGCTTTTAAGATGAGAAAATTATAGTTATAGTGGCAATAAAGGGATAAATTGTGTCTACAGTTGGCTAAGGAAAGCAGATCTATACCCTTTGAGAGAGCTAATATTTTTTTCAATTACAAAGGCATGCCTGAACACAGTGGGTCTTTAAAGTAGGATAAAACAGCTTGTTATAAGGGGATGGATGAACGAAGTGAAGAACTTTCTTTCAAAAATTCCTCCAGACATACAGGATGGAAAGATGGGTTATTTGGAACATTGAAAGGCAGGAAAATGACTAAAAATGGGCTCAGGATTTATGCAACCTCATACTGGAATGGGACAACTTGCTTTAGCCAATTCACCATGGCCAATTCAGTTGTGGCCAACTCGCCACAGCCAACTCACCGCGGGACAACTCACCATGGCCAACTTGCTGCAGGACAATTCAACAGTCCAATATAATTATTTAAAATAATTAAAATTTTAATTTTTGTCATGCACATTTCATTTTATCCCTCCTTTGGCATCCTTTCTTAAAGGATTCTTTTCCACTATTTCTTCAATATTAATATAACTCTTGTCCTGTGGCAAGTTGGCTATCGTGAATTGTTCCATGATGAGTTGGCCAAAGCGAGTTGACCACAACAAGTTGGCCGTGGAGAGTTGTTGTAGACCCACCTCATGCAATGGAAATAAGATTGGAATAAAAGTGATCTTGGTAAGATAGAGAGCAATTAATCTCATTGCTGTCTACATTCAGCTTAGTTAATTTACAAATGTCTACATTCAGCTTAGTTAATTTACAAATGATAGAATTGTAAGTCAGTGTTAGGGGAAAATGTTTGGCACGTATATACTTTAATGTAGATAGATGGAAATGTGGAAAGGCAACACATCAGCTTAATGAAGAAGTGCAGTAAGAAGCAATAAAATATTTCATTTATTTTTTGCTATTGTGAATTATTAACTAGAAACTTCTCTTCCATATGGCAATCAATGTTAAGTAATAAATCACCAGCACACCGTCAATATCTATACACTAATTACGTTGAATAGACAGTTGTCAAGAGCTTAGATATTCCTGTCTTAAGAGGTTTATGATAAATATTACGGATAAATATTTGTCCCACTTACTTGTTGGTGCCGTATTTTTTTTCTGCTGCTTTGATTTCTTTATCTTCCTGGTAACCACGAGCATTCTGATAATACTGCAGTGGGTGTTCCACAGGAAAGGCCACAGGAAGGAATTTTTTGCTTTCACTTAGGTCACAAAAGTATTTGATTTTTTGAAATTCAAAGGAAAGAACCTCCTCTCCATCTTCTCCCTAGAAAGGACACACAAATTAATGTTCTGTGCACATGGAGCCGGTTTGGAGATTTCTGCCATTGTGACACACTATGAGGAAGCTGCTCATTGGTCTCCCTGCTACGACAGGCCAAGGCAAACATAAACATTACAGCAGGGGATACAACCCAGCATACAACCCAGCTTTAAAAAGAATAAAGCTGCTAGTCACAAATAGATTTAATTTTTATAAAAGCAAATGTTTGTATCTGTTGGTAAGAGAATATCACTGGAAAAGTGGGGAGGTACATTTTCACATCTTTCTCACTTAGAACTCATGATACCGCCAGAATATTGTTCCAGTAGTATGGTAGGTACTGCAATTGTGATCTGTTGAGGCAAGTGTTACAGATAGGAAGGAATCTTAAAGGAAAGTAGGATAGTGAGGCATTCCTTCTCTTAAATTAGAAATCCTTTGATGGTTGAAATAAGCTTTTTTTGCGAAGAGAATTCAGGATCCAAGCCATTAAGTACACATTCCTATCTTACTTGAGATCAGATCCACATTTCGATATCTTTTTTTTTCTGCACAAACTGTCAAAATCTGCAGTCAAATGGCAGTGAGATATAACAAATTGATGAGAAAAAGAAACTGTTCTCAATTTAACACCATTATTTAATTTCTCACCTGATCTCGGTGGAGTGATACAAGTTCTGCGGAGCCATTATTTGGAGTTGGCACAACTTTGGCCAAGGTGGCTTTCCTTGGATTGCGCACCTGAAAGACAAATAGTTTGAACAATCCGTCTTTCGAACTTGAATCAAATCAAGCAATATTTAGGTTTTTTTCCACAAGAGAGAGGAAACAGCTGCACTTGAGGTAAAACTATATTTGTATTAATTGTATTGATTTTATCTAAACTTGAAATAGGTTGGTTGCAATTAGTATGTCTGAATAATGCAATATTCAGTTTAAATGTGAATCATAAATTGGTATCAAATTATGTTTAACACACCCAAAATTCAGTTAATACGAGGCCAGCAGACATGCAGTTGCACTTGAGGTTTTAGACACTGTTAATCTTTGTGTGTGCAAAATAGAAAAAGATGCTGTCAGAAGAAAGTACATGATTAGAAAGAGGCTCATTACAGGAGAGCAAAAATTTGATGCAGCTAAGTGAAATGAATGTGATCATAGCAATGCTAAAATAAGATAAATCCTGTAGATTTTTTTTTTAATTTTTGCTTTCTATTACGACTTTTCAATTTTCTTAACCATAAATTTAAAGCAGATTCTTTTCACTGTAATATTTCATCAATATACATATACAAATTGCATTGTTTGTATACGTATATACAAAAATTTTCACTATTTCCACTGAGCTGTAATGAACTACCATACCAGTTACATTAGAAGTTTCACTCTGTATAGTAGAAATTTAAATAATGCATTCATTTTGTAGGATTCATTCATCATGCCACTTGCAAAGAAGTCCTGTAGTTTCCCTCCTTTGTTTATCAAAGATAGCATCACCCTGGGCTGTGATGGCAAACCTACACCACGCGTGCCAGCGGCACGCGCTCCCACACATTGTGTCAGAGAGCTGCTCTTCCAGTTTTCAGTACACAAACACACACACACACATACACACGTTCCCATTTCAGCACTCAGTTCCGAAAAGGTTCGCCAACACTGCCCTGGGTAGTAGCATCAGGGAGAAACTGAGACACAAATGAGTTGTGTCTCATTTCTAACCACTCTCCTCAAAAGAGGTCCATCAGGCATTAAACAAATGAGCTTCAACTATTACCCCATGACTTTATCACATGCACTGTCTGATTAAAAAAAATTAAGTCTTAATTTTTGCTTCGACTGATTTTGCTTGGGGTTGTGAAGAATTTCTTGGCTTAGCATTTTGTATTATAACTAATGGAAGACTGCAATTTACCTTTGACATTTCTGGAATAATCAGATTAATACTTAAAATGAATGAACCATGGCAATGTATCAATTCTAGAAAGCAACTGTGCAAAGCAATATGTAGATGCTTGTTACAGTTTAGCGAAGGCTTCTTCCATTAGGCCTGCATATAATAAGAACTGTGCAGAATGACCTGTCTGGAAGGCTTAGAAGCCTTCTAAACAATGCAGGAGGTTACTGGTGAAAAAATAATTGAAAAAAATAACACCACCAAATGACAATAAGAGGCAGAAAGCTACAGCTTCATAATCTTTCTTTGAATCAACCTATCCTAAGATCATAATCACTGTTAGCTACATTCTATTATGGTACATGCTTTGTTAAAAGCAAACACTTCTTTCGCCTAGTTACTAAATTCAGATTATGATTCCAGTTGGTCTGTTGTTCTACTGCTAGCAATTCATTTTAACCAATATTGGTCATTCCAATAAATACTACTTTTCCAGTCATAGGCAGATTTTGCTCTGTGACTTTGAAACTAGGCCTTTTTGGAAAACAAACTGAATATATACCCGTAAATTATAGCCTTTTCATATTCTCTTTTAAAGACAGCAAGTAAATACAAGGAAAGTACAGTAATGTCATATGACTCTGTTAAAGAGGTAGATATAATTTATTTATCATGAGTACCAAAGTAGAACATCCTATGATCTGACATTATCTAATCTTTACCAGAAATTAGATATGCCTTTACCAAAAGAACAACTAGCATCCTATCTTGTACAAATTTCTTCTCCAACCACTACTGCAATGAAGCTTTAACACAGCAAAATCACAAGCAGCATTTATATCTATGTTAATTTTCCCCCCAAAAAAGAGAAACTAGAAATCTACTTTTAAGTCTCTTTGTCACTGTGATAGTTTGATCAGTTATTATGTAATTTCCAAACTGGATACACGCTGATACTGATGGGCTCTGGAAAATTCAATTTTCTTCCAGAGAAAAATAATATGTCTTCCAAGAATGGAAATTTGGGGAATACTGAATTGTTCATGAAAGATAAATATTGCAAAGAATTTTAAAAAGGAATAGAGGTGAGAAATTGTCATTCAATAAATAATCAAATTCAACCAAGAAAATGTCTGATGTGCTCAGATACATTTTCCCTTTTGTTTTGCATAGAAGTGCAAAACTTTAATAGAATCACTACTTGTTTCCTTTTATAAGCAAGCACTCACGTTTGGAAATCAAGAAACCACAGCTTCTCAAAATAATGGACTGGGGTGTGTGTGGATCTCAAACCTATTTTCCTTGGAGGAAGCCACCAGTTAACAAAAATGTTAAAAATATGTTAAATAAAACTATCTTGACTAAAACTAAAAATTCCTTTAAAAAATGCAACCATTAAAAAAAGCTTCATTTTTTTTAAAGGAAAAGGGGCAATCTAAAATATCCCATCCATATCAATGAATTTAAACAAAAGAATCTCAGGCAGATTTACTTCCAATGCAATTACATTCATTAAAATTCAAACAACCACTACCTATTGCATTCTGTTACATTCCTAGACTCCAAAATAAGCAATCTATGTATGTAGAATAAACTGCCTTTACATGCAAAAAGAAAGCTATTCACTGTAACTTGAGCACATTAAAATTACAGTCAGGATATTAAACAAGAGTAAGCTTAACAAAAGCAATGCCTCAGCAAGTGTGTGGTATTTGTTTTCACAACAAAACCTCAAGTAGCAGCACAATACAGAAGCAAAATCCCAGTGACTCCATGAGGCTTTACAGCTGTTCTCTCCTTTCAGTCTCAACAGCATTTGGATTTAAGACTCCTGGTACCTTTGCACTGCCCATCAGGAGAGGAGTGCAAAGTTTGGCCATCTTATCAGTGAGTCCAGAGCCCCCGTGCAAGGAATCTCTCTAGACATTATCTGAGCACCATCATCTCTTCAAAAAAGTACAGACAGTCCTCAACTTAGGACTACAATTGAGCTCAAAATTTGTTCAGTGAAAAATTTGTTCAGTGAATTTGTCCCATTTTACCTTTTTTCTCACCCTATTTTATTAAGTGGATCCCTGCAGTTTTAAATTAGTAACATGGTCATTAAATGAATCTGGGTTCTCCATTGACTTTGCTTGTCGGAAGGTTGCAAAGCAACTCCTGAATACAGCAATGGTCATAAATTCGAGTTCAGCTGTGCAGCATCTGAATGGAAAGCACCCGTGACCATGCAAGGGATGCCGCAACGGTCATCAGTGTGAAAAACGGTCATAAGTCACTGTTTGCGGTGCCGTTGTAACTTCGAACGGTCACTCAATGAACTGTTGTAAGTCGAGGACCACCTGTAAAGCCTGTGAAAAGCTTCGGGGTGCGTGTGGGGGTGGGAGACTGTTTCTCCCCACTTCCCCTGATCTGATCTGAGAAGCCTCAGGCAGAGAAAGCCATGCCAATGTCTGTGCAAAGGCGGTACCCCCGCCCACCGCCATTCCGTGCCCCTCTCCCGCGTGGTCTTTGGGTCCCCCGCTGCCCCCCAGGCGCGGGACTGACCCAACAGCAGTAGAGCAAGCAGTGGACGTTGACGCTCCACAGGCCGGCTAAGGCCGTGAGAAGGTGGACGACCCCGATGGCGGCCAGGAAAAGAAGCGCAGCTTCAGGGGACTCGGTGCCGGCGGCTGACCCCCAAGCCCAGGCGAAGGCGCTCGCCCCCCAAACCCACAGCCAGAGCGGGTACAGGACGCAGAACGGCAACACCGTCCCCCATAACAGACGCGACCGCCTCCGATATGGAATCACGTCTTGCACCAACTCGTCTCCCGGCCCCGGCCCGGGACCGGCCTCCGCTGTTGCCACCATCCTTCTTCCGGGAGCCGCCGCCACCGGCTCGCTTCGGTCTCGCTTCCTTCCACTTCCGGGGTAGGCGCCAATGAAGCGCGTTGAGCGAGCATACCCCCTGCCTAGGCGTTAAAAGTGCGCCTGCGTCGCGCCTTCGCAACGCCGGTGGAGCCAACGCTTCAACCTCACGCCCCTTTCTGAATGAGCTGTAACACGTGGCTCTCCGCGAAGCGACCGCGTCGTTCCAAACTGCGCGTGCGCGAAACCCGTGAGGCGTTCTCTCGTGTTCTGGTGTGACTGGGTTTTTCAGCTCCGCCCCGCCGCGGCTCGTTTGAACATGCGCAGAGGAGGCTCGGTGGTGAAGAGGGAGCATGCGTGTTGAGGACAAGGAAGAAAACTGTGTGGCTTTGCGGAGTCGAGTGCAGCATGTGAGTGTGTTTTTCTCTGCCCCGAAGCCCTTTTTCTGATCTCAGGGGAAACTCCGTTTTTCTTTTTTCCTTGGCCCTTAACTTGCATCTGCAGAGGTTTCAATCCAGAATACTTACCGTTAGGATCACTAGACATAAATGCACACATAACTTTCGGTGCACTTGTTGCCTGCAGACCTGATCGGTTTGCGAAACCAGGAGAGCGGCAGATGGCGACATTTTAGCAGTGGATTTCCAGTACTTGCGACTTCATACGTGATGATACAGTGTGGTCACAAGTCGCAGCCATGCTGGATCTCCGTTTAAACCTGTCTCAGTTGGTGACCTTGACAACCCATGGTAGTAAATGGTGGGCGATGATGTAGGAAAACTTACGCAATAATACATAACATTATCTTTGAAACTCTGCAAGTTACAAGGCTGTGTAACATAGCTCGAGTGAGAGAGAGAGAATTAAGCTTTGAAGTCCCAACGGAGAGGAAACCAATGGTGTTCTGGCAAGTTTTTGGTGAGTTGGGCTAGCTACTGAACAGTGTTTAAATCAGAAGTGGCCACTTCCATGTGCTTTTCATAATGCTGTAAAGCTTTATTCAACATTTTTGCATTTCTTTTTGTCATTATGTGGTGGAAAGGCAGAGTGTACATTCAGCTTTTTTTTTTTTTTTTTAACTTGCCTCTCTCTCAACAGGCAAGCAGCTCTGGAAATAACCTTGCGGTACTGCCACAAAGAAACTGAGCAATATGGCCGGTGTGTGGCTGCTAACCCTTCTTCCTGGCAGCTGGACTGTCACCAACTCAAACTTGACATGGCCAAATGTACATCATCCCAGTAAGTTCCCTTGGGCTGGAGTGCTGTTTTGCCTTGGGAAAACTTTGCTTTGGGAAATTGGCTTTGATTCATTGAGGAATGTTCGCTCCATTACTTGCCTGTAGACTTCATAGCATTTCTGTGTGTAACCACTGCACCTTGCTAAGTTCCTGCACTGTTCTTTGTCCTTTTTTTTCTTATTTATAAATCTATGGGACTTTTATTGTAGCCCAATTGTTCAGAAGATTCGCCGAGATTGTGCTGAGCCATTTACTGCATTCGAGGAGTGCCTTAAGACAAATCAAAGTTCTTCAATCAAATGTTCTGAACACCTCCAAAAATTTCTTCTCTGTGCTGACCAGGTGAAACTGAATATATAAGGTTGGTGCCCCTAAATGTTTGCATTGGTCATTGGTATATATGTGTATGCATAAATAAAATAATATAAAGCTAGAATTAATTTATTGCTTGTCTTGCCCACACTGTCGCACCCAATTGACATGATGTGAAAAAAGCTGAAAGAACTGACATATATGTCACACAAGCAGTAACAATATCTCATCCCTCTACAAGGAATACAGGTGTCAAAAATATAATTGAACAATCATTGTTCTCTTGTCCCAAGACCAAATTGTATCATTGTGAAACTTGAGAGGTGGTGGTTAGACCAAAAAGACAAGACATTCTGCATATCACATGGACATTTTTGCTGCATTGAATTTCTTATAATGGGTGGAAAATAGTAGCTGATGAACTTCATTACATTCACCAACTGGGATTGATGAAATCATGCACTGCACTCTTTAGATTGATTGATGATTATGTGCTCTCAGGTTGTTTTTGACTCCTAGTGACCACAGTGACAGTTTTTTTCCTGTGTGATCTACCCCTAACCTGTTCCTTGAAATCTCCCAATGATGCAGCCATTGCTACTGTAATTGAGTCCATCCACCCTGCTGGTGGTCATTCTCTTCTCATTCCTCCCACCTTTCCCAGTTTTTTTTCACATCACCAATGTGTCTGAAGTAAAATATCCCCTAGAACAGGGCTGTCAAACTTGTGACCATTGGGCAGGATGCATCACATGCTGGCCATGCCCGGTTTAGCAAAGGGAAAAGTAATGATATGTCACATGATGACACAAGCTTGACACCCCTGCCCTAGAAGATAATTAGTGAACTGACTTAGGCCACCTAAGTGAACAGTGAAGTTATACTTGGTGTACTCTTAATTTAGAAAACAGTACATGAGCTGTTGACAAACCAGTTTGAAAAATGACTGAAAGACTGTGACAGTTCTTTGCTTGTTTATCTTGCATTTGGGAAATTTGGATCCTGGGTGGTATAACTTACTAATGGATTTTAGAAGGATAATATTTCATTTTGTGTGTCTTTTCTCTCCCCCCTTTTTTCACAATCCAGTCTTTTGATTTCTTCAGCAGAAACCTTGCTATTTCTTGAAGTGGCATTAAGACTAAAAAAAATTGACCAACAGTGGCATCAGCTTCTCATCTATCATGAAGATATCTTTTCCGGCCCTCACCATCATTCATTTATCTGCAGCCATCCAAGATATCTCAGCTTGGCTCATTGAAATGGAGTCTCAACTTAGGTATCTGAAGTAGATATTTTATTATGCCTGGAACTTTTGCAAGCACCGTACAGTAAACTGCAAAGACCCCGAATAATCTTTTCTGACCTAATTTGGCAGACAGAATTGCAACGTTCTATGGCTCAAAGCAGAGTGATCCAGGCAGATTAATGAACAGAAGAAAAAAGGAATCTAATTTGCCCTGGAACTTCTCTGAAAGTATTTTAATCTTCTCTCATGGACTGTAAGAGTTGCCTCAGGGTATTCTGTTTCTGTCCAGCTAATGGGAAGCACCTAGCCAACTTTGACCTGAAAAATCTAAAACAAGGTCAGACTTAATTTCTTAGATGGACAGTCACCATAGACTATCATAGTTTTATACAGATTGGGAAGCCAAAAAGAAGTCTGCAAAGAAGATACAGATACATTTTTGTATTGTTACCAAGAAAAATACATGTTCATGCCACTCAGTCACTAGGATACAAACTTGATTCAGAGGACACATGAATACATTAATTTTATTCTGTTTGTAGTCAGTAGAGGGCACTCTGTAAACATTAGAACATTCTTGATTCTTTGCTTTATGGCTGTATTGTAAAAGGTGACAAGAAAAATGACATCAAATGCAACATTACATTAATGAAGTTCAACAGTTATCAGTCTTAAATATAATGCTTCTGACTGGATTTATATTCATCACTTTGAATACTGTTAGAGTGATGTTTGTAGTATGTCACATATTGCATTATATCATTTCACCAATGGGATACGAGTTTTGGGAAAAATTACGTAGCATTCTTTCATGATAGGGCAGGGGAAATTATTTGTAAGGAGACATGAATAAATATGAAAGAATGAGAAAATCAAATGAAGAGGTAATATTGAATGACCATGGCAACTATTTGATGAGTGCCCTCTTAGAAAAAAAAAAGATTTAAGAATGACAATCCATACATAGGCATGGAAAAGTGACTAAAGCTAAAAGCATGATTGATTTGATTGTTTATGATGGCAGATTGAAATAATTATTGAATAATATAGAGGTACTGAGACATTCTGAATGTGAGATACACCATTATCTGGTAGAATCAAAAATAAATCATAGAAAATGGATAAGGAAGGGAGGGAAAGAAGCAAGAGTAAAAGTAGAACAACTGAGGGAAGAGATATTACAGTTGCAGAGAAGTGTAGAGCTACATTAATAAAGAGTATATAAATGGATGTATGGTGGAATGAAGTTTTGGAAAAAAATGGATGAGGAAAAAATTCAAGAGGGAGAAAAGTTAAGGATAAAGGGAAGATATTCTTGCAAAGACACTATATTATTTGCAAGGAATCTATCTCATCCATATCCATCCATCCATCTATCTCCTTGCAAAGAATGTGATCAGAGAGGCTAAGGATGTGTTATGATTTGGTGAGGGAGGAAAATGCAGATTTTGATTTAAAAAATACATAATAATTGGAAGTAGATTGGGAAGATAAAACGAGCAAAGCGAGTGGAATTTAGAATTAAGTGCTGAAATGAAACTGAAGTTAGAAAATGCAAGAAGTATTTTAGACATTTGTAGAAGAATGATGGTGATTTGTTGAAGAGTGAAATTGAAATGAATGCTATATTGGTATCCGAAGCTTGATGGAAGGAAGATGACACTGTAAAATGTTGGAAAATAGAAAAGCCGCAGATTGGTAGTGACAGCATAATTGCAGAAATATTAAAATTGTCAATGTGATTTGATTATGGAGTGACTGTGCAACTTGTTTAATGTATGCATGAAGTCTATCCATGCTTGTTAATTGGAAGAATATTAATTTTGTTACCTTGTAAAAGGGAAAAGGTACCATGTGTGAATGTAATGCTCCTGTGAAATTAATTTGATAAGGGTTCCTGGAAGATACTCAGTAGAACTCAGATCAAAAGAATACAAGTGGTAATAATATTGAAAAGTGTTTTATATGGGCAATGTGTTAAAATGAAACTGGCAATGAAGTTGTGCATTTGTTGATCTAGAGAAAGCAAAGGATGAAGGGGGTGGACTTGAATGTTCTTTCTGCATTTGGAATTTGCTGAATGCAGAACGTAGAAAGAACATTCAAGACCATCCCCTTCATCCTATGCTTTCTCTAAATCAACAAATGCACAATAAACCTTTGCCAGTTTTATATTAATACACTGCCCATATAAAATCAGTACAGGTAGTCTTCAACTTACAACAGTTTATTTAGTGACTGAAGTTAAAACAGCACTGAACAAATGTGACACGATCATTTTTCACATTTATGATCTGCAGAACCCCCATAGTCACATGATCAAAACTCAGATACTCGGCAACTGACTCATATTTATGATGATTAAAGTGTCACATGATCCTCTTTTGCAACCTTCTGACAAGCAAAGTCAATGGGAAGGCCAGATTCACTTAACAATCATGTTAATACTTTAAGACCTGCAGTGATCCACTTAACAACTGTGGTTAAAAAAAGGTCGTAAAATGGGGTAAAACTCACTCAACAAATGTCTCACTTAGCAACAGAAATTTTGGGCTCAACTGTGGTCGTAAGTGGAGGAGTACATGCATGTGATGGAAGAAAAGCATGGATGAAAATAGAATGCTTGGTGAATGGTTTAGCAGAGAATATGACAAATATGGATATCCCTTTATTTGCTTGCTCTATTCATGGGTAAATGTACAAAAAATGTGACTAGAAGTTAGTTGGAGTAGTGAGCGTACATGTAGATTTTTAAGTAGCTGATGCTAAGTTATTGGCCAAGGGTAGAATGTAGCCAATTGTAGGATGCAATAAGGACGATGGAGCTGAACATTAATTATCAATGTCAGCCTCACTAAAGACCAGGAAATTAAATTCACAGGAAGATTAAAATTATATTCCTTCAGCTTGGCTGACTAACAGTCTTGAAAACCTGAGTGTGCTGTATTTCCTCCATCTTCTTATACTTCTTATACTATGAATTAGGGATGCACCTGCCTGAGCCGCTTCCAAATATATTATCTCATTTCTCAGGACTTAAAAGATGTTTCAGCCCTTTTGCCTAGGTAAGGCTTCTTGTATATTTCTGTCAAGGTCATCTTGCTTAAGGCCCTGTCACATTGGCCGACGGATGCAAAATGTTTGGAAAAAGGACACAGCGGATGAGAAAATGTTCCATCCATTGTTATCCGCTCTCAAAAGTGCCCCAAATTTGCATAAGCAGAGAGGACAACAACGGAAAGGAACGGACGGGGGGAGGATGTAGATGGGATGGAAAGCGGATGCTCCACAGAAGCTGAGCGGATGGGAATGGATGGCACATCCCCAGGGCTTCCGGGGGAGCACAGCGAAGCGGATGCGCAGCGGAAAGAGCGGATGCTGAGCGGATGAAGTGGAAGCCTAGCGGATACCTAGCGGATGCACAGCGTTCACTGCGCATGCGGGGAGGATGCATTGCGTCAGCCCCGTGGTTATAAAGGGAAGCAGCTCACAAGCAGGTCACCATTCAGAGGAAAGACCTGCTGCCAGACACAGCTCCAGCCAGCCAGCAAGCCAACAACTCAACAACCATGGGGAAGAAGAGAAAGCCTCAGCCATCTGCTGCCAGCCCTGGCAAGAGGGACAGGGCCACCCTCCCACCCCCTGGCCCTCACTCTGCTTCTGCTGGTGCTTAATCTGCTGGCAGTGCTCCTGGTGCTGGTGCTTCTGCTGGTGCTTACTCTGCTGGCACTGCTCCTGGTCCTGCTGGTCCAGCTGGTGCTCCTGGTCCTGCTGGTGCTCCTGGTGCTGCTGGCGCTGCTGGTGCTTACTCTGCTGGTCCTGCTGCTGGTCCTGCTGGTCCTGCTTTTGCTGCTACTGTTGTTGCTGCTGCTGCTGCTGGTGGTGGTAGTGTGGAGGAGCAGCTCCTACAACCTCGAAGTCTCTCTGATAAGGGCCCATATGGCCCTGCCAGAGGGAGGAAGAGGCAGACGCATGAACAGGAGAGGAGGCAATACTCAATCGAAGAGGAACATGAGGATGAGGTGCTGGAATGGCTGAGGGAGAACGAGTATCTATGGCGGAAGGGACACAGGCTCTATCGCGACACCAAAAGGAAGCAGGCTGCTTGGAGAGAGAAGGCGGAGAGCCTAGGCTACACTTTGGAGGTGCTCCTCGGCTGGTGGAAGCACATGCACACCTGGTATGGGAAGCTGCACCTCAAGAAATCTGGCCAGGTCGCGGTCAAGCTGACGGACAGAGAGACCTACATGATGGCCAAGTGCAGCTTCTTGGAGGGTGAGATCCGCCACCGAGGATCAGCCCCTCTCACAACTCTCTCTCTCAGGCAGCCTGCTTAGAGCCAGTCCTCTTCTGGCAAAGTCCTCTTCTGGCCAGTCCTCTTCTGCTCCTGTGTCCAGGCAGGTATCTGTGGAGCATGCCACGACGGAGACCCCCCTGACAGCTGTACTACCCATGGCAGAGCGCGTGGAGGACCCCCTGACGCAGTGGGAGAAAGGAGACGGCACTTCCACCACAGGCCAACCTGCACCCCCCCCCCCAGCTCCACCTCCACAGAAAGGCAGAGAGGCAGGCAGGAGGGGCAGAGCCACACTGTCCTGCTGGAGATCAGGGACACTGTCAGAAGCAGCGTAGATCTCCTCTCTCAGCTGGTACACACCTACGTCCCATCCTCCAACCGCAAGCCCTTCCTCACCTACGTCAACCAGACCCTCATGAACATGTCGGAACCACAGTACCAAGTGGTGAAGGACAGGATCACCGATCTTCTTCACAACCCTCCAGACCAAGCTGAACCTGCTCCCACCCAGTCCAGGCCTGCTCCTCCACCCCAGGTGATGTCACTGCCCTTCCAAGACTTTCCACAGGCCCTCACCTATCAAGGCTATGGCTTCCAGGAGCTCCAGCAGCACAGGCAGCCCTTCCCAGTCCAGGCACAGGTACATCGAACGCCACCGGTGCCACCGATGCCAGCGACACCACCGATGCCACCCACGCCACCGATGCCACCCACGCCATAGATGCCACCCACGCCACAGATGCCACCCACGCCTCACCTTGCTCAGCTGCAGACCAGACATCCCCACTAGACTGCTCCTTCCTCCACCCCACAGCTAAGCCCGGCCTCAGAACATCTGTCATCGGTATTGGGGCTGACACCCCATGTCATGGAGGAAGGGGCTCTCAACATCATGGGGCTGAGCCAGCTGTCTGAGAGCTTCCTCCACACACCGTCCCCTGCTGTCCTCTCGGGGCCAGGCACCCCAATGACGCCTCAGACCAGCACTCCAGCAGCAGCCACCTCCACAGCACCTGGACCCTTCACCCCTGAGACTGGGCACGCCTCAGAGTGACCAAGAAGAGTGCCAGAAACTGGGTGGTTATAACCACTGGGTGGTTATTTTTGCTTTGGACACTTGACTTGGGTCATTTTTCTTTTACAGCTTGTTATTAATAAAGATTATCTTTGCTTCACACACTTGCTTCATTTATTTTAGTCAAAGTCTTGATGGAAACTTTTAGAAATGGTTTAAGCCTTTGCATGCTTGTGGGATGGGTTAAGATAGCTGTGGGATGGGCAGGGATACCTTTGGAATGGGTAATAGTTGTGGGATGGGCAGGGATACCTTTGGGATGGGTAATAGCTGTGGGATGGGCAGGGATACCTTTGGAATGGGTAATAGCTGTGGGATGGGAAGGGATACCTTTGGGATAAGTAAGGATAGCTGTGGGATAGATAAACCTCCAGTGCAAGCATAGTGGGACTGTATGGTCCACCCTCCCAGGTGGCACACCTTTGGCCCTTTATTATCAATAACAATTTATTCTTTGATCCACACATTTCAACATAAACACTTGATTAAATGCCCTGTTCATTGTAGGCCCACCCAACATACATGGCACAATCTCATCAGTGTTATGCGACAGCCTCAAGGAAGCATCCATTAAGCATCTATCATCCTGTCTAGCCGCTCCACTGCTCCAGCTGGGGAGTTGCACCAGTGTCTCAGGAGGTTGCGCTGCTTCTTCCCTTCACGTGAGGCTCTGTTGGGGCCTTGCACATCCACAGTGTCTATCAGGTTTCGCCCTTGCCTCCATTCCCCAGGCTCCATGTCCCCATTGCCTTGTTGGAGGTCCACGAGCCTGTTCTGCAAGACTGGGTAACGGGTGCGCATGAGATTGTGCAGGATGCAGCAAGCTTCCATGATGTTCCTCACGGCCTCTGGGCGATGCTGCATGGTGGTGAGAAGTACCTGGAACCTGTTGGCCAGGATGCCAAAGGCATTCTCCACCACCCGCCTTGCCCTGGACAGCCTGTAGTTGAAGATCCTCTCTTCACGGGTCAGGAGTCTGGAAGTGTAGGGCTTCATGAGGTAGGTTGTGAGGGAGAAGTCGTCATCCCCCACGATGAAGTAGGGCACATCTTGCGTGTTGTTGAACAGTGGGTCTGGATCTGGGAAGCCCATGATGAGGTTGCGTTCCAGCTCCTCCTTGAGGTGACTGGCGTTGTATACCTGGGCATCTGAAGATGAGCCATTGCCTGAAGCATCAATGTACATGAACTTGTAGTCAGCATCAACCATGGCGAAGAGGATGATGCTGAAGAAGCCCTTGTAGTTGAAATAAGTGGACCTTGACTTGGCTGGAGCTTTGCAGGCCACATGCTTGCCATCTATGGCTCCAACGGTGTGGGGAAAGTTGCACTTCTGATACCACTGCTCTGCAGCTTTCTTCCATCCTTCTTCAGTGGAGGGGCACTGGAGGAGCTCCTCCACGTATTCTTTGATGATGGCCTGCACCACTTCTCTGAGCACCATGCTGATGGTGTTGTGTGGCACCCTCCAGCCGTACTACATGCTCCTGTATGTGGTCCCTGAGGCCAGGTGGCGCAGAGTGAGTGCCACCTTGAGCCCAGGGTCCAGGCTGGGCCAGAAGTTGGTGCTCTGCTTGGTCAACCTGGGTCTCAGCCGCTCCACAACTTCGTCAAACATGGCTGGAGGCATCCTCATGAAGTTCTGGAATGCACGAGTGTCTTCGTTCCTCAGCTCCACCATCAGCTTGTTGTACAGTCCGTACTCTGCTCTTCTCCCGATCCATCTTCGGACTCAGACACTTCTTGGACGCCTCCTTTTCTTCCCATAGAACAGGTGAAAGAGCCTGTAGATGGCTTCACACTGTTGCAGAACAATGGTGGCTACTAAAAGGAGTGTGTTACGATCCATGGTGGAAATGACTGGATGTTGTGGAAGAGCAAGAGCCAGATGACGGCTGAAAAGGTCTGCACAGCAGGGCTACTGGACTGAAAGTGAGATCCAGGTGAGTTCCTCCCCCTTTTTATAGGAAAGATAGGTCTTCCACTCGGTGTCCCTTTGCATCCTCTAGGTATCCTACAGACATCCTAAATATCTGAGATAGGTCCCCTCTGCGAACATTTTTTCCGTTTTAATGCTTTGTATGTGAGCTGCATCCGCTTTCATCCTTTCTCCGTCCGTGCTACTAACACTTTGTGTCTGTTCCGCGTCCGTTTCGCTTCCTCCCTGTGTCAGTTTTCCGCTGGAGTTGGATGCGAGTTTTGCGGATGCGCAGTGGATGCCTAGCGGACATAGCGGATGCGTAACGGATGACGACGGATGTAGAACGGATGTTTCCCGTATGCGTTGCGGATGTAGAACGGACGCGTTGGATACATTTTCCGCTCAAAAAGTTTTGAGCAACTCAAAACTTTTTGAGCAGATGGAATCTCAGTCGACGGATGCTGGACGGTTAGAGATGATGAAAAATGGAGGCAGTGAGTACAGAACGGAAGCATCGCGTTAACCAACGGATGGCAAGTGTTTCTCCGTTTTACATCCTCTTTCCATCCGTTGGTGCAGTGTGACATGGGCTTTACCAATAATGAATCAGGATCAAATTACAAAAGGAAGACATGGGGTAATTATATATAGGTGAAAAGAAGGGAGAAAACACCAGACATTTGTGGTTGGATTGAATTAATGAATTTTTCCCAAAAGAGTGAAATTTTAAGAAATTATGTGAGGCACTGTGAAAGCGAGGATAATTTACAAGGATAGAAAAATGTGAAGAAGTACAATTGGTGTTAAATGTAAACTGGATATGGGTAGTTTCATTTTTTTTTTGTAACTCATGCTTTTGGTTCATATTTCTTTCTCCTTTTCTGCTTTCTATGTAGTGCTGCTTATCCGGAAAGCAAAAACAGGTAGCTCTTGCTTATTAATTGCTTTTTTCAGTTGTAACTGTATAAACAGTCACTAAACATGGCAGTTATTCATTGAGGACTACGACTGTTAACTCTCCCAAACTTAAATCCTTAAAATTTGTGGAGAATGCAATGTCTACAGTTGCCAGCCAGAGAAATAAAAATTTGTTAGGTGTGAGTTTTGACATTTAGGGGTGGGATGGAGGGGCAGGAAACCATTTGTTCTGTTTTCTTGGTTTCAAAGGCATATGATCCCCATTTACCATGACCAACCTTTGGGAAGTTAGCCTCTAATATGTAGAAAACTTTTTTTGGGGAAAAAATCTCATACCGAAGGTGCAGCTTTCTTAGACACTTGCTTCATTTCCTCCCTGGAGGAACATAAATCACGTGAAAGCTAACTAATGAAATTTTCTAAATGGGTGGTGGTGTTAATGGGCATTAGTGCAGAAGAGTGACTTGTTTTATGTCCTCCCTCTTCCTCTGGGTCAACTCCCCACCCCATCCCACAACCTCAGACCAGGATGGGAACATTGCCTTGAACCACTGCACCCTTGAATTGCCATCTCCTGCCAAGCAACTTGTCAGCTTAGCCTTAATTCCTCATGTGGAAAAATGTCCTCATTTTACACACCGTTTCTTGTTTGCTCTTGAGAATGTCCATAAATCAGCACAAGGCCTTTTGGTGGCCAAGTGCTTTTTGCTGGCGCAGGAAGACTTCTTTTGAAATCCACAGAGAGGCTAGTCTAGGGAATTGCATTCCATTTGTGTGCTCAGGTGCACACACACGCACACATTGACACACAATGGCCTGCCTCCAAGAAAAGTCACATATAGCCAATAGCTATGAGAGACTGAGTGGAAGACATGGATGGTGCAAAGAATCAATGGACCATTGATTTGCACCATCTTTCTAATAGCTACTTTGCACATAAGTTAACCCATGAACTACTTCTCATGGTAAAGGAGAAAATGCACAAACCTGTTCCTGTAACTGGTGTTGAAATATATGAACATTCATATGTTCTTGGTGAGAATTCAGATGCCTGCATGTCCTAATTCCTTAAGTGGATAAAGGGAGAGAGGGATAATTTGAAAAAGGCTTGACAAAAGTGCGCATGGGTTCCTTTATGGGTCCTAATTTTGTGAGCAATAATAACCATAACCAGCACCAGATTCTGTGCAGATATTCTGTACTGAACTCTTCCAGAGTCCCAAGCTTTATCAAGTTATCAGAAGATACCATGTCCCAACAGCTGTCAATGGTGGACCTCAGATTTTCTCTGAGGTCCACCACTGACAGCTGTCAGGACATGGTATCTTCTGGTAACTTGCTCAAGTTTGGGATTCTGGAAGGGGCCGGTATAGAATATCTGCAGGTCTGCAGATTCCTTTCTTCCCAGTAGCAGACATGAGCCAGACAAGCCAAGTACACTTAATTCAATTTGGTTTCAATCTCTGTGAAAAATGGGTATTTTCTGCGGTGAGGATGGCTTCTGGAGTTCTTCTCTCTGGCTTTATCTTATTCCTTTGTGTCATCATCTTCCAGTTTTAGACTTGAAAGCCCTCTGGTCTCCCATAGATGAAGATCAAGCTTCTCTTGGTGCTGTGCTACTTTGCGTGGTGTGCCTCTTCCCCACTCCCTTTGCTCCTCTAAGATGAGGCCATGTTGTCCAATTCATCTGTGAGAAATGGAATATCCCCAGGTGGATAATAATACATACAGGTAGCTACTGCTTTTTAAACAAAGTAATAGATATGTTTAGATAGTACAGGATCAATAGGGTTCCAAAGGATTAAATCATGCAAAACAAAACAGAATCCACACAACAAGATCTTGCTGTTGCTGGTAGCCCTACTGGTCTACTACGTGGTTACATTTTTTAAAAAAACTGCTAGATGAGTGAAGTATTTGTGGATATAGAACTAGTACTTTGTTGTTTTTAAAAGTAATCTTCCTTAGATAAATATTTGTGTGTTGAGGGAAATGAATATCCATAATTTTTGACTGCACTTTCTATAATAACTACAATGGCTGTTCCTATTAGTAGAAGATGCAAGGGTTTTTTTGCAGTTCAGATGCTTAAGAGAATGTGGAGCTATGCAAAAATGTAATGACAGAAAGGAAAGCAACAAGATCCCATGAAGCCAAAGGGATGTTTTATTGAATGAGAAGGAGCTCCATAGGGTGCTGTAACTTCATAAAAATTAGATGTGCCTCATGCAATCTAGTAATGATGGGCTCTGTTCTCTACCAATCAAATTTGTTGTTGCTCAGGGACTCTGAAGGATGTATGATCAGTTGCGTTGCATCCCAAAAGTTCTATCTCTGTATCTTTTCTGATGTTCCATGGAAATTCTTGTGGGTTTTTGAAACCATATGCTGCTCTGTGGGTTCCTGTGCAGATGATTCCCTGAGAAATTACCCTTTTTCAGAGTGAGGGAACAGTTTATAATGATTTTTCTTGATGATAACTGTATTCTGAACTGTACAGCTTAGAACATCTCCAGTGTCTATATTGTTCTGCCGCCAGGAATTGACTCTGTTTACAGGTAGTCCTTGACTTATGACTGGTTGCTTAGCAACCTTTTTTGAAATTACAATAGGTCTCCCTGGAGGTACTTACAACCTGGTTCTGAAGTTCTAGTGTTGTCCCCCTATGGTCACATGACCACACATTGGGCATGTTGGGCACTTGGTAACTGGCCTTACATTTTTAATTGTTTGCATCGTGTACCTCATTTTATGATGGTTTTGCCCAAAAACTGAAGTAAATGCTTTTTTTTTTACAAAACTGGACCATAGCGATTCACTTTTGGTTCACTTAATGACCACAAAAAGGTCATAAAATTGGGTCAGTCACATGGGTGACTCATTTTACAAGCATCACAACTGTAATGGCAGGCTCCATTACAGTCTAATGGACTATATATAGGCTGTTTATAGCACTAGAAATTGTCAGAAGGTTGTAGTTTGTGGTCCTCTTACGCCCTGCCATTTTTCAAGACGGTAGTCTTGGAAACAGCAGAATGTTGAAAACAGAATTTATCCACCTTTCCACTCAACTGATGCTAAGTGACTTGCCCATGCTGGCCTCTTCCTTTACTCAGAAGCGTAGCTGCTATAGAATAAGTGATATAGGAATAATTATTGGTGTGAAATGACTAGCTTAGATCTTCTGAAAATACTTCCATCAAGCTGTTGGCTTCTGGAGACGGAAGGCTCCCTGATTTTTAGTTTTACCTCAGAAATCTCAGGCCTGCACAACTGCTGCTTTCACTGGCCAAATGCCTCTGCCTTGCTAATGATCACTGTTCCAGCCTTATTTCCTAATACCATGTATATATAATCGTATAATATATGTGTATTGGGTATAATCGTGCAGGGTGTTTTTTTCTCTTTTTAAATGTTTTCAGTGCTGATGTTGTCATATTTTAAAACATTTCATATGAAGAATTTCCAAAAGAAAAAATTCAACTCCTGGATTAATAGCAGCAGCAGCTAGCTGCTCTCAAGCATCTTTAAACACCACCCTCCCCCCCACACACACTCCTTTTATGTGACATGGATATTCTGTGAAGCTACAAATTTGCCAATATATTTTCTAGGCCAATCTTTAAAACCTCCAGGCACCCTGGGATCAGGAAATGGAGATGGTATCTAGGGCTCTTCATGTCACAGCAGGAAAACCGCTTTGCAAAATTTTGGGGAGACAATGCTGACAGGGAAGGGGGAGAAGGAAAATGGTTTTTGAAAAACAACAGATCCCTATGGACTGTCATAGAAGTTTGGGTGACTTGAGATTACCTGTAAATTATTCAGTTGTTGCTTTCTATAACCAGTATCTAAAGTAAATGATAAATCTTTCCATAAAGCAAACAACTCTTAACATGAAAATACTGATGTCCAGTTGTGTACAAGCAAACTCCTTTTGGAACTTCACCCATGCTCAACACGAACCTCAAAGATCTGAAAATGCAAACAGTGTATGTAGGCAGGCAAGGCCTTTGTTTTTTCTCTGTTTTAATTTCCAAATGCACATGCAAAAGACATCAGCACAACACAACAGAGGATCACAACAGGCATGGAAAGGTGAGATTCTTCTTTTCAGCAGGCATAACATATGGAGAGCACTGATGACTCTGTGCTTGCTTCACAGAAATCCTTTTCAAAACTCACTGTACCCAAACCTAGTGCAAATATTTCTGGAGGAAGCTACAGCTGTATAAACACACACAGAGGGCACGATTCATCTGGCTGTTCCATGCACGCCACAATAGTTTCATGCTTTCAGTTCTGTGTCTTGGGAAGGATGTCTTTCTGGTTATGTGTACAGTAGAGTGCTTTCATGTCAAATGTTAACTCCTGGTAACTGCCTGGACAAACTTTCTTGGCAAAGTTTTCCGTAGGTGGTTTGCCCTTGCCGCCTTCCTAGGACTAAGGGACTGTCCCAAGATTTCCTAGCTAACTTCATGCCCAAGGCAGGACTGGAGCTCAGCATCCCAGTTTCTAGCCTGTTGCCTTAACCGCTGTGCTGAGACAGCCTTTCAACTTTACTAAGCATTTTAATCCTGTGTCTGTATGGGAGCTTGACCCATTTCAATCAGTTCTAGCAGGATGAAATCACAAGCACTTTGATCCTCAACCAGAAATACAGGTAGTCCTCGTCTTACCACAGTTCGTTCAGTGACCATTCAAAGTTACAACAGCTCTGAAAAAAGTGATTTATGGTCATTTTTCACATTTAGAACCATTGCGGTCTCCCCATGTGATCAAAATCCAGATGCTAGGCAACTGATTCATTTATGACGCAGTGTCCGGGGTCACACGATCTCCTTTTGCGACCTTCAGACAAGCAAAGTCAATGAGGAAGCCAGATTCTCTTAACAACTGTGTTACTAGCTTAACAACTGGCGTGATTCACTTAACAACTGGTAAGAGAAGTCATAAAATGGGGCAAAACTCACTTAACAAATGTCTCGCTTAAGCACACAAATGTTGAGCTCAATTATAGTTGTAAGTGGAGGACTACCTGTAGTGGCCTGTGGGGCGGGGATACTGCCAAGCGGTCAGTCCTGTGTAGGTCTTCTGCAGCAGCTTATGGCAGCCAAACCTCTGAAGATACAGTTCTAAGCTGCACACATTAAAAAAAACAAGTCTATGAACAAAAAGAAAAAGGAAGGGACTTAAATAGCTATCCTACCCTTGAGTATCTTTGATTTAAACAAAAAAAAAACCAGATATGATTTTTTGAGAGGGGACCCTATTATGCTGGTGCCCTTCTAATAACCAACTCAGTTATTCTGAGCTCTTCAAAAGGAGTTTGCAGTTTCAAGCAGAAACAGTCTGCCCAGTAGCAAGCTGGCTGCCTCGCATGTAATACAGGTAGTCCCCGACATACAACAGTTTGTTTAGTGACCGTTTGAATTTACAACAGCACTGAAAAAAGTGACCTATGACCTTTTTTCAGCCATATAACATAGGGTCATGACCCCATCCCCATGGTCACGTGATTTACATTCAGATCCTTGACAGCCGGTTCATATTTAAGACAGTTGCAGCATTACGTGATCCCCTTTTGTGACCTGATGAACCAAGTCCGTAAGGAAGCCAGATTCACTTAACCACACCAGTTAGTAACACTTAAGTTAGTGTTACTAACTTTAATACCTTCAGTGGTTCATTCAACAAAGGTGGCAAGAAAAGTTGTAAAACGGGGCAAAACCTCCTTCACAAATTTCTCACTTAGCAACATAACTTTTGGGCTCAGTTATGGTCATTAAGTCGAGGACCACCTGTTTCCTGTATTTTCCAGGCACAGGCCCAAGATAGCTTTGGGATTTTAAAACAGTAAGGACTGAGAGGCTATAGAGCTGCAGTTTCATGTAGAAACATAATTTTTTAAAAAAGGGTGAAGGACAGATAATTGGGTTAAGGGCAAAAATGAAAGCTAAGTTAGAGCTTTCTGTGAATAAGGGTGCCATTTTAATCCAAAGCCAGGCTTGTGCTTACAGAGTGGTGTACTATAGATTTTTATTTGTGATAATATAGGTGCTATTGCATAGCAACTACCCTGTGGAGTGGCCATTTGAGGTTTGGATGGTGCTGAAAGAGGGATTTTACAATTGGTCCTTGCACTTAAGGCAGTCTCAGTGTCCTTAGGGTCACATGATTAGGATGCTCACAACTGGCAGGTGTTTACAACCATTGCAGTGTCTCGTGGTCATGTGATCGCCATTGGCCCAGTTCATGGAAGGTTCCCAGCAAGTAGGGTTAATGGAGACACCAGCAGCAGAATCATTGTTTGCAGTCAGATGTCTCTGGAGAGTCTCAGTCCATCCAGGTCATGGTTGTCCCAAAGGTGCTTTTTTTTGAAGAGACAACTGGACTTTCTGGTTTTGCTTTGAAGATGTTTCACTTCTCATCCAAGAAGTGTCTTCAGCTCCTGGAGGAGAAGTGAAATGTCTTCAAAGAAAAACCAGAAAGTCCAGTTGCCTCTTGGAAAAAAAACACTTTTGGGATTGCAGTCACATGATGTCTCATTTAACAACCACATTGCTTAGTGGTGGAGTTGCCTGACCCATTTATCATTAAGTGTGGATTACCTGTATGTCTCCCTTCCTCTTGGATCTAACTGTCCCTGTGTACCTAGCAGATGCTGGTACACACTGAATGACTATGAAGGTACAACAGTCAGTTTGCTTAGTTCAGCTGTTCAGTAAGATCAATGACAGAAGAAAAAATAAGTGAACAATTGTGACTTGGCCCAGTGCTCTGTTAAATATTTTAAGACAGGGATAAGTAGTGCGATGCCTTCTGGACAATTTTTCACTGTAATGTCTGCAGCCTCTTTACTGATTAAAAGTGACTTGAGTTAAAAGTTCAAAACAAGGCAGAGGATATGCATTGGAAAGAGCTCAGCTTTTTACCACAAATTTGTACAGCAGTCTTCCCCCCCTCCCTCCAGCCCTTCATATATAATTATATCCTTAGGATCTCCTTTTGAATGAGCTGCTAGTTAACATTACTATGTGCGCCACTGACCTTTAGGCTGGCCACCATTGAATTTGGTGGCCAACCAAAAAAACAGAAGCCTGCTTTTCAAAAAATCATTTCAGGCAGACCTATTTGCTGTATTTCCAATTGCCTCCTAGTGTATTACAGAGCTTTCTGTTATCCTGCGGTGTGGTAACTTGTCAGCAATAAAAATATTTCCTACCCTCTTCATAGATTTGCAGAATGTAAAAGGGGCTCAGAGGTCCAGGAGACAAGTATGTCTTTTGGGGGGGCCAGGAGAAAAGCTTGCCCTTTTGAGTGGTCCCTTATTGCATCCAGAATTGCATGCTACAGTGGCAACAAGAAAACATTGCTTATGATGTCTGCTGAGTTGCTTTGACCAATGAAAGGGTATCACTGAGGCTATCTTGCACAAAGTCTTTCACTAAGGCCAGAGGGTCAGTGGAAAGTATCCGTGGCTGAGAAGCAACCCAGAGATCAGGGAGTTTCAGTCATATTCACAGAAAGACTGTCCTTAGCATCAGCCTAAGGAGCCCATTTTGCACAGTTGAGCTATTCTGCACAGCTTTCAAAAATGTCTTTCACCTGGTGCTGTGTTGTAGTTGTACAATTCATTCGGATCAAGGAGACACAGCATTGGTATTGGGGAGTCTTAGTACCACAGCAAAATTGAACAAGAAAGATGGGTGATGAGGTATAGTTTTCAGTGTTGCAGATAGTATATCAAAGTGATAAATGAGAAAAGGCAACAGTCCAATACTTGCTCAGGGATGACGCATTGCTGAATTGTAGCAAGAGAGATTTATGAAGAGTCCTAAAATATTCAAAGGTAGATTGACCAGAAACCTGTGCAGTGCACGTTGAGTACCATAAAGGTAGTTTTCCATCTATCCCAGGAAGGGAAATCTGTGGCCTTCCAGATGTTCTTAAATTTTATCATGTTCATCATAGCAAATCACTGACCGTGTTTTGTTTTCGAGCTGATTAGAGTCAAATGACATCCATAGTTCCCCAGGCTATGTGCCCTTAATCTAGACCATTTCTCAGTAGTCCATAGAACTTGGAAGAGGTATGATACATAACAACTATAAACTTTCATTTTCCAAGAAGTACTCTCTAATCTGCAGTTCTGTGAGGCTGAGATTTTGACTTCAGAACTTCACTCTTGTTAATGAATTAGAAATCCCAGAATTCTTATGGGTTGACAAGCCCTAAGAGTTAATATGACCTAATCAACATTTTTAATGTCAAAGTTATGATATACTTAGCTTAGGGAATTTGTTTTCTTCATAGCTAATCTGTACATTAGCACATTCCAGAGAAAGGGAATTTTCCATGTCAATAAAAGTTGAGAAAAAGCACCCCCAAAGCACGGAAACCTTACCATGAGCTAGTAACTCCTGCTTTTGTGCTTGGTGTATCAACTAAGTGTAATGCCCTGCAGTTTAAACACAAATAACACAATGCTAGACGTACAGCTACACAATATGAAACTGCCCATTGAGAGGACATTGGGTGAGGGGACGGGAAAGGCAGTGTAGCAAGGTCCTCCCTGGTTCAATTCTCAGTGCCCAGGAATAATTGCACACGGGCCTGACAGCCTCACATGCCTTGTTAGTGTTATGGGGTCCAAAGAGTTCTGCCCATTGGTCTTGCCCCTCCACGCCATTTACTCCCTTCTACACCCAGAGCGGCTCCTATCAGATGGAAGAACCAAGGGTCAGGAGGTGAAGTAGGAATTTTGCATGGAGTACAGCCTGTCGATAGGATTGCCCACTCGAGTTTGCAGGAGGTTGGCCTCAGCCGCAGACAGCAGGCAGTCACCCAAATGGCTAATCGTGTCGCTGTCCATGTCATGGAAAACACCTTCCGAATCTAAATAGAAAAAGAAAGGAGACATTGCTTGGGAAGATGAAGGTTCTCAAACTAGAGTAAATCAAAACCCTCTCTGGGAGAGAAACATGATGGGTCAGAAAATACAACCACGCCCAGATTCTTGTAGTTCTTCAATTAGTCTGGCATCATGGAGTCTTCTGGTCTGTAATTCTTTGCTCCAACTTAGTGATGGCTCAAGGAAAAGAAAGGAACCAGCTCCCCCTTTTCAGTAAGAAAGTTGGGTAGCTGCTACTATGGTATATCTCACTATTGTTGCAGCTCACACCATACAGGTGAACTAGTCAGAGCAAAATATTGCCTAGGACAGCCATAGCCTCTTCCCTCTGCTCCCTTTCCTCTCAGTTTCAAGGCCGATGCAAAAAGCACCATTTTCAATGTCAGGTAAATGCATGCACACAATCATGTATGACATGCATTGCAATTCACTGCATAATAGAGGTTCATAGATAGCCTTTGAAGGGAGAAAAAAATAGAAACATACAATGGGACTGATGGGGGAAAAATAGAAACAAACAATGGGGCTGATGGGGGAAAATAGAAACAGACAATGGGGCTGATGGAGGGAAAAATAGAAATGGCAAATGGGACTGATGGCTGCCTTTCTGTTGTGGGGAGACATGCAACCACATCAAAACAGTGCTGGCAAGAAATAAAAGCATGTTGCGGGTATATCGGAACAAGGTGATATAGTGGTTGGATATTTGAAAGGGAGTAACTGAAGGGACTTGAGGAAGATGAGCTCACCATATGGATGAAGATGATCTCCTGGCAATTGGGGTGGGGTGAGTCCTTGCCGGTACAAGTCTGTGCTGTAGCTGTTCTGATCCAAGGGAAGCAGCTGCTGCTGGGCAATCCTGGAGTAGGGTACCATGAGCCCATCTATTCCATGCACACTGGCACTATCTATTGAGCAATTGTCGAAGCAATAGGAAAGAAGGTGCAAAACATCACGAGGAGATGTTAACAATAATACCACTTTTTATAGAGAACAATGAACAACAATCAAAGCTACTTTCTCCAAAATCTGATGAGATTTATTGGGTAGATGTGCAATGCTTAATGTGCCTTTCTTAAGGAAGCAAATGGAGGAAAAGAAATGGAGGAGACTATGGATGTAGCGTTATAATAACCAAAATGATGATTCAATACTTCTTACCCAAGGTGCTGGCTGTATTGAAAATAGACAGGAATTACTTTTGTAGAGCTCTCTTGATAGCAGGAATTTCATTTTTGTTTATTCTTAAGTGTCTTTCTGGCTTTCATGTTTCAGATAAAAATTTGGCATGAGTGAGTGGAAACTCCTAAGTGCTGAGAAACCACATGTAGCTTTGGATAGGGCTTTGGTAAAAACTTATCTATGTTTAATGTTGATGTACTCTAACTGTCATGGGGTTTCCCAGGGAATTATGGGGGTGATAGGCTTCTCCCTAACAGAAGCATCAATGTGTGTGTGTGTGTGTGG
>BLBF01000021.1:21061408-21074919 GCA_015471245.1 Laticauda colubrina | reverse complement strand
ACACACACACACACACACACACACACACACACAAACCCTATATAAATCCTATATGAGTATGTTTAATTTTCTCAGACAGACTGCATGAAATTAGGGGTGGGAGCAGTGGCATTTTTCTAAGTAGATTCTGGAAGCTGAGGTTTTGTAAATGTGTATATTTAAATGCTAAGTCAGTCTGAAGCCCTAGAGATGCTAAAGGAAGCTTGGGATTCAAATTTTTTTACTACTGGTTCTGTGGGTGTGGCTTGGTGGGTGTAGCAGGGGAAGGATATTATAAAAGTCAGAGGTGATATTTGTCGGTTCTCTGAACTACTCAAAATTTCCACTAGCAGTTCTCCCGAATTGGTCAGAACCTGCTGAATACCACTTGCCTTGGAGGAATACTTGGGCTCTAGAATATCATTTTCTAGATTAATGGGCTGATTGGGACCACCTCTCTTTGGGATTTCTCTCTTCACCAAATAATGTGATGAAATTTGCAGTTCAAAACCCTTTCTCGCCAGCTTACAAAATGTCTATTTTAGGAACAAATATTTTAGCCCTTCTAAATAGTCCATACAAGAAACATGACCAGGAGCCATCAGCACTGCCTTTATTGTAAGGTTACATTAAACAGAACCTTGCAAATAAAATTAATTAAAAATGCATATTTGAAACAGATGAATATAAAATTGAGATGGTCCCAGTTTCTGAATGAATGCATGAAAAGCCAACATGGACCAGAAGAAAACCAACCTATCTCTAGGAACTCTGCTATTCTTGAAATGTTCTTACCTTCACTGTCCTCATTGCTCTGTCTGCTGCTGCGTCCATTTCCCCTTCCTGTCCCTAGACGGGGATTTCCCAGCTGCTCTTGCTCCTGTTGCTGCTGCTGCTGTTGCTGCTGCTGCCGGCGGGCTATCTTTTTCATCTGCAAAGAGGTGTTTGGATGCATCTGGGTGGGTGTACAACAAAGGGGGGAAGGAAGGACAGAATGTCCTCCAAAATTGGAAAAAAGGGGACTTTGGGAGACAAAGAGTGTCTAATGGGGTGGTGGGGAAACAGGGGGCTTTGACTTGCCCCTACTTTATAGATCCATTACCTCCCAGGACTTAGGATTTAGAATCAGACTGGAAAGGGATCTTGGAGAACTTTCAGCTCAGGAAAGAGATCCTCAGATGATCCAGGCTCAATGTTACTTGAAAACCTTCAGGGGTGAGACCCTGTCAGTCCAGGAGGTTGGCAGTTCTATCACTTAATAGCACTCATGGTCAGGAAATCTTTTTTGATTACCATCACCAAACACCATCACTCTTTCAAGGGCTATCTGATCAGCAAAAGAGTGCCCTTACATGCTGCTGTGCTTGTCACAACAATTCAAACTGCGGAAACTGGCAAGTGTTTGAGGGGTCCGTTGTTTTCATTTTGTGAGATGCCACGAGTGCCTTTGCTGAAAAACAGCTAAAAATGCCTTCTATATTCATGGAAGTAAAAAAAGTCTTTACAGCAGGAAACAAAAAGTTATCCCTTAGTGATTCCTCCCCAGATGAAATTGCTGTTAAACAAATAGACTGTAGGGTTGTTTGTAAAGTTGGTACCCACAACCATACATTTTCATTTTGTACTTGGCTAAACCAGGGCTCTCCAAATTCTCATCAACAATTATGTTTGTTTTGGAATTTGTGCTGTTGAAGATTTTCTAGATTTAGGAAACGAGTTAGCTCAAAGTTAAGCTAAGCAGAAATTTGTCTCCCCTTGTATGGCTGGAGATAAACTGCCATTCAAATGCAAAACTCAGAAATGATCGCTCACCTTGGCTCTTTGGTTCTGGAACCAGACCTGCACTACACGGACAGTCAAACCAGTTTCAGCCGCTAATGTCTCCCTCACCTACCCATAAGGGAAACAGAAAAGGAGTTATTAAAGAGCTACATTCATGTCACCATAAGAAATCTCCCTGCCCAAAGGATGGGTTGTGCTCTGTGGGTGGGTTGTGCTCTGTGACCCTCACTTACGGGGTGGTGCAGGGCTCAATTCACTCTCCTCTTTTGCTTACCACCTACATGAAATTTCTGGATGAGGTCATCCATTGTTTTAGAGCCATGAGATAGCCAATTATATATTTCAACCCTGAAATGACCAAGTGATGCTGTTTAAAGTCCTGAGCCAATGCCTGGAAGCTATGCAGACTTGGATGGGGAAGAACAGACTTGGGCTCAATCCCAACAAGACAAACAAGGTTTGTTTGACCCCCTCTGGCTCCAGGGATCCCCCCATTTTCAGTCTTTAATGGGGTCACAATTCTCCATGCAAGACTGGTGCATACTCTGGCACTTCTCTTGAACTGCTGGTGACAGCTGTAGCCAAGAGGGCCTTTAAATAGATTCACCTTGTGTGCCAGTTGCACCAATTCCCAGATTGGGATTGGGTGCTGATTATCACTTATAAAGCCCTGCATGGCATACGGTTTGGTTACTTGAAGGACCACCTGCTTCTGTATGTTTTTACCTATCCAGCCAGATCAGCAAGAGTTGGTATGCTCCATGTCTTGTTGATTAAGCAGTATCATCTTATAGGCTTTAGGAAGTGACCCTTTTGGTGATGGCTCTTATCCTGTGAAATGATATCTTCCAGGGAGCCATGCTTCTTCTTTTCTTATTTTTTTTTTTGCAAATTGCTTGGGACTTGGTTGTTACCCCAGGCCTTGCCCTAGAATTGGGGGAGTGGGTGTCAAGCCCCTTTTTTGTCATCATCAGCTCTGCTTGGCTTTGGGGGATTTGGGATTCCTGGTTATCCGTCTCCTTTTCCTCCTGATAAATTTTGATCTCTTTAAATTTTTTATCTCTCAGCTGCCCAATCACATGGCCTCAACAATGAAATAATAAATAAAATAAATGTGGCATCTTTCAATGTATTATCAGAGATCTAGCAAATATATGGGCACAGCAGGGTTTCTTCCAAGGGAAGAGAGACCCAGAGCTTAGGTGATATTTAAGACAGGCGCATGCAAGGTTTTTTGTTGTTGCATCCAGCAGCTAAAATACTAGCATCTGAGTGTGATAAAGGAGACACTGGACTATCCCACAACATTACTAGAGGTGAAAGAAGTAAAACTCATCATCCCTTTTTGGCAGTTGGTCATTGGGTTAAGTAAAATAGATGCCTAAATTAAGTGGGGGAAAGGGAACCAGAATGTGGTGTCTGATTGGGGTTTGCAGGGGAGTTATGGGAAGATGGATGAAGTGGTAGATTGCTTGCATTCTAGTAAAGCAAGTAAAGGGTAAAGGTTGAACTGGCCACTCTCTTAAAATAGGCAGGAACTGAAAGAATTTAGGAAGGGAACAATAAGAAGGCAGGATTTAAAAAGGAGGGGGGAGGGTTGAAAGGAGATAGCCAATATATAGCAATAGAGTTATATACTGCTTCACATTGTTTTACAGCCCCCTCTAAGCAGTTTACAGAATCAGCCTATTGCCTCCAACAATCTGGATCCTCATTTTACTGATCTCGGAAGGCTGGAAGGCTGAGTCAACCGTGGGCTGGTCAGAATCGAACTGCTGGCAGCCGGCAGTCAGCAGAAGTAGCCTGCAGTATTGCATTCTATCTAACCACTGTGCCACCATGGTTCTTGAAACAGAAAATAGACCCTGTGGTGAATCTGAGGAGGTAAGCTTGATGTCCTCTTTCAGAAAGAAACATGTTATGGTGGAAAATCTTTTTTCTCTTGAGAATCACATTCCCTCGAATGTAACTGTTACGGATTGAATGGTTGGAGGGTGGGGTTGATTCACGAGTAGATGAGATCAGAGACTAGGACAACTGTATCAGGGCCAGGCGATCATTGGATGGCAACAACATATTAATATTTTCTGCATATTTTTATTAACATTTAGTGAACATCTGCAGTTTGTGACTAAAGCCTAAGGTATGTGAGAATTACTCTCCCTGACATTTTTCTTTCTCCCAAGCAACAAGCTGCAGAAAAGGTTCTGCTAGCTATTATTAAAAATGGTAGCTTCAAATTAGAGTGCTTATTGGGACCACAGGTCACCCATCCCTCCACTCAATGTTGTGGTAGCATTGCTTTAAAAAAAAGAAAGGGAGACTTCAACCTTCCGGCAGGGCTTTGAGGAGACTTCAAAGGACGCCTTGAATGCCCGTCGCTGCTGCGTGGTGAGGATGGTGCGTGGGCGTTTGGAGCGCTTGTGATCCTTGCCTTCCTCTCCTCCTTTGCCATGTGGGTGGCTCCCATCATCATCTTCACTCTTCACTATGAAAGAAAATATGGATTATGAGGGATTCCCTGGCTGGTCACCAGCAAGGGAAATTTCCCTAGAAATGTAAGACACCTAAGGATGGTTAGCCATCCTTTCATTTACCCAAACCGCCTACCCTTTCTGAATGGATGTTACCAAACAATGCCACTTGGAGCAGATTCTGTTAGGTACAGTATACAACAGACCAGGGGGTCTTCAAACTTGACAGCTTTGAGACTTGTGGTCTTCAACTCCCCAAATTCCTCCTCTCGTCATGTTAGCTCAGGAATGCTGGGAGTTGAAGTCCACAAGTCTTAAACTTGCCAAGTTTGAAGACCCTTGAGATAGACTCTAACCCTAACTCTGGTCTTGCCATAAAATTGACAGTCTTGAATGTAAAAATTGAGAGAATGATCTTCGCTGATTGAAATTTTAAAAATGTAAAAAGATGCCAGGGACAAAAGATTCAATAGCCGCACACCCGCACATCCCAGCATCAGGACCTGGCATGGTTTGGCATGTGTCAAAGCCAGGCCCCCCAAAAGAGGCTAAAGGTCAATTTTGGGACCTGCTGTTGCTTCTGCTTTTCCTCCTCCTTTCTGTCCTTGCTGGTGTACACATGTGAACAAGTGGCAAAAGTTATGAGAGTGGAATGAACCCTTAACTTACTTTGCTTTAATACTTACACAAATTAGACCTAAAAAGTCAAGGAGGAGATGGGCCTATTCCAGAAACAGATGTCAAAAACTTGGAAAATGACTTGGCCAAACACTCCAAATTCCTCTTCCCCCCACCCCATTGTTAAAGGGATAAAGACAAAGCCAGGAAAAGAGTTAAATGTTGTTCACATGCCTTCCACTTCCCTTGCAACTTCTTCCACATGAGAATAGAAGAACAGAAACTCTTCTTATATTGGAATGAAGATTTATATGTTGGCTATTAATGTGTATGCCTTAAGGATTTTTTAACATACATGCTTCAGGTCGTCCAATTCCAGTTAGTTACTCAGTTTATAATTAGATGGGTTTTTTTTTTAGCAAGCCCTTACACACAGATTCCATATGTGCTCCTTCCCACCACCCCAAGACCATTATAGCCACTTTCTCTTCTCTTCTCTAATTGGGGATTTGGATTGCAGGGAAGCAGAGCCGGTTCACTGATTCTAGGCATTTTCCCTAACCAAAAATGAAAAATTGCCTTGGGTCAATAATGGGTCCTCTGAAAAAATGTAGGTTTTAGCAGGTGCCCAACCACAACAACCCTGATGCTTGGCTCAGATCCAGATGTTTCTTAAGCATGATGGTCGTTAGATACTTTGGCTCTTACCCTCCCCAGAATATAGATGATGGCAGTTATATCCAGGGCAACTGGATAAAGATGTATGGGAAAGGAGCTACAGTTCTTCTCATAGCTGTGTAGCAACTTTGACATGTGCAGCCTTTTGCACTTCTTATAGCCTTCCAGCATATCTACTACTCTCTTTCCATCCCTGGGGAGTATAGGAATTCTATCCAGCTATATTTTAATCTGCCCTTTTAGCATTAACTAGGGAGATAGAATTCAAGGAAAGAAACTAGAATTCTTCAGTCTGGGCATAACACCAGAAAATTGGATACCATGAATATTAACATTTTGCCTCTTTGGAAGTGGAACTCATGACATCAAGGGGGGCTTTCTCCTGCAACCTTGTGTATTCAGGATTGTGCAAGTTTGGAAATAAACCAGCTAACAGGATTGGATATTCATTTGTCCACAGAGGATTGTGTTTCAGTGGCCTCAGATGCCTGAGAGCTGGTTATGGGACACATTGTGATGAAAAGGGCCTCTCTGCACATGTTGAGGCTCATTCAACTTAGCTGTGGCCACTCCTGTCTCACCTGACTCCGTGGGTGCAGGGCTGATGGCGCTTAGCATTTCTCTCTCCTTCTCATAGTCGCTGCGGCAAAGCAGCTGCCCTTCCTTCAACACAAACTCATCTCCACGCTGCAGCCGCCGCTCACACTCACAGCAGGAGAAACAGTGGACGTGGTAGACGTTCTCCAGCACCCGCATGATGAATTCAGAAGGAGCCACAGCTTTGAGGCAGCCGCTGCATTTGGTCTGGAAAAGCCTGACCGAAAGGAGTGGGGGGGAGGAGAGAGAATTGGGGCAAAGCAATTAAGACAATAAGGCATGAAGCTGATGAAGAGGCCTACTTTGTTACAGTGTATTGCGTTCCCTACTGCAAACTTTTAGACTTCTCTTTTGCATGTTTATACTTATGCAGTAAAGTTAAGGATTGTTTTTTCCAATGTACACCAGCTTTCCCATCCGATTGCCAATGGGCCCTACTCCACAAGCAGACAACCTGCGTTCCCTAGGAAACACATGATCTCCCATTTGGTGGCACAATATTGAAATGTTGTGTCATGCAACCTCAGTGCAATTGCATGTTCTACTTGAACTGTGAGATTGAGAGAGGAGTTTCTACTGTGCTCCACGGCTTAGTTCAATTCATTCCACTATTCAGCTCTATTCGTTCGGCAAAACTTCTTCAACCTCAATTAGTTTGAAACATTCTGTAATACAAAGAGCAACAGATCATTCTTAGTAGCTATGTAAGATATTGAGGCAGCTGATGCCCAAGAAAGGAGACTTAATATCTCAGCCTGAAGTTAGTTAACGGGGCAAATTTAGAAGTGAGAACAATTTGAAGGAACCATCACCCCTCAATGTACTGTAATTCCTTTGCTTTTAAAAATTGAACACATGTCCAGCTAGGTGGCAGCATCTAGTCTACTAAGGCTGATCTTGAAAAGCATAGGAAGATTGGACCAGGTTAGAGTTTGGATGAGAGACTACTAAGAAGCAAGGGGGCTGAAGGCTACAATGGGAAGATGAAGAAAGCAATAGCAATTACTTTCTACCCTATCATCCTGAAAGGTTCCTGGAACATTTCCTTGCAATCACTTGGAGTTGAGGCTTACTGTAAAATTATTTAAAATTGGTTCCTTTCTTGTGCAGCCAGAAAAGAATGCCACCTGAACATTTTACATTTGAACTGGAAATGGCAGTAACAGCAACAATAAATAATGCCGGAACTTGAATAATCAAGACTTATTTTTACTAAACTAAAATGGGTTTAAAACCATTGTTGCAATTAGTTGAAGAAACACTGCATTGTTATTCATCAGTTTTGTATCAGATGGGATGAGCATACTTTTTTTTGAGAAAAAGTAAAATGAAAACAAGGTTGAATAGAAAGAAGCATGGCACGCTTCTTTGAAAAAAAAATAAAATAAAACAGAGATAACCCATAAGTGATAAAATGTGCCTTTCAAAAAAATTTTTTCCCGATTGTGTTTTTCCTGCAGATTTAAAGACTTTACATTTGCTTGTTTTGGCATTGGAGAAATTCCTGAAGAACCTGCCGGTTTCTCGAATTCCAAACGGTTTGTCAACCGTTTCGGTCCATAACTCCACCTGTCAGTTGGAGAGGCATTCCTTCCCTGACCTAAATAACAAACAGCGCTATCCTGGATCCATGACCCTAAAATTTTCTTTTTAATGTCTTCGCCTCCTGGCATAGCGAGGCATTTGAATAGAGAAATCAACAACTCCAGCCAAGACGTTTGCAGCAGATGGTTCTGATGAAGTAATTTGGAAGCTAAACAAACGCGAGTGGGGCGGCTCACCGAGCTGACAGCTTCTCTTTAGCCACTTGACAAGAGAAAGTAATAAAATGAGGATTAATTAGCCTGTTGTTTAAACACACAGGATCCTCCCAGCCAGCGGGGAAACTCATAAACCGGGATTGAGAACAAGGCGTGGGTTAATCCTGCTAGCAAACTCTTGCTGAGCGCAGAATGGGGAGGATTTACCAGGGAAGGCTCATCCCTGCCTAATGCTCTCCGCTTGGATTTACACTTCTGCTTGAATAGGTTGGGGCTGTTCCGACGGGGAGAGAGAGAGAGAGAGAGAGAGAGGGGACAAGTTGCCAGCTCGTTTTCTTTCTTGCATTTGTTGCGGCTGAGAAAAGAGAAGGCATATAGGTGTGAGGCGGGCAGACAGGCAAACAGAAACAGCCAGAGCAAATTAAAAAGCCGTTTTGGAAAGAGAGCGTCGGCCAGGGTGATCGGGATTCAAATTCCCATACAGCCAGAAAACTCACTAGAGATGGCCCCAGACCACCTCTCCACCTCGCTGAGTTATTCTGAGAATGAAGCAGAGAGGGGAGAGAAAGCCACACATCTTTCCCTGAACCATCTGGGGAGAAAAAGCAGAACAGAAACATCATAAATGCATGTGCCAGAGGAGCTAAAATAAACTTGTGGTGGAAAAGAGAAAGCGGGTGAATTTTCAGTCTTTGAAAGCGGGATGTTGATCTCCATATGTTATTTCAAAACCCGACTTCAGAACCCAGTTCTTCAGTGGAAATGCTGCAGTAACATTTTAATTTTTTAAAAAATCTGCTCTTACTCTCTTACTTTATTTTATTTTGTTTTATATGTTTCACATAACATTTTAATACATGCTTAACTCAATATTTAATTGTTTCAATTTAATTATAAAATTTTATTTTTTTACAAAAACAGTATATACAGATGTTCTAATCACAAATAAAACTGGGGGTAAAGTGGACAATATGCTCTTAGAACTAAGTCAAATTTGTTCCCCAGAATGTCACTCCTATTATATGTCAGTTGTCAGATGTTGGCAAATATTAGTTTTCAAGCAGTTAGAGATGGCAGATAAATGCTATCTGCTATTATAGGTTGGCCCTGGTGAATTCCTGGAGGTCATATGTACAGTTTCAGAGTAGAAAAGTTGATTTAGACCATGAATGTGATTTAAAAACATGCAAACAATTGTAACTTCCATGTCCACACATCCTTTCCTCTTTGCAATTGCAGTCCTGCATAAGTGTAGCAAATGCAAACTATCAGAACTTTATAAAAGTATTTGGAGGACAATGTTGAGAATTATGTAGAGATATCTTTCAGCTCTGAAGGATGGGCAGCTATATAAATGCTATAGAAAACAAGCACAAGCATGTAAGCATTCCTCTGCAGTGAATTTTGGATGCAACAGTTATGACAAATTTTGTTCAAAAATAAAGTTGTCCAGACAATAGTCTCAGAGTTTTAGTGGCAGAGAAGTTCTTTGAAGTTCGCACCAACTTCCAGGCTCAAAGTCAGTGATTTATTTCTGTATCTAAGCTAATCTCTTGTTTTTCCATCCGTATCTCCTGGGCATCTGCCAACTGCCTTCTCCATCAAGTTTGCTAGTGAAGATGAAAACATTAAACTAGTAGGTGGAACATGGGGCCCTTCAGATGTGGATGAACTAGAACTAACAGCATTGGCCAATATGAAAAGAATGTTGGGAAATGTAGTTCAACAACATTTGGAGTGTCATGGATACACCCATTTTTTAACAGAACATAACTGAATGATTGGAAAAATATGCATGGGTTGTGCCCCCTAGAGATACTATTCATGAAATACCACTTGCCATGATTCAGATAAAGTAATCCTGACTTCCAATAGTTCAAAAACACTGTCTTTTATCTTTAAAACTCTCACTGTCTTTTATTTTATTTTGGTAGGTAAAATTAACCTCAAAATATCTGTTTGTGCAGCCTATCAATTTTGGCTTCTAAGCTAATTGGCATCCGGACCTTCATCAATGGACTTCAAATAGTTAATTGCTCCAAATGGAAACATTTTTTTAAAATAAGATTTTTTACATATTTTTGATCCCCAGTTTGTACTCAAGCTGCACCTGGTTTAGCCTTTTTAAACTGAAACCCAAAATATGTAAGACGCTTGAACTGCTAGGTCCAGTTTTATTGGTGAATGGAACAGAGACAGCCTTTAGAAGTTCATTATAATGTGCCTTTTGAGGAATACATGGGAAATCATTATTACTGTCTTTTTTTCTGTATTAAATTTTCATGATGTGCAGAGAAAAATAAAGGCATGTAATGAAATATGCTATTCTAAGAGATCAAGAATATACAGCAGATTGTTTCTAGCAAGATGTTGTTTTTCTTACCAATGGAGACTTGTTTGGTCAACCTTTTCTTATTAAGCTCACATCCATAACTAGTTATTTCTGCCAGTTAGGTAAAGTGAGAAAATGCTTCAGGTCAGAAGAAGCCTAATTTGTGGGTGTGGCTTGGTGGTCATGTGACTGGGTGGGCATGGCTTGTATGTAAATATTATATATATTTATGTAAAGATTGGGTTTTTTTTTGTTAAAAAAAGAGCAACTTTTACCCAAAAGCAGGCAAAGCAGGCAGGCAGATTGAGTTGTTCACAGAATCACAGAATCACAGATTCACTTAGAGATCTATCGATCTGCAATCGGCTATCCGAGTCTGTCACATAAAATTTGCTTGCAAGCAAACTCACAAAATTAACTTACAACACACCATGTATGTAAATATTGATTTTTTTTATAAAAAAGAGCAACTTTTACCCAAAAGCAGGCAAAGCAGGCAGCAGATGGAGTTGCCCACAGAATCACAGATTCACTTAGAGATCTGTCTATCTGCAATCGGTGACCTGAGTCTGCACTGAAAAGCTTCAGTCTGAAGGAAGGTTTGGCTCTGCTTTTAGATTAGCTAGAAAGCAAGAAATCCAAGGATTTCCTGCTTTCTAGTGAATCTAAATCTCCTGGCAGAGCAGAACAGCTGATGTGGGGAGGGAGGAAAAATAGCAACTTTCCAAACCAGGCAAGTTGGATGGCTCGCATGCCAGGTAAGGAGTGAGTGAGCGGGGAGGAGAGGGGCCAGCCAGTGGAGCGATTTGCCGGTTCTCCAAACTGAGGACAATCATATGTGCAGCGTTTGCAAGAAATCATCAGCTGTGCTGCCTGGACAGCTGACAAGCGCTGCACCCTGGTGCCCAGCATTTGAAAATCCTCTTGTTTCCTGCTTTTTCAACCTCAGCTGTGCCACACAAAGCAGCTGAGGAGGGAAAAGTAGGGAATTAAAGACAGCCTAGAGCCTAGGCAGGCCGGTGGGCCAAACACCGAACCGGTTCGGTGTCAGCTGCTCTTTGCAGTAACAGGTTCCATAGAAATGGGCCAAACCAGTAGCGTCCCACCCCTGCCCGTGGGCCAGGAGTTTGATAGAACTGATGTAGCCCATGCAACTATTTCTCTGGAGTTCAGAAACCCAAATCTGGTAGCCCTAGCATAAATGGTGTGGGGGCAGGGGAAAAAAATGGCAATGTGATAAACTGCAAAACGAAGAATATGCCAAATGTTACTCAGATTATAAATATTGTTCTGACGTATTGATTTCAATTTCTATAGTTGCCCCTCTCCCATATGTGACTCTCGGTGGCTCACAAGTAAAAAAACAACAAAAAAAAGCCTGTATAAATAAAAGAAACCAATGTAAAAAAATTAAAACAGCTAAAACAAATTAAGCCAAAACATAAGGCTGATTAAAATACAGCCAGCTTGGAGTGGTGGTTGAGGCACAAGGCTAGAAATCCAGAGACTATGAGTGAGTTCAACTTTTGCTTTGAGTACAAAGCCCGGTGAGTGATTTTGGGACAATCATTTACTCTCAGCCCTAAGAAGAAGGCAAAGGCAAATCAGTTTTGAAATCTTGGCTAGAAAATTGTTCGGGCTTGGCAGTCGTCAGGAGGCATCAATAACTCAAAGTCACACACATGCACGTGCACATACACACACACACAGAGAAGGTGGAGAGAGGGAGAGGGAGAGGGAAAGAGAGAGAGAGAGAGAGAGAGAGAGAGAGAGAGAGAGAGGGAGAGTAATAAGATTTTCTGCAATATACACCTATGGCATCTGAACTGCAAAATCCAAGTGATCACTAGATGGTGGTAGTAAGATGTATAAAACTCTTTATCGCCACTTTATAATCCATATTTTTGCAGGCATGATTTCATGCCACTGCGTACTACACAAAAATCTTAGCCCATCTCTCACTCAGCTATTGACTATAGAAATATTCTCAAAATAGAAGAAATCATATGGTAACACGATTGTTTTAGCTTTCTTGTACCTCATCTGGAGTCTTCTTTAGTAAGATACATGGCTTTATAAATTAGGTAAAATAATTAATTCATGAAATACTGCATCGAAATAAATATATAGGAGTTTTTCTGAAATCTGTCTCCATTTCATAAAGCTACCACCAGAGAACTAGCAAATTCTAGAACAGTTTTAATAAGAACTCAGAAGGAAAAGAAAGGAAGGAAAGGATTAATTACAATGCCACTCTGCTGCTTCAAAATCAGTGCAGTATCTTCTTGACTGTACAGGGAGTCCTTAACTTACAACCATGCACTTAGTAACTGTTTGAAGTTAAAACAGCAGAAAAGTGACTTACGACGATTTCCACACTTATAGCACAAGATTAAAAATTGGGTGCTTGGCGACCAGCATGCTAAATTTACCATGATTGCACCATCCCAGGGTCATGTAATCTCAGCCAGCTTCCAAAAAGCAAATGGGGGAAGCTAGATTTGCTTAATGACTGCCTGATTCACTAAACTATGGCAAAAAGGCCATAAAATGGAGCACAACTCCCTCAACAACCACCTTGCTTCGCAACAGAAATTTTAGGCTCAGCTATGGTCATAAGTTAAAACTACCTGTATATGTTTTGGGAAGCTTTGCAAAGACAAAGGTCACACAGAGAGTTCAAAGTTAGTTTGCCACCCATTCCTATTTTCTGCCTATTTTCTGGGCATGGCAGCATGTACAAACAAACACCCTACCAAGCATAGTGGCATAAGATAAAACCAGGAGAGATTTAAAGGCCTCCTTGCCTTGCAGAACTTTGAAGTGATCCATTTGGGCTTTGGGCATGGCCTGTGTCTCTTCAGTTCAACCACATGCCGCAGTCCCATTGGTCTGCCAAGGAGAGAGGTTTTATTTCAACCACCCAATCAGGAAGCTTAACACACCTGGGCTGCAAAGAGCCAGATGATCCCACAGCAGTCAGAAAGAGAAAGTATGAATGCTTTATTGCCACCTGCTTGGTAGACCACCTACTATTATCTCCTTACACTTGCCAGACTCTTTCTACTCTCTGAAAATCAGAACCATTACCTCCATCTTCTGGATAGGCTTGGGTACTTCCTTAAGTGTTGAATGAAGCCTACTGGCTTTGGGGTTTTGGGGTGGTCATTTATGCATATCTTCCCTCCTTATGAACTCTGGTGCCATCTTTGGGGAAGTTATCTAATAAAGGAAAATGTTTGTAGCTCAGGGTTGAAATGAAGGGATTCTTGGTGCTCCCTGAGCATGGTT
>BLBF01000021.1:21039267-21061398 GCA_015471245.1 Laticauda colubrina | reverse complement strand
ATGAAGGGATTCTTGGTGCTCCCTGAGCATGGTTGTTTTCTTGCAGATGTTTTCATTACCCAGATTAATGTGATGGGACTGATGATGTTTTGGTAATGAAATGTCTGCAAGAAAACAACCAAGTTCAGAGAGTACTGAGGAAGTTATCTCACTTCACAGTTGAAGTTTGTCCAGAAATCAACTTGTCCATGACTTATTCTTCTCCTTGTGCGAATGAGGTACTGTAGTTATCTTTGTGGGGCTAAAAAACCTCGGCATTCGCTAGAAATCTCCCCTGAATTTACATCTTATGGGATTGATGGCAGTGACAGTGTGACCTGCATCTATCCATAACTCAATAATGCTTTCCCCCTTAAGCCTAGAAAACAAATCCGTTCCTCTTTGCACTAATTGAAGAAAACAGCCAGCGAGTGTCTCATAAACACAGTGTCAGCTCGCATTACGCAAAATTAAAATTCTCAGCTCCAGGAATTCCTAAAGAGGCTGCTTTTTTAATATCGTCCGAATCCGTTTAAGCCTGGGTAATATTGTTTAGGTTGCTATGGGAACCGGCGGTTGCTCTGTTAGCCACCAGTGGATTGAAAACTGGTATATTATTGGGGCTGGATTGACAGGTACGATAACTTAGGGAATCTGTGTATTACCTGTGAGATGGAACCACTGCCATTTTAGGCTATCCAGAGTTAAGACTTTGTGGGCTGTTAAAACATTGCTTTTCAATGATTACTGGAAGTGGCATCACAACCTGGGATCCATACAAGTTTCTACTGGATTATCCAGCAAGGGCTGTTCTATGTGCCCCAAATCCTCTGATTTAGTCTCAGGTCCATCCCATTGAAGAATTTATAGTAATATATTTCATGGTTTTCTTTTTATGACTGCTGCTTATGTTATTGCTTGCTGCTGGATTTGGACAAAGATTGTTAACGGTTCCTGACAGTTTCTTTTGCCACAGGAGAGGAAGAAGAATTTGATTTCGAAGCTGCTATAACATTTAGAACCATGAAGTGAAATAGTGTAATTTCACCATTGAAAGAAAGAAGGAAGGAAAGAAAGAAAGAAAGAAAGAAAGAAAGAAAGAAAGAAAGAAAGAAAGAAAGAAAGAGTGCTGTAATGGTTAAACCCATAGGCAATCTACATAGTCATATAAATTAAAACATATAATACACTTTAAACCAATGATGATAGCGTTACCTTCCTCAAAGGATTTTTCAAGGATAAAATTAAACGGGGAAACTACTATGTATTAGGACTATAGAAACTTTGGATTTAAAATAAAAAGGGTGTTTCAGAATGGAAAGAGATCTTTCTAGATCTTTTCAGATATGTTTGGCAGCTCCTTAATGTATCTCTATCTTTTCATCACCAGCATCCAGAGAACAAAAGCAGGATGCACTCAACTCTCCAAGTTGAGGTTGACTTTTGGTGACTTCCTGGATAGATCCATATAATTTTCTTGGCAATGCAATTTGATTGTACTTCTCCAAGATACTTTGCAACTTCCCAGTCCAGCTGGGGGTAGAATGAATAGTTATGACAGGAAAATTACAGTTAACAATGATGACACTAGGAAATCATGAGAGGATATTGTTGCTGCTTTTGTTATTATTATTCAAATAATTTATATCACCACTCAAGTTGTACACAGAGTAGTGTTAGGTGACTGAGATAGGCTAAAAACATAACAATAGGAGAACCAATAACAAAATACACAGAACCTACCATAATGCAGCATAACCAAAACCAATTTATTCTAATTCTAAAACCATTCTATGCTCTACATTTACATGAAACTTTTTATGAGAAATGAACTGACTGCTCTGTTTGAAATGCTTTCCAGTTTCCTGGCATTTATATGGTTTTTATCCTGTGCTGATCCCTTTCTGTAAAGTAAACTCCCTATCCAATCTGAACCTCTTTCCACATTCCATACATTTATACCTTTTATAGAAGGTAATGAAAACACATTGTTAATCTGCTTCCCATGCTGATTTGAAATGACCAAATTTACAAACAGAATAAACAGAATATTCCCAATGAAAAGCACAGGTGCCCTTAACAACTTAATTTGCACTTGCCTTATCCACAGTTTGGTGCAAACATGACAGGACAACATGACAGACACAAGATATCAGTGAAACTGATGACATTGTTGTCATAAAATAGTATAAGAAAATAAAAAAAACCAAAGTTGCTGTCATGAAAAACAAAGTTGCTGTCATGAAAGACTTAATTGGAATTCACTGGATTTTATCTTGAGCTCGCCTTTCATGCTAATGAATATAGATTCCCTAATATTGATTTGTGGAAATTTCTAATACTTTCACCAATATTAAGTATTTTCATATATTTCTCACATTAGCATAATCCATTTTCCCCTCATAGATAAATTGAACATGGTTTATTCAATAAGCTTTCTAAATTGGCAAGAAATTAAACACAGGAGCTGGATTTGCAGAGCAATCTAGGCTAAAATATAGTTTAGCTAGTTTCTAAATAGTTTAGTTAAACTATAATACTTTTTATCATGAGAATAAGAAGTCACATTCGATTGAAAATTAAGATGATAAGATACAGGCTGTTGAATAAGAACATGGCTTTTGGGGAGCTTAATCCTGTATTTTGTGTGAAAAATCATCATGGCATATGAAACTGGTCAACTGTGGCTATTGAATAACCCTTTGAGCTACTATGCCCACTTTAAGTCATAGCAGAAGAAGCCATTTCCTCATCTGTATTGGAATACAATTTCCCCCCCCCCCAAAAAAAAAAAAAACTGTGGAATGAGGAAGGGGAAGAATCCTGGCCTCTGGATGTGAATGTCCATGATGCTCTGGACAGCAATATTATTTTAAATATCTAGTTTATGATTCACTCTACACGGGGGTAAATAAATAAGCTTCCTTTAAATAACCAAGGAGTCCAACACTAGAGAAGAGGGTAGCCAGTGGCTTCCTCAAAGGATGTTTGCCCTTATCTCCCTCACAGCTTACTACAAAGAACAGTGTGACGCCATCACCCAGTTAAGAGTTGGACTACTATTTTAACAGCCCGAAGTTTTTTGTGTATCAAAAAAGCAGATTTGATGACTGCTTTCCCCTTCCATTAAAAAATTAACAGTGCAAGCTTTGTTTTGGGCTCTTGGTCTTTCCCCTCCTTTTTCTTTTAATTCACCATTGCTGGCCCTCACAAACTGTTATAGTAGCTGGCTCAGTCAGGGGATCAGGCCCCTTTCCTCATACCCAAATCGGAAAAACTTTCTCAAGTGCCTGGGAGGAGCAAGACATTCTTGTGGAGTCCTTTGCCTTGTTGCAACAGCATGGGGAGCCGACGTTTGAGCCTGGGAAGGATAATTTAGAGAATATAAAATTGGCCAGTAGGATTAAAAGGTGTTAATGAAGCTGGACCTGAGGCCACCTCAAAGGCTGTTGAGTCTCTGCTTCATGAAGCCGCCTTGTTTAGTTAGGGTTTAGTCAAAATGAAGCAGTCCTGGCTTAAGAGAGGGTTTGTTTACTCAGCGCTGAGCTCCAAAAGCCATCCTCAGCTGCCTGAAATATTGAAGTGGAAGGTTTAAAGCCGCTTTCCAGATTGCAGGCCAGGCCAGGAGCAAGGAATGAAGGGACCCTGGAAGTACAACAATAAAGCCTTTTCATTTCCAAGAGTCTTCTTAACAATGGCAGTGTGAGGAGTACGATTTCAAATGGAAAATCTCCACCCCCAGCCCTCGAACTTGTCTTGTTAATGTCACAGTGAAGTTACACAGACGAAGCCCCATAACAACATTTCCCAACCAGTTTTCCTCAGATCTGTTGGAGGGCTCAGTCCCAGGATTCCAGCTATTCCAGCCAATGGCTGTGCTGGCTGGATAGTCTAGATATTATCAGCCTGACACATCAGCAGGGTACCTGGTTAAAACAATTGTTTTGGCTAGTGATGGAGTTAACTAGCTTTTGTTTTGGTACAGGACAATCTAGCCTTCACTGGATACCATCTTTTTGATGGATTGCAGTGATAATCAAACTAATATTCTCAGGCAGAATTAGAATCAGTTGTTGGTTATTTTGCTTCGGAAGACATAATTACCCTAGTATTTTTCTTCTTGAAACTCAGTTATAACACTCAGGTTTTTTTCTGTCTCTGCCAGAAGTTAGATATTGGAATCAGAGGTTGTATTCAGCAGGTTCTGACCAGTTCTAGAGAACTGGTAGTGGAAATTTTGAGCAGTTTGGAGAACTGGCAAATGCCACCTCTGACTGGAGATTTTACAGTATCCTTCCCCTGCCATGCCCACCAAGCTACGCCCACAAAACTGGTAGTAAAAAAAAAAGAATCATGAACTGATTTGAATAATAATAAAAGTAAAAGCAAAAGAACATGTAATTGAAAAATAAGAGTTTGTTAAAGAAAGCAGTTCAGATTTTAAAATTACAGGACCTGGGATAGCTCCTGCGAGGAGGAAGAGTTGATCCAATTATAGCAATGGCATGTGTTCAAAACACCAGGGGATGGATGTTTTGCCTCTCAAGGTTTTCCCCCATAAAACTTTCTTTGCAAACCTTCATATTTCCCCCTCCCCATCTGTTGATATTTCCTCCTTGTGATGGGTGGTATTGGGCTACAAAAGAACCAGGATTTGGAAAACTGAAATTGGGTGTAGCAATCTTAAAGAAATATGATTGACTCCCTTGTATTCCAGTAGACAAAAAGTCATTAATATTTCCTTTTGATTTCATAACAGTCCTATCCAATGTCTGTGTTGATCTCACCCCACCATGGATATTGTGTCAATTTCTGAGAACTACCTACTGAGAAGGATTCAATTCAGTTAAAAGAGGTTCAGAAATGCCTATAGAAAATAAACCCTCTGAAGAGAGATGGAATGAAAGTTTAGCCTTGAGAAGAGAAAATTGGGAGAATGTTTTACAGAAAAAAGATCAAAACATCTCCCTCATATTAAATAACAGATTAAAGTTGAAGGAAGGTAGCTTTTAATTTAATTATAAGGAAAAAAAAACAGAAGGAGCAGCTTGATAGTGGATCCCATTATCTAGAAAGATGGTGAGTTCCCCTTCAATAGATGAATTCAAGAAAAGACTAAGTAGCCATCTAGCAAGGATGATTTATTTAGATTTGTGCTTTAAGCAGTAGATTGTGTTGGACTCTCTAAATGAGTATGTTTAAGTCCATGTTTCTATGTAAGCTATCTACAGTAGAAGATTATAAGAGATGAAGTTAAATAACTATGCTAGGCCACCAAATTGGGAAAAGACTATTTGGGAATACTCCCTATAATTGTAATAGCTGTATTCCAATTGGTTTTATTATATATCATTTTGAATCTTCATGAGTACAAGAATTGTTAAAAGAATTTAAAATATACTGAATAAATAAAAATGAAAGTAAACTTTCCTCACCTTGGACTCAAAGCCTGGCTAATGGAAGAGAAATGGTTTGCTGTTGTGTTTTTATTTTAAAAAAAACCTTTCATTTTGGCCTATATTCATGGGATTTTCTGATTATCATATGTCCAAATACTAAAACAAGTGTAAACTTGCTTAGCTATCTGTCTGTCTGTTTATTTGATTGATTGATTGCTTTCTATAGCCACCCATCTTAGTAAATTACTCTGGACAGGTTACAATTCAAAAGATATATTGCAGTTAAAATATTTTGTTTAAACAATAAAAACAGTAAAAAAAATAAAACCAGTAGAGAACATTAAAATATCTAAGTACACAAAAGAGCAAAGTATCTGGCCCTTTAATAATGTAACTAAGAGATGGGATCCTTGGCACATGCAGTGCTCTAGGTTTAGGCGCATAGCACTTTTTTTGTTTCAAAATCAACCAAGGCGGACAAGGTGTTGCCACTTAACCTGGGTAAAGAAAATATGGCACTATTATTAAAGTTGTAAATTGTGTTCTGCCAACAGATCCAAAAGATTAATAGGCAAATCTCCCATTCAGATTATGTCTAGTTCCATTCCCCTGCCCCCCCCCCCAATGATATTATAGTCTTTGTGAATGAACCCTGAGAATTGTCTAAATCCCAACTTCATTTTGTGACAGATTCTTTTCACTATCATTGAATAGCCAGGTCTCAAACTCTGCTGAAGAAGAGGCACATCCTTTTTGCTTTTTGGATTCTGGTGATCAGTTGTCATATATCAGCATTTCTCTCAAATGAATCCAACCTGGCTGAATAAGAATCCATTAAGGCAGCCAATATATAACTCAGTGGTGGTATTCAGCCAGTTCACACCGCATTGGGCAAGCAAGAATTTGGGGTGGGTCACCAACCGGGAGTACATTCTGACTGGCCACGCCCCTGACCCAGTCGCCCTCCCACCCAATGCTCGCTTACCCACCGCCTGACATTCGCCTGAGGTATTTCTTTCTCTTTTTCCCTCCTGACAATCAGCTGTGCATAGATCAGCTGTGCCAGGTTTCCTCTTGCTGAGGTCCAGAAAGGCAAAAAATGGAAGGGGGAGCTCAGCCCCCCCCTCCATTTTTTGCCTTCCAGAGCCCCAGAGGAGATTTAGGGGAGCAAAAACACCCCCTCCAGAGGCTCCTCTGAGGCTAGGAACCTCCCAAAATGGAGCTTGGAGGGGTGCTGCATGCCCCTCCCATCAGGGGTGGGATTCAAATTTTTAAACAACCAGTTCTGTGGGTGTGGCTTGGTGATCATGTTGGTGGGCGTGGCTTGGTGATCATGTGACTGGGTGAACATGGCTTGGGGGTCATGTTATTGGCTGGGTGTGGTCAACTCAACATCACTCACATAGAGGCACGCATCTACTCGCCTGGCCTCTCATGACTTTGAGGATGCTGCAACAGTCATAAGTGTGAAAAATGGTCATAAGTCACTTTTTTCAGTGCCATTGTAACTTTGAATGGTCACTCCACACAAGCAGAGTACCAGCAAAGTAGGGGAAAAAAACTCCAGAGAAGTTCCTGAGACAGGAAGTCTAGTCCTGCCAAGAATGTAATAAGGGTTAATGGAGAGGCAGTTTCTGTAAGCAACACCAGAATGTTTCCTTCCTGCCTTCCTTACAAGATTAGGCCAGTAAATTTACTCTAACAACCGGTTCTCCGAACTGCTTCGAATGTTAACAACCGGTTCTAGAGAATCAGGTGTGAAGTGGTAGAATCCCACCCCTGCCTCCCATGCTCTGTTTTTTTTCTTCCTGAGCTTTAGAGGAGCTTTAGGGAGCAAAAGTCCCCCCAGAGGCTCCCCTGAGGCTGGGAAGCTCCCAAAAATGGTGGCAAAAAAGAAAAAAAAAGCCACACCCACCCAGTCACATGGCCACACCCACCAAGCCATGCCCACAGAACTGGTAGTAAAATTTTTTGAATCCCACCACTGATGTAACTCCAAAATAAATCAGTAAATCTGACATATGATAATTCACATTTACTGAAGCAAATTTAGAAAGAATTACTGGATTGAACTAGAAATAGAAAGAAAGGCAGGGGACCAGGTGACTTGTGTATATACTCAATCTGCTATTTATGTGCTTAGTATAAATAAGCTGATTTGAAGTCCCTGCATTTCCTTCTTGTGGCCTTCCTTCAAAAAGCTTGGATTGAACAATCCTTTAATGAGAGGATGTATTCAAAAATGGGTTTGAATTCTGACTTTCTATTATAGAATCTTCTCTGAAGTTTCAAGGATTTTTCCAGTCCTCTCTTCTTATAACTTTTAATCTTTAAGCTAAGTTTTAATACAGAACTGTCCTCTCTTACCTCTCTAAGTAACCCTTGGTTACTTTAATGATCTTGCTCAGTGTTAGGATCCCTCCAGTTAATATCACACAACTTTCACTGAGATATATTGTAAGCAGTGTACCACTTTAACTTAGTGAATCTGTCCTAATTTTCAGGACAGAGGCCCCAAGCAACTTTGAAACTAAAGGACCAAGGAAAATCCAGTTAAAATTAATCTTGTACAACAAAACAGATATAGCTAGTAAGACCTAAAGGGACTCCCTCAAATTTAATAGGCCATTTGTGATAAATCTGAGCCCCTGGGTAACACATTTCTGGGCTAACACCTTCTACCTTTTTCTTCCAATCCATGGACAATCCATGTCCATGTTTCAGTTTTCTCTAGCCATTTATTCCCAACCTGGTGCTGTCAGTTATGATGTAGGTGTTCCATGAGTTACACTCTCATAAATCTGGATAACAACAGATTGAGAAATGCTGCTTTAGACTATGTTGTATGATTTTAGCCCCACTGATAGAGGTAAAAATTTCCAGAGAAGAGTCTCTTGGGAAAAAATAAGAGATAAGCTTGACAACAGCCAACTCAAATCCTATTGGAGTCCAGATTAGATACCCACGAGAAACCAACAAGTGAGACATGGAAACAACAGTTGACTCAAATCTGCACTCTATACCCAAATTCAACTATTGTGGCTAGTAAAATAGTACCTTGGTACTCATTAATTGGTTCTAGGAGGCACAACAAGTACCAAAAATGCCAAGTACTGAGCAATTTTTTCCTCGTAGGAATAATGTAAACAAATTTAAAGCTCAAAAATACACTGAATGATCACAGAAGCTAAGATAAGACTACAAGGGAATGTGCACAGAGCAAGAGCTATCACATGACTAATGCATGACCTTTGTTTCAGCTGGAAAGGATATTGAGACATGAGGTAACTGACACCAACAAGTTCTAGCTTGCATGTCAAGTACCAAACAAATGTTGAGTACCAGGACAAATTTTTTAAATCAAAATGCGTTAGGTACCAAATTCAATGAGTTTAAAAGCAGTCATATCAAGATATGACTGTAGTTATTGCTAGCATATTCTTCATGAATCTATCAATCCTTTTTTTCTGTATCCTATTTCCTATTTCTTTACCCATTAGGTAGTAATCTTTACTGTATCTTGTAGGGAAAAAAGTCCCATCATTTAATTTGTGCCCATTTTCTCTTTATTTTCCCATTATGAGAGATGGGAAAACATTTTTTTTCCTAATTATTTTCTCTACAATTTAATGGTTGTATTTTCCCTCCCTTCTAATGAATCTTTTTTTTTTTTACTGGGTCTGATTTTTGTGACAGCTGATTTTTGCTGGGATTCCTTTAGGAAACTAGAGATGTTTTTTCTCCTATCCCAAACACTTATTTCTCTGTCAGCCTGTTCTAATGAACCTGAACTACAGTAACTGTTACAATGATCTAATTTAGACCAAAGTAATGAACCCATGATCTTCTTTTGTTGTTGTTCAGTTGCTAAGTCATGTCTGATTCTTTGCAACACCCTGGACCATTGCATACCAGACGCCCCCTGCCCTCCACTGTCTTCTGGAGTTTCTGATCTAAGGAGCTCATTGTCTAGTGTCGTATCTTTTAGCCTTTTGGTACTGTCCATGGGGTTTTCTTGGCCAGCATACTGGAGTGGGTTGCCATTTCCTTCTCCAGGATCAGAACTCTCCATTATGACCTATCTGTCTTAGGTGACCTTGCATGGCTTAGCTCATAGTTTCTTTGAGCTGCACAAGTCCCTTCACCATAACAAGGCAGTGATCCATGAAGGGGTGACTCTGTAGATCACAGGTGTCAAACTTGTGGCGTCACATTGCCATCACATGATGTTTTGTGAAGTTGTTTCCCATTCATGGAGCTGGGATGGGTGTGGCCTGTGTATGATGTATCTGGCCTGCAGGCTGCCAGTTTGACATCACTGCTGAAAACCATGCTAAACTAGACCTCCCAGCCAACATGGCCTAGAAAGGAAAGAAACAGCAATATATAAAAGTACATGGATTCCTCTTAGGCAGAGATACTGGTCCTCTAGATGTCCATCAAATTTATACAACGACCAGTGAGAGTTGTTTCGGTCCCCTCAAGTTTATACAACTATCAGTGAGAGTTGTCTATGGAGATTCTCAGTCATCCAGGTCATGGTTGTCCCAAAGGTGCTTTTTCAAGAGGCAACTGGACTTTCTGGTTTTTCTTTGAAGATGTCTCACTTCTCACCCAAAAAACTTTTTCAGTGAGAGTTGTTATACTACTTCACCCCCCAAAGCAGTTTTATCTAATTTCTGAAAATAAATCTATCTATCTATCTATCTATCTATTTATCTATCTATCTATCACATCTTATCTTCTTTGGGTAGTCTGTGAGTCTGGACATTATATCATCTTAGAGACTTGACTTAGAAACTATAGTTTCATTACAGATATATGAGCAGGCTGGGATTCAAATTTTTAAATAACCAGTTCTGTGCGCATGGCTAGGTGGATGTGGCCATGTGACTCGGTGAGTATGGATTTTTTTGCAGCAAACCCCCCCCCCCCCCCAGTTTTTTGCCTCCTGGGCCTCAGGGAAGCCTCCTGGGCGAAGCAGTAAGACAGCGAGGGGGATCCAAGCACAGATGATGATTGGAACAGCTGATCATCGGGAGGGGAAAAAAGAAATACCTCAAGAAGTGACTGGGCGAGGAGAATGCAGTCAGCAATGTCGGGCATGCACGTGATGTTGCGCATGTGCAATAAAGACTGACTAGGCAGGGAGGGGAGGGGAGAGGCGGGCAGAGAGGGGCAGAGCCAGCAGGGACATGATTTGCCAGTTCTCTGAACTGCGCAGAATCATAACAACCGGTTCGATAGAATTGATCCAAACCAGTAGAATCCCACCCCTGCATATGAAGTATTGTATATGTCCGCGAGTGAGATGGTATACCAAAGGTTAGGCTCTATTGGCCAAAGACAGTCTAAAGGAAACTGTCATGTCAGAATTTGTTAACATCAGAAAAATAATTACAGTCCTTAGGAATGTTCCAAGACTGGGTGTCAAGCAAGGAAGTGTTTGGAAGAAAAGGGCAATCAATTTTAACATTTAATACAATTTATCCAATAAATCATCTATGAGTCTTTCTTTTGATACACCCTCAGCAGTTGTCACCTGCCAAAATCACATATTTTAAATATTTGGGACTGCTACTGTTGAGCTTTCAAGTCTTTGGAGCACATATCCAGTGTTCTTCTGCTGGAACCATCTGCCTTTCTCCAAAAAAAGCTGGGTAAATAGAGGAAAGATTCTCTGACGGTTAGACGTTTATAATAATTACATTATTCCATTTTAGCGGGCAAAGATTTCCAGTGAACATTTAAAAGATATTTTTTGATTCCCACTGATTCACTACCACCTTCTAGCCACCATTAAGCATTTCAGGTATCGGGTATGAGAAAACGCAAGGCCTTTGAGGCAGGAAATGTCTTCCTTCAGACAAATAACAGTCTGGTGTTACTTAAACTCTAACAAAAGTAAGACAGAGCTTGCTTGCAAATGCCATAAGTGAGCGTCTGAGTCCATCATCTCAGAGACGTGAGGGGAAAAAAAACTACCTCCCCACTCCCTCATGCACACAAACTGCCGGTCTTGTGTTCCCCAAGCTGCTAAGATTCATAAATATTAAAGCACCGTGAGCTCGGTGCTGGAGAAGATTTAATACAGTCCTGCCCCTCAAGGGGTTAAACCCACCCCCCACCCGCTGCGTGGATATTATTGCTGGTGCGGTGGCATGGAGCCACCGCTGTATAATCTGATGAACTCTTTTATTAAATTTCACAGGCCTGTCTTCTTTATTAAAATCTCCCAGAATTCATAGGGTTTCTGTCATATCAAACACAGAAAATGTGTGTCGGTGTATGTGTGTGTACGAGGGGAGAGAAGTGTGGGCATTCCTACCTCCCCCCCACTTATGGTATATTGCCAGAAATGCGATCTGGGTCAAAACAAAAAAAAGGTTGGGCAGGGTGTGGAGCAGGCAACCAACAGGGAAAATTTTGAGGAGGGCCCTCCAAATTTGAGGGTTGTAGTGTGTTTTCTTTTTTCTTTTTTTAAAAAGAGGTTAAACTCTTAACATACCAGACAACTTCCTCCTCCTTACATTTCACAATTCATCCTGCTTGGTATTCCAAAAATCTGGCTGCTGAATACGTTCTGTCCCAAGTGGTGGGAAGAGAGTAAATTATTTTCCAGCTAAGGACAGAGATGCTGGTGTCCTCTACAGCTTTCAACAGCTTGGGTTGTGGACAATCACACTAGCCTTGCATATTGGGGTGTGGATTTTGTGGCCCCGAGAGATTTCCTAGTGATTCCAGCTGGGATTGCAAATGGTAAGGGAAGATTTGGTGAAAGCTCCAGTTCTGCATCCCTTTTGATGGGAAAATTCAGAAGGAGGCTGTATTGCTCTTAACTGCTTAAAAAAAAATATAGCCCTGGAAAATGGCACTTCCTTATCCTGATCAACTACTCAAAACATTTACAGGTAGTTCTCAACTTACAATAGTTCATTTAGTGACCATTCAAAGTTACAATAGAAAAAGTACTTAGGACTGTGTTTCACACTTACAACTGTTGTAGCATCCCTGAAGTCATGCGATCAAAATTTGGATGCTTGGCAACAGTTTCAGATTTATGATGGTTGCAATGTCTCCCGGGATCACGTTATTCCCTTTTTGCAACCTCCTGACAAGCAAAGTCAATGGGGAGGCCAGATTCACTTAACAACCATGTTACTAACTTAACAACTGCAGTGATTCACTTAACAACTGGGGCAAGAAAAGTCATAAAAATGGGGCAAAACTCACTTAACAAATTTCGCACTTAGCAGCATAAATTTGGGGGTCACTTGGGATCGTAAGTCAAGTGCTACCCGTATTGATGTTTTCTTAGAAAAAATCACACTGGCAAAATAATTTAAAAGACCTGAGAAGCAACATGGAATATAATCTTCACATCAAGGAATCCCCAGAGAGTTATAGTCAGACTGCACCTACTCTCAATTTAGCAATACTTTGCTTTTTCTGATGCCTTGTGAACCAACTGGAGATTTCTTTGGTCTGAATACCTGGCCAGGAAGGATTATCCTGGCTGCGACTTCTCAAAGTAGTAGCACAGGAAAGACTATTTTAGAAAAAAAAAAAAAAAAACACCACAATGACAAATGTGCTGTTGGAAGATCTGAAAGATCAAGTTAGGGACATAGCATCATAGAGAAAATCTGTCTATATGTTCACTAAAAGTTGACATTGACTTGATGGCACGTAATCAATTAATCCATAATGGCAATATAGTGAAAGAAGCAATACGATTCTTAAACCCAGAACACACCTTTATTTCTAACCTACCCACTTTAAAAAAAAATAAAAAAAATGAACATAAATGCTGTATATTCCTGTTTTCTACACATACACTTCTATCCTTTTTCAAACAAATGGCAATTTTTTACATTGCAGCCCCCAACTCCTCACCTGCAAAGGTAAATTTAACGCATGGGTCAAAACTAGGCTTCCTCTTTGTTTCCAGTAGCCTCCAAAATGCACAGGTCTCTTGTTCCAGGGGTGGGCTGCTGGGGGTTCGCAGGGGTTCAGGAGAGCCCCAAACTAAGATTCTATGCAATTCGTAGAAACCTCAAGTTTTCAAATTTGGGGGTCGGCTTATACGCGCATAAATCTGATTCTCACACAAACGACATGACGCCACTTCTCAGATCACGCAATATCGACATTACCATCCAGTCATATATACATACAGCACATTTTTTTTTCTAGGGGCGCCTCCATTTTGCTTTTTCTACCACCGGATATAACACGCTCTGATTGATTAGTTATTCACGTGACCGCTTTAGTGTTTGCGATCGTCACATGCAACTTTGTGTCCAGTTTCTCTGCATTTAGTAAAGTTCTGTGGTAAAATTCATTAAAATATACCCATGTCTGATGTTAAAAGAAAAAGAATGGCACCTTGATGGCACCTTGTCTAACATTTTGGCCATGAAGTTGGCTTATCCAGAAGAAATGACACCTTGCTATAAGTTTCATCCTAGTGATGACCTATTAGAATCATCAAAGAAAGCTGCATCTTCTTACAACAGGGAACGTTTCTGGCTTCCAGAGAGCCTCCGGAGCCTGGGGAGGCCATTTTCACCCTCCCAAAGGCTCAAAGAAAGCCTCCAGAGCCCAGAGAGGGCAAAAATGTCCCCCCACCATGGTCCAGAAGGCCAACTAGGCCACACCCACCATGGCTACGCCCACCCAGCAACCGGGCATAGAACCCTTTGCTACAATTTTTGAAGCCCACCCCTGTCTTGTTCCTACATAAAGCCCATGTCAAACTGGCCAACGGATGCAAAAAGGACACAGCGGACGAGCAAAATGTTCCATCCGTTGTTATCCGCTCTCAAAAGGGGTGAAAATTTGCATAACCAGAGCGGATAACACGGACGCGTGGAGGATGCAGGGCGGATGCAAAGTGGATGCGGAACGGAAGCCCAGCGGATGGAAGCGGATGAGAGCGGATGGGAGTGGGTGGCACATCCGCAGGGCTTCTGGGGGGCCTCAGCGAAGCGGACACGGAACGGAAAGAGCGGAAGCAGAGCGGACGCCGAATGGATGAAGCAGATGCAGAGCGGCAGCCTAGCGGATGCACAGCGGAAGCCTAACGGATGCCTGGTGTTCACTGCGCATGCGGGGAGGATGCATTGCGTCAGCCCCGTGGATATAACGGAAGCAGCTCGGAAGCAGGTCGCCATTCAGAGGAAAGACCTGCTGCCGGATATATCGACTGCCTTGCCTGCCCTGCCTGCATGTCTGCCTGCATGTCTGCCTGCCAGCCTTGCTGCCAGCCTTGCTGCCAGCCTTGCTGCCAGCCTTGCTGCCAGCCTCCCTGCCAGCCTCCCTGCCAGCCTTGCTGCCAGCCGGTCTGCCTGCCAGCCTTGGTGCCTGCCTTCCTGCCAGCCTTGGTTCATGTCTGCCTGCCAGCCTTCCTGCCAGCCTTGGTTCATGTCTGCCTCCCAGCCTTGGTGCCTGCCTACCTGCCAGCCTGCCTGCCAGCCTTTCTGCCAACCTTGGTGCCTGCCTCCCTGCCAGCCTTCCTGCCAGCCTTGGTGCCTACCTCCCTGCCAGCCTTCCTGTCTGCCTTGGTGCCAGCCTCCTTGCCAGCCTTTCTGCCAGCCTTGGTTCCTGCCAGCCTCCCTGCCAGCCAGCAACCCCACAACCATGCGGAAGCACAGCAAGCCTCAGCCATCTGCTGCCAGCCCTGGCAAGAGGGACAGGGCTACCATCCCGCCCCCTGGCCCTCACTCTGGTTTTGCTGGGGCTTCTGCAGCATGGGCTCACTCTTCTGGGGCTGGCGCTTCTGCTGCTTCTGCTTCTGGAGGTGCTGATGACAAGCACTCCAGCACCAGCCACCTCCACAGCACCTGGACCCTTCACCCCTGGGACTGAGCGACCAAGAGGAGTGCCAGAGACTCATTTTTGTCTTATAGTTTGTTGTTAATAAAGTCTATTTATGATTCACACACTTGCTTCATTTCTTTTTTTTCATAAAGTCTTGCTGGAAACTTTTAGAAATGGTTTAAGCCTTTGCATGCTTGTGGGATGGGTAAGGATAGCTGTGGGATGGGCAGGGATACCTTTGGAATGGGTAATAGCTGTGGGATAGATAAACCTCCAGTGCAAGCATAGTGGGACTGTATGGTCCATCCTCCCAGGTGCCACACCTACGGCCCTTTATTATCAATAATAATGTAATAATTATCCACACATGTCAACATAAACACAACTCTTTATTAAACGCCCTGTTCATTGTAGGCCAACAAAACATACATGGCCCAATCTCATCTGTGTGATGAGACAGGCTGAAGGAAGCATCCATTAAGCATCTACCATCCTGTCTAGCCGCTCCACTGCTCCAGCTGGGGAGTTGCACCAGTGTCTCAGGAGGTTGCGCTGCTTCTTCGCTTCATGTGAGGCTCTGTTGGGGCCTTGCACATCCACAGTGTCTATCAGGTTTCGCCTTTGCCTCCATTCCCCAGGCTCCATGTCCCCATTGCCTTGTTGACGGTCCACGAGCCTGTTCTGCAAGACTGGGTAGCGGGTCCGCATGAGATTGTGCAGGATGCAGCAAGCTTCCATGATCCTCCTCACGGTCTCTGGGCAATGCTGCATGGTGGTGAGAAGTACCTGGAACCTGTTGGCCAGGATGCCAAAGGCGTTCTCCACCACCCGCCTTGCCCTGGACATCCTGTCGTTGAAGATCCTCTTTTCACGGGTGAGGAGTCTGGAAGTGTAGGGATTCATGAGGTAGGTTGTGAGGGAGAAGTCGTCATCCCCCACGATGAAGTAGGGCACATCTTGTGTGTTGTTGGGCAGGGGTTCTGGATCTGGGAAGCCCACGATGAGGTTGCGTTCCAGCCCCTCCTTGAGGTGACTGGCATTGTATACCTGGGCATCTGAAGATGAGCCGTTGCCTGAAGCATCGATGTACATGAACTTGTAGTCAGCATCAACCATGGCAAAGAGGATGATGCTGAAGAAGCCCTTGGACTTGAAATAAGTGGACCCTGACTTGGCTGGAGATTTGCAGGCCATGTGCTTGCCATCTATGGCTCCAACGGTGTGTGGTAAGTTCCACTTCTGATACCACTGCTCTGCAACTTTCTTCCAGCCTTCTTCAGTGGAGGGGTACTGGAGGAGCTCCTCCTTGTATTCTTTGATGATGGCCTGCACCACTTCTCTGACCACAATGCTGATGGTGTTGGATGGCACCCTCCAGCCGTTCTGCATGCTCCTGTAGGAGGTCCCTGAGGCCAGGTGGTGCAGAGTGAGTGCCACCTTGAGCCCAGGTTCCAGGCTGGGCCAGAAGCTGGTGTTTGCCTTGGTCAACCTGGGTGTCAGCTGCTGCACAGCTTCATCAAACATGGCTGGAGGCATCCTCATGAAGTTCTGGAACGCCCGAGTGTCTTCGCTCCTGAGCTCCACCATCAGCTTGTTGTACAGTCTGTCCTTCGCTCTACTGGCGAACCATGTTCGGACCCAGACTCTTTTTGGGTGGCTCCTTTTCTTCTCGCAGTAGTGTTCACAGAGCCTGCAGATGGCTTTGCACTGTTACAGAATGATGGTGGCTGCCGAAAGGACTTTGTTACAATCCATGGTGGACATGACTGGATGCTGTGGAAGAAGAAGAAGCAGACGAAGGCTGCAGAGGTCTGCACCGCTGGGCTGCTGTTCTGAAAGTGTGATGCAGGCGAGTTGCTCCCCCTTTTTATAGGCAGTATAGGTTTTCCGCTAGGCATCCTCTAGGCATCCTCTAGGCATCCTCTAGACATCCTTAATATCCGAGATAGGTCCCCTCTGCGAACGTTTTTTCTGTTTTAAACGCTTTGTTTCTGTGCTGCATCCGCTAGGCATCCGTTCTGCATCTGTTCTGCGTCCGTTCTGCTTCCTCCCTGCGGTCCGTTTACCGCTGAAGCGGATGGAGTTGCACGGATGCGGAACGAATGCCTAGCGGATATAGCGGATGCGTAAGGGATGCATAGCGGATGCGTAGCGGATGCAGAACGGACGAACTGGATACATTTTCCACGCAAAAGTTTTAGGCAGCCCAAAACTTTTGGAGCGGATGAAACGTCCATAAACAGATGCTGGACGAATAGTGAGGAAGCAAAACGGAGGCAGTGAGTACAGAACGGATACATCGCGTTAACCAACGGATGGCAAGGTTTTTTGTCCGTTTTACATCCTCTTTGCATCCGTTGGTTCAGTGTGACATGGGCTTTAGTTCCGCTTAAGCCATCCTGTGAAGTAACAGATCATAATATACAGAAGAAGAAGTCTGTTAAATCAGGCCAAAGATCTTTTTTTCCACTGCATTTTCAGCTGGTCAAGCAGCCAACCAAGAAAGGAAAGAAACAGCATGCGGCCATGGGTCTTCTGCAGCAGCTAGAATTCAAGGCCTTACTATCTAGAGCCCTTAGGGTTGTGCAGCAATTTGGATTTGATTCCTAAAAAGTTCTTTCTAGCATAGCATCTCTCCAGAATATAGCTCAGTGTTGGCTAACCTTTTTGGGCTCCTGTGCTAAAAATTGTGCGTGCACTTGCATGCTTGCGTTTGCATGCCAGTACCCAGAAGGCAATGCGCCCCCCCATGCCTTCTATGTATGCGTGCACAATCCCCTCCACTGCCCCTTACCTGCACTGCCCCTCACAGCTGATTTTCTGCCAGCTTGACCCCTTCTTCGGCCTTCCAAAGGCTTGAGCTGGCTTCTGCAGGCTTTGCAGGCCAAAAACTAGCCGCACTTTGTCACTGCTGGTATTTTCGGAAAAACAGGAAGTGATGAAATGGGGCTAGCTTTTGGCCTGCAAAGCCTTCCTCAAGCCTTTGGAAGGCCGAAAAAGGCCTCAAACTCACCGAAAATCAGCTGTCAGGCATGCACATGTGCAGTGAGGTAAGTTTGCCTGCAGCTAGCATGCCGGCACAAATGGCTCTGCATGCCACCTGTGGCATGTGTGCCATAGGTTCGCCATCACGGATGTAGGTAGTCCTCGAATTATGACCACAGTTGGGGCCAGAATGTTTGGTAAGTGAGTCACAACCAATTTTATGACTTTTATTTTTTTGTTATAGTTGTAGTGAATCGCTGAAGTTGTTAAGTGAATCATGCGGTCGTTAAGTGAGTCCAGCTTTCCCCCATCGACTTTGTTGTCAGGCAAAATTGCTGGGAAAGTTGTGCATGGCAACCACACCCTCCTGGGACACTGCAATCATTGCAAATCCATGCCACTTGCCAGGCACACAATGTGGGTTGTATGACTATGACAGTTGTAAGTGGTGAGATCTGATTGGAAGTCAAAGTTTTTCAATGCCACTGTTAATTTCAAACAATTGTGAAGTGAACGGTTGTAAGTCGAAGGCTGCCTTTACCTTAAAGCACTTGTGCCTTTTCATGCATCTGGGTGCCCTCTGCAATCACCATGGAAATCCTGAGATTGATGCAATTGCTTGAGGGGGTTACAGGCAGGTGCAAGGTCTGCACACCCAGGTGGTATGAAGTACCTTTGGGAGACCAAATTGCTACCCAGCTCTAACAGTCGTAATGATTTAATAGCTATTAGGAACGGGGAAGTGATTTTTCTTGCTGTGCCCCTATTGATGCTTTCCTGAATTTTCTGACACAATTCACAATTCAATCAATGCATGTAAAATTGTCAGGCTCAAAAATTCAGGAAGCAAAGAGGTTCAAACAACTATGGGTTTATTGTATGCTAACAGGCTCTCTATGAGAGTCTGAACTACTAATGGTCAAGGCAAATTGATGGTAGATAAGAGTCCACAGCAGAGGTGGTATTCAGCAGGTTCTGACCAGTTCTGGAGAACCATTAGTGGAAATTTTGAGTAGTTCAGAGAACCAGCAAATGCCACCTCTGACTGGAGATTTTACAGTATCCTTCCCTTGTCACACCCACCAAGCCATGCCCACAGAACCGGTATAAAGTTTTGAATCCCACCACTGGTCCACGGTATTCAAGGTGGACTGGACTTAGCGCTCTTGTGGGCACAATGGAACTCAAGACTGATGATGCATTTGACCCCTCCCCTTCTCTTGGACTCAGCCTGTCATCTCCAACAAAAATGCTACATTTGGAAATTCCATTTACAAAATGGGAAAATGTGTACCAAACCAAACGATATTTCAGAAATTGTTGGGGAAAAATACAGCTATTAAGGTAGGAAATATTCTTATAAATATGCACATATCACAATATGTATACGATGCAGAAATGGGATAGAACACATCAAAACTGAGAAAATGCAAATCTGAGAAAACAACTTGAGCATGACAATTTTGTGTTTCCTACAGGCAGAGACTTCATTATAGATTCCTTCAGTCTTCTTCGAAGATGTCCAAGCTGGTGGCCATCACTTTATTTTGAGACAATAGATTTCCTTGACTTTGAATTCTATCCAATGTGATGAAACTGTGCGTCATTTTATCTGACTGAACTAATGATTACATGGATGCAAACCCAAACCGTTAGCATACACAGAATGATTGTTGGAAAATAAATTACTTTCTCCACTTCTGTTTTCTTTCTCTTATTTATCTCAGCACAATAACCTACAGGTCCCTCAAATACCCTGCTGTTTAGGTAGAGGTGTCTTCTACTTGTGGATTTGATCTTATTGGTTAAACATCAAAGCTAGAGGGGGTGAGATTTTGATATTTTCATGAAATTGCATTGTTGTATAGTATTTTTTAATAAAATTAAATACATTTCTCATGAATATTAAAATAGATGGCCTTGATGCCACCAGCAAAGGTTTAAATGCTTTCTTTTACCCCTTTTGAAATGTGCAAATTATTGCACAATAATTATGCAATTATTGTTTTGCAACAGTTATAGCAAAGAGTGTTTCAGCATATAAAAAAAAAACAGCACCAAAGAGACTTCCCCTTGGCTTGGAAGATCTATATATTTACTGGGCAGTCTTCATTTTGAGGCAAAATAATTGTTGATAGTGGCCTTGCAGTACCTGATACAACTGCATGTTTGTGATTTTGGGGTTTCATTTCAATCAGTGTGATGGTTTCATTTCAAGCTGAGATTTAGTTCTGAAATTGTTTTGGTTTCCTTGGTGGTTGCTCTCCACGAGATACTGCATAGTTTAGACACTGGTCATCCTGGTTGAGTGACACAATTAGGATGAGCAGCTCAGTTGTTAAACAAAAGTGTTTGCTAAATGAAACCACCAGCTTTCCATTTTTATGTAGACCTGTGAAGCTTGTAAATGTGAAGATTAGTCACAAAGTTATTTTTTCATCATTGTTGTAACTATGACTGGTTGTTAAATGAGGCAGTCACTAAACAAGGGTTATCTGGACAGCCCTGATGATTTTCCTGGATCTCTCCATAGCTTTGGATAAGCATAACATTCTAGATTGACTGGCATAGCTGGGCTTTGGGCCCACTTTTGACAGTCCTGGGCCTTGGGAACACCCCAAAGATGATGCTTCTCAGAATACATTTTATACTTGTACCTTATGGTATTCAACAATCTCATGAAATTACTTGTGGGAGTGATCCAGAGTTTTGAAGTCAGGTATGTAGTATGAAATATGCAAATGCAAGTGGATAAACAGGTGCCACTTTGGTGGGAAGGTAACAGAATTCCGTGTGCCTCAAGTCATGTTGGCCACATGACCATGGAGGTGTCTTTGGACAACACTGGCTCCCTTGGCTTGAAATGAAGATCAGCACCACTCCCTAGAGTCGGACACAACTGGACAGGGGAAACTTCTATCTTTACCTTTTATGTTGATGATGCTCAACTCTACTGCTTCTTATCATTCAATTTCAAGTAAGTAGGGTAATCAATATTGTTGCACATTCCCTAAATCCAATAATGGTTGGATGAAAGGAAGAATAAAGAGAAATTAAATCCAGACAAAATTGCAGTGCAGTTGAAACATACAAAATCAAATTAAGGTGTTAAGATTCAGCTTGTTTTGGACCAAGTAAGTTGTACTTCCTCCAAAAAAGCACACAGTATTTGCAATCTGGGAATGCAAATCTTCCACTCTCACTAGATTCTTAGATTGCAGCTGGAGCAAGCAGTGTCTCCATACCATCACTTTCAATGTGTCAGCTGCATCTTTGTCTGAGTCAATTAGTTTTGGTGATAATCAGCTTCTGGATAGATTATTTCCCAGCTTGGTTGCAATGTGGGTCTCCTCTTGAAAAGTATTCAGAAGTTGCTCTGTGTAAAATGTGGCAATTAGGTTGCTACCTGGTGCAAGATATTAGAATCATATGATGCCTGAACTGAAAGACCTGTGTGATTGCCAGCTGCTTACAGGCTATAGTTAACACTTCAGCTGTTTGGAAATAATCTTTAAAGCCCTGTATGGCTGAAGGCCTCACTATAGGGAACCATCTCTTTCCTCATGAATCTGTCCAGTTGTTGAATGTGCCAGAAAAGGCCTCTTGCAAATACTTTTGCTATCAGATATTTCCTTTTCTGGCTGGTCAGATGAGGATCTTCTCTTTACAGCTCCCAAGACTCTAAAATGAACTTTCTTGGGAGTTACACTGGACTCCCCCTCTTCCAGTGTTTCAGAAATCTGAAAAGATATATCTTTTCAAAGACTTTTAACAATAAATGTGGTTCCTGTGCATTTTATAGTTAGTTTTATGGTAACTAATCTTTTCATCTTGCTATATTCTGTTTTTATTCTAAACTTTTGAAAACCACCTTGACTGCTTGTTTGGAAAAAGGTGAAAGATAGATAGATAGATAGATAGATAGATAGATAGATAGATAGATAGA
>BLBF01000021.1:21018644-21039257 GCA_015471245.1 Laticauda colubrina | reverse complement strand
AGATAGATAGATAGATAGATAGATAGATAGATAGATAGATAGATAGATAGGTAGGTAGGTAGGTAGATAGATAGATAGATAGATAGATAGATAGATAGATAGATAGATAGATGATAGATAGATAATATAAAGAGAAAAAAGTGTTGATAATTGATGTGACGATAGCAGAGGAGAGTAGAATAGAAAATAAAGAATTAGAGAAGATAACAAAGTCACAAAATTTGAAAATTGAAGTTGAAAGGTTCTGGCATAAGCTGGCTATAGTGGTCCCAATGGTTATTGGCATACTGGGTGCCCTACCAAAAACCTTGATTGGCCCTTGGAAAATCTGTGCATTGAGAAGATGTCCACCTGCCACTCATAAAGGTCAAACTGCTTGGATCTGTACACATATTACCCCAATACATTACAACATCCGAAGTTCTTGGGAAGAACTTGATGCATATGAAGGCCAACATCAGATAAAGAAGTGGCAGCTGTGATTTTACCTTGTTGTGTATGTGTTAATAATAATAATTCATTGTCTCCTACAGCTGGCATTTGCTGAAATTCTTTCTTTACAATTCTTTCTCCTCCCCTCCCCCACTCCCTCCCCTATTATATGCATGCCAACAACATTTGCAGCTAATCCCTGGAGAAGTGTCCCAAAAGAAACCAAGAAGGTACTTATGACTTAGCAATGAAAAACCTGTCTCTTTTTTATTATACTGCATATAAAAATAATGTGAATATACCCAGGTTGACCTTTAGAGATGGATAGGATCGGTCATGATTGACTGTGAGAACTTTCCTTGCTGCCCAGGACCAAGTGAGTGATTGTCCTTCTTCTGGAGGAGTTAGCCAGCTGCTTGAAAGCAACATTCTCTCCCAGCAGATGACCTCCAGCCCAGAGAAAGATTGTCATCTTCCTGCTGATGTCCTCAGAGTTGGGAGAGCTGCAGGAGGCCAATCTGAGGTCATAAATCAAGGACAAAGGGAGATTATGCCACTCTCCCTTCAACCACAGTGCCCAGATTTGAATTTTTGGCATGGATCCTGGGCAGGAGAGTGAAGTTAACATGAGAAAACTGATATATTGCTTGGCTAGAGAAACCCAGAATATCTGCTTATGTGAGGATCATTTGAAAATAGATTTACTGAAAGCAGATTGCAGAAAAAACTGCCAGAATATTCAGTAAAAAATTCAGTAATGCTTGAAGCATGAATATTTGGTTGTGGCCCTCCATAAAAGTTTTTTTTTTAAACTAACAAATATTGAAAGCTTTGGGTGAATATTAAAGGATATTTACAACTAAATTATAGTGCATTTTGAAACTTGGGTGCCTTTGTCTATGTGTTTAATGGGTTCAGGTGTTTAGATGACATTGTTCTATTGTCACTATTTACTTTCTCTGCCCCCTTTCCTCAGTGAGGAAGGTCACTGCGTTTATACATAGATGAATGATAGGAACATACTAAAGTTATTTGTCTGTTTCACACATTTCCCCCAATCCTATCCAAGACAAATCTATCAATGTATCAGCCAATCCTAATGCCTGCTCCACATTCTTCAGTCAGTCAAGTGTGCATATCACTCCCTTTATCTTTCTAGACATACTTCAGAACTTGTAATGAAATTGGCCTGAATCTAGATCAAACTCCAATGCTGTTAGGATTTTTCATATAACAAACTAGAAACTCTGCCTAATGTTTCTATTTATTCTAAGAAAAATCCTAATACCACTGGAATTTGATCTAGATTCCAGTTGAATTTCGTTACATGTCAGAAGTTCATCTAAAAAGAGAAAGGGAGGGATGTGAACACTTGACATATTAAAATAATCTACCTTTGGAGAAACAGTGATAATGCCTCCAAGGTATAAAGCAACTTTTCCTCTTTTCTTCAGGGCAATCAAAAACAAGCCAATTTGTTTTAAAATAAACTTTTCATTTACAGACGGGCGCTTCAAAATCTCGTTCCTTTTAAGCCATTATTGTCCCACTGATTTCCCTTTTTAGTCAGTGAGAAAAAAAAACACGATCTCACAAATTCTCCTGGATTGATTTTTCTACCTATTTTCCTAAACCAAAATACACACAATGCAAGCTTTCGGCTACGGAGGTCATCCAAGCTAGCCTAGAATATCTTTCAAGTTATGAACATTTCTAGTTTAGCTAATCAATTCCTATTGATTTCTTAGCTGTGTCGTGCCAAGCTACGGTGGGCTATATATTAATATTCTCGGCATGAGGAAAGGCTCCTTTCCCTTAGTAGCTAGGGGTGATATTACTGATCCAGATAGTATTCAAACTCAATATCCTGTTTCTCCTTTTCTCATTTCCTGTTTGCGGTCCTGAATGCCAGCCGTTGTCAGAGAGAGGACAGTGAGAGAGGGGAAGATTAGACGAAGAAAGGGGTGGCGAGACTCTGGCTTCTTCTTTTCTATATTACAGATTTAATAATGACAAAAGAACATCATTAAACATTCATTAGAATTATTTAATTAAATTCTGCTTTGGAGGGGAGTCGGGAGTCGGGGCGGGGGGAAGAGAGATTAGATATGATGCACAAAAAAAAAAAAGCAATATTGACTGGGAAAAAAAAAGAACCAGTGAAGGTTTAGATTAAAGTCTGCACTGTTTTTGGTTTTAATTTCTTATTATTATGATTAAAAAATAGATTCCAGAAAAGTGTTACAAGATAGCTGGAGGAAAAGAATGGCTTGCTAAAACAATAGGCTTATATGTGTGTATGTGTGTGTGTGTGTTAGCGTATGTATATGTATTTATGGGTGCACACAAACATATGTCACTGTTTGCTGATGAAATGAGACAGGTGCAATGATGGAAAGAACTTGGTTTTAGCTGCAGAAAAGAAGGACACAGCATGGCAAAACAGCAGTATTCCGAAGAGAAACCTTATTGCTTTGCTTCAAGTTTCCTCATCAGTGCAAAATTCAGCTGTTTTTCTTTTGGAAAATCCATATATGAAGATGAAAGAAAAAATCTCAGAATAGTGGTAAATAGTGACAGAATCAGAGTATACCTCAAATTGACAACTATATCAAGTTATATGACAACAAATACAACAGAATTCAGTGGGACTTAGATCTGTACAGATGCATAAAAGATTGGACCTGGGTTCAAGCATCCAATAATGAAAACTCCCTGTCTGAAGTGTAATACATTCTTGATGACTTGATAATAACATTATGCATTTGTAGGTTCATTTCACTTTTCTAAAAAACCATGAACACTTTAGATTGATTTTACTATCAGCATTAAGATTTCTAAAATTCTTTATGTAAAGGTTTCACCCAGTACTGCTACAAACATTTATTTGTAATAACAAATAAAACATGATGTGGTTAATCATTAAGAACATTTGCTGGGTGGTAAATACTCCCCCTCCTGTTTTTTTCTGTACTAATTGCAGTTTTTACTTTCCTTTTCCTTTATGGTTTTACTATACTGATGGCAATGTTTGTTTTTTTGCTTTTTCAATTATGTATTATTCAGAGAAGTGAAATAATTATTAGGCAAATTGAAATAAAGTAACATAAAAGGAGTTAGGATTTGTGAAACAATAGTGAGCAGATGCTCTGATTGGAGGATTTTGAGACAAGGCAGGATCTCTGGTTAGGAAAAGAGGAACAGAAGCCAGGTACGAGGCCATTTTCTGGTCTCTTGGTGTTTCTGGAACCTTTCTTGCCTATTTTCACTTCTGGGTCATGCCAAACAATGAACCTCTCAGGACCCATCAACCATAAAGTTGGCAGAGCTGAAGAAGGGCTACTGTTCTAGCCTAGGGTAGAGACCCCATTCATTGCATGCAAAATGTTCTGGGTTGAAACCATGGCAAACTCAGGGATGGGATTCTACTAGTTCGCACCTATTCGCTAGAACTGGTTGTTAGCATTCTAAGCAGTCCGGAGAACCAGTTGTTAGAAGAAATTACTGGCCTAATCCTGTAAGGAAGGCAGGAAGGAAACATTCTGGTGTTGCTTACAGAAACTGCCTCTCCGTTAACCCTTTTTACATTCTTGGCAGGAATAGACTTCCTATCTCAGGAACTCCTCTGGAGTTTTTTTTCCCCCTTTGCTGGTACTTTGTTTGTGTGGAGTGACCATTTAAAGTTACAATGGCACTGAAAAAAGTGTCTTATGACCATTTTTCATGCTTACGACTGTTGCAGCATCCCCACAATCATGAGAGGCCAGGCGGGGAGATGCATGCCTCGATGTGAGTGATATTGAGTTGGCCACACCCAACCAATAACATGACTACCAAGCCATGTCCACCCAGTCACATGTTCACCAAACCACATCCACCACCTAAGCCATACCCATAGAACCGGTTGTTAAAAAATTTGAATCCCACCCCTGGGCAAACCTACTTTAAAACAAAAAAGTAACTAACAAATTATAGGAAGAACCTCTGTCTGAAAGAACTGGGTCAAGCAGCAGACATTTGACATGGATTGTACTTGGACTAGACACAGACATAATCTGAGTTTTTGATGAGCTGTCATCAAAAGAATTACAATACAATACAATTACAAGTAAGGGGTTGGACAAGAAGATCACCAAGGTCCCTTTCATCTCTGTTAATTCCATTCATACCATTTTTGCTTCCCCACCTAATATTCTTATGACTAAAATGTACTGGCTCCAATAAGGAAAGAACTTGATTAGTCCATTCCTAGTTCCAGCAAGCTTTAGTTCTTGTCACTTTTATAATTTCTCTAATCAGTTCTCTTAACTTTCTGTAGGAATCTGAATTGTTTATTAAAACCTGGGTGAAAATTCTTAAACTGTATCAACATATGGGTTTTATCTCTTGCCTTACTATGTACGTTCCTAAATGAGTTCTTGCTCACTTGAAAACATATTTTTCTACTTAAAATATTATTTTGGGAGATAATTTTGGAGCTGTTTATAAATCCTAACCTTTGAAGGAAGACTAACTACCTGCTTTGAACTTTAGTTCAGGTTGGGTCAGTTCATACTTGGAATTTTCACTGGCAGTATAGGAATTGTATATGGTTGTGATGGAAACAAGGATTGTTTGCAAGAAAAGGCACAGAGACACAGTGAATGATTATGCAATGCATTCTTGTGCAAACTAAATTTAGTTATGTTTTCTTTCTTTTTCTGCTCTATGTCTTTCCTTTCTTTGGCTGACTATTTCTTATTCCTCCTCTGAGCAGTTAGAACTTTGATTGCCTCAAAAAGGAATAGTGTAATGACAGATATGTGTATATGTGTACATGTATGTGTATGTACAGGCAATCCTTTACTTATGACTGATTGTGTAGCAACCGTGTAGCAACTGTTATAACAGACCTTCCCATCCAAAAGGTTCTTAAAACCTGCTTCTGAAGTTCTGAGTGCTGTCTCCCTGGTCATGTAACTGGACTTTGGACATTCAGCAGATCGCCTGCTTTTACAATTATTTGTAGCATCCTGTGATCGCATGGCCACGTTTTTGCCAAAATCTGGAATTTACTTTAGGTTTTTGATCAAACCCCTCCCCCTCTCCATTACAAACAACGGGTCTGCTTAATTACCAAAGTTTACTTTATAACTACCACAAAAAAGGTCATAGAATTGGGTCAATCAGGTGATCACTTGCTTTACGATTGTTATGACTTAGAACTGTAATGGGCAGGCTAATTGTGAGTTGAGGAGTATGTGCATATGGAAATATTATATCACAATTCTTGAATGATGTGGTAAGCACAACTGTAAGGCTAGAAAATGCAAGAACATGAATAGGAGAGGATGCTTCTCCCAAGGATGACATCTAACAACCAGATCACCATTTCTTTTCTTGCTCCTCTCTTGTCAGTATTAAGTGCTATTTTAACACACTCTTTGTGATCCAGTCTCAATTGATATGACTTTTACCAGGTGATGGGATATGTCTGGAACCACATAGGGCACAAGAATGTGCATTTTTGAGGTTGCAGCATAAATTATTATATGGAGGCAACAACATCCAGAGGATGTTTGGGTAATAAATCTAGCCAATGGTATATTACAGTTACTTTATATATTAGGAATAGAGTTACTATCCTAACTACATAAAATGGGCATGATGTACAATGAACAGTAATACTGCTGTTTATTTGTACATTAATACATTAAGGTAGGATGATAGCGGTGTGATTGTTTGCACTTGAGGTTTCTGCTAGTTTCTTTAACTGTAAAGAATGAAAATAATAATTATGCATTGTTTGGTTTAAAGTCTCAGACCATTCCCCTTTCTTTTATGCTTTCTTTCTATGCAGCACCTGTGACAGGATATATTGCTTTAAGGGTGGAGGTTAGTTCTCTGAGCTTTGGTTTCTGAATGTTTCGTTACCAGGCTAGATAACATCTTCAGCAGAGCTTAGGGGATGTCTGTGTCAGTATTCCTCCATTTATAAGAACTTTGTGTAGTCAGTGGGTCTTGTGATGGGGAGATTATACCAGGTGAGGGTCACTGGGAGGTGAAGTGCTGGTTTGAGGGGGAGTGCGTGGGTTGGCTTGAGGGTTGACGCTGTTGCTGGTTGGCTTTTGATTTGAATTCTAATGGGTTCATAGGCTGGTTCTAGGTCAATGTATCTATTGATGGAATTGCTTGTGGAGTGCCAGATTGTGATAAACTCATGTGTGTGATGGGTGGTAGCATGGCTGATGAATTGTTACTGTTCAATGTCAGTGTGTGAGTAGAGATTAGGGATTTGGGATCATGGTGATTGATTGCCAGCTGGTGTCCATGGATTTGGGTTGACCATCACAAGACCCATCATAAGATCCTCACCTGATGTGACCTTCCCATTACATGATCTGACCATACAAAGCTCGTATAAACAGAGGAACACTGACATCCCCTAAATGCCACTGAAGATGTTACCTAGTGTGGTAATGAAACATTCAGAAACCAACCCACAAGCTCAGAGAATGAACTTCCACCCTTAATCTATACCCAAGCTAGAGATATATGCCACCATTGCAAATATATCACTTTCCTTAGCCACCAGTGAAGAAAGTTAATACTGGTGAAAAGGCTGACAGTTTTGCAAGCCTTGCCCCTTTTGAATAGGAGCGGATGTTGCACAAAGGTTCAGAACAGGTTTGAATCTACACAGTGGTGATACAAGTGGAAAAATGTCAAATTTTCCTTGTGAATATTGTACCTTATTTGGCATCTCTATTCAGAACACAGGAAAAGATGGATAGAAAATTGTCTGCAAGCAAGATAGATGAATTTATAAGGTTAATGGATAAATTTGTAAGTTTTTCTTTTGAAGAATATCATTGTTTTATCTCTTTTGGGTTGTGAGGAGTAAGTTTGTGGAACCCAATGAATTAGCAGTACCAGACTATACTGAGCAATACCTTGCCAGATCTGAACCTACCTGTCTGGTCTGAACATCTAGAGAAGAGCTAATGAGAGAGGTTTCTGATCAAGATACATACGGGTTGAGGTAATAACTCTTCTCTCTGGTAGTCTCACATTTTGATTTATACTTTTGCTCCAACTCTTGCATTTTGCAAGCAGGTTAAAGCAATCTTCCAATTTACTTTTGCATCTTGTTTATTGCATCTTGTTTATTGTAAAGAGATTTTTATTATTTTATTGGTTGTTTTGACTCTTGTACTTATGCTTTGTGGTTCAATTTGTAAGTATTGTTAAACAAACCAACAGATAAATAACTACTTTTCCTATTATTTGTTTTAAATAGCCCCCCACTAATAGTTTAAATGTGTGTGTAGAGCTGGGAGAGACAATTCATTTTCTTTTTTACTCTTGTAAGTTGATAGGCTTTTTTCTGTTCAGTTGTGTTCAGTTCTTAGAAACTGCCTGGAAAAGTCCCTGCAGTTTCCTTGATAAAGTTTTTCGGAAGTAGTTTGCCATTGTCTCCTTCCCAAGGCTGAGAGAAAGTGACTAGGCCACCATCACCCTGCTGGCTTTGTGCTCAAAGCAGAACTAGAACTCACAATCTCCTGGTTCCTAGCTTGATGCCTTAACCACTACATGAAACTGGCTCTCAAGTTGATAGATGGTCAAACATAGAAAGTTAAAAGGAGACTGCGTGATTAATCCCAAAAATCTTAACATAAGCTCTATGTACTGTAGGATGTTTACACATAGAAGGATTGATTTTAAGAGGTGATGAGTATACTTTCTGATTAGCAGTGTCCTCTTCTAGGACAATGAGTATACTTTCTGATTAGCAATGTCCTCTTCTAGGACATTGGAAAGCTCCTAGAGATGGCAAACTTTGCTTCAGATTGTACTCATAATAAGAGTTTCTATAGAGATATTAAATAGGTTCCCTAAATTATGTTTTGGGATATTGAGTTGGGCTTAAAAGATTATTTCACTCTTGGTTATTCCCCAACAATCCTTATTGTATCTTTTTTCAAACATTGATTTTTAGAATTTTTCACATAGTTTTCATTGCACTTTTGTAGTCTTACTTCCTTAAATGCCTGGCAGGCAGAGGAGATGATTACGTGATTAATAAATAATATTCAAAGCCCATTGAATTTTTAAATAATGATAATATCTATCTATCTTGTAAGTTTGCACCAATTTTATATATGCCAGTGTGCTGATCTGGAACCTTGTTGTCCAATTTCTAACGTTGTATATTCTCTCTTGAGTGACATCCTATCTTGAGTGACAAGTTTTCAGGAAAGAAGATTCAAAGTTCCTATATCTGAGAAATGTACAGCACTGAGCATAGGATCAATGTTAAGTGTAAAATTATTTCTTTTATTATCACTATTCCCTGAGAGGGGCTTTTGGCAGGTTTTAGGAACTGAGGTTCTTTTAAGCATCTACAGATCCATCTTCAGTTTCCCCAAGTAACTTTTCTAACAGCTTTGAAGGTTAAGGGATACACACACAGAGAAAGGCATACACAAACATCATTCTGAATTTTCTTTTTAGGTAATGAAATCTCCATCAGTCCAACTCTGAACCTGGAATTGCTGGGAAATTCTGATTGCAACAGAAACAACTGAATAGGAGCAGAAGTAAACATTTTAATCTGATTATATAAATGATGATATAGATGATATAGATGATAGATAGATGATAAGTAGATAGGTAGATAGGTAGAGGATAAAACGGCTAAGTCGTCTTTTCGGGGGTGACTCCCAAGTGCAGTCACCAGCCACTTTGATTGGCTGATAAAAGTGGTCTCGTGGTGAGGGGAGTGTGTGTGTGTGCGCTCGCTCCGAGGCCGCTTCTACCAGCTGATCGAAGTGGTTGGTGACTGCACTTGAGGAGCTTCCATCACCCAAAAAACACTGCCTAAAGGCGAGGGGACATGGGCAGCCATGCCATGCCTTGAAGTGGCTGGGGACTCTGCCTTTGAGGAGCTTTCATTGGCCAATGGAAGCAGCCTCGCGGTGAGGGGAGTATGTGCATATGTGCGCTCACCCTGAGGCCACTTCTACCAGCCGATCGAAGTGGCTGGGAACTGCCTTTGGGGAGCTTTTATCGGCTATCAGGGATTCTAGCCTAGTCTACCGGCAGGGCACTACTAAAGGCAAGTTTTCTCCCCACGCCCCGCCCTTCCCTCCATTTCTCTTCACCTCGTGTAGCTCTAAAGAACGATGTGAGAAATGGCGGGGAAATGCATGGTTTAAATAGGCCTAAATTTTGGGGGTGGGGCTTAATTTCACCTCATGCCTACAAATCATGCCGGGCCTTCCTATTGGTGGAGGCCGTATTGTTGGAGAAACATGGTAGGTAGGTGATAGATGATAGATAGATGATAAGTAGGTAGATAGGTATATGATAGGTAGGTAGATGATAGATGATAAATGATAAGTAGGTAGATAGGTAGATGATAGGTGATAGATGATAAGTAGGTAGATAGGTAGATGATAGGTAGATCGATGATAGATAGACAGATGATGAATAGCATTCTTTGAATAATAGTTTAATTTAGAATAAATGTATGAAAGAACTAATTACTTTTTCCATTTTAGGTACATTGTAATCCTGCTCTTTCTCCTATATCCACTTTCTAAATGACCTTCACCTCCCAAACCAAGTTTTCCTCCCTACAGAAACTGGCTTCTTGCCCTGTGCACATGAAAACTTTCCACTCCCACCAGGGCAAATCTTTGGGAAAAGGCGATAGGTCTCATGCTCCATTATTACCACCTTTCCTGCCCCAACACTACGGACAGGTAAAGTAATTAAGATACTTTTGAAGCCAGCAGAGAATCTCCCCTCCCACAGGATCATTTCCTTCAGAGCTTACAATTGCCTAAATGCATTACTGCCTATCTTGTATTCTGGCAAACAGGCTAATACAAAGTGACTGCACAGCAAAGAGCACAACAAACAAATACAATAAAAAACATCTTCAACAAGGCAGTGATGGATAGGAGGTGCCACTCATTTCGCCTAAAGCACAACAGTACAATCATCAGTGCAGTAGGCAGCAGAAAGAAGATACTGCATTTGGAGGGGTTGAGGTGTGGGGAAAGCCTGTGTTTGAACCAAGTGAACCAAGTGAATGTCAACTCCAAAAAGCATTCAGAACAAAACTCTTATGTATGTGGTTATATCCATGACAGTTGTCTTGTATTTCTTCATTTTTCATGACATATATCAACCCTGAAGGAAATCTACTGGTCAGAATAAGACTTCTTCAAGGCAATAGACATAGGATTGCACTGTTATTGCCTCAGATGCAGAAACAATTAGATTTCTCCCTTGCAAATTTGGTTTTCACTTCCTTGTGGCTTGCTGGAATGGTGATAAAAGGGACCAAATTTGGCCACCCTGCTAATGTTTGATGATCTTCAAATATTTGGAATTCTCCAGATTATATTTCCCAGTTCTCCACTGAATCTAAATTTCAACTAAAATGTAATCTAACTGCTGTTAGGTGATAATATGATTAGCTACACTAGAAACATTATTTTTTAAAAAATCCCAGTTTTATCCAAAACAGGTCTGCAGACATATATTCTTCTTCCATTTTCTTCCTACTGACCTTGTGGGGTACATTTAATGGAAGAAATTGAGTGACTCAAGGTTACCCAGAAGAATGAATAGTGATCTGAATCCAACTCATTCCCTGTCAGCTTTTCATTTTAACACAACCAAATAAACAGTTGCAAACCTCTGGTAAATATCTGAGTTAACATTTAAACTGTACAATCACATAGAAAACATTGCACTGTTTAAAAGTCTAATAATACAAGCCCAATACAAGATTTATACTTTCTGAATCTAGTCAGTCAGTAAAGTGTTGTGCAGCAAAATGTTGTGTTTCTTTTTCTCCCCCCCCCCCCACAAGCCTTTGCTAAAAAAAGTAAAATAAAATCCTGATTGCAGGTAGAGGTTTTGGTTCTTCTCTCACTCAAAGTAGCATTACAAGTTAACCAAGTCTGCCATAAAAGTAATTGCATTTGCAGCATGCTGGATTAGTCAAATTGGGATCAATATATCAATTAGTCACATTGTCTTTTGTGCCACTGAATGATAATTAACACAACAGCTTACAGCAGGGTAAAAAGCACAATAAAACCATCACAATCGCAATAAAATAAAAAAGGAAAAAGAAAAGAAAGAGAAAAACCACAATAAACAAAACCAATAAAACTAATAAAGCTCCGTTTCAGAAGAGAAGGCACATAATCATATCCCAAGGCCATTTGGAAGCATTCAGTTTTTACTGTACTGTGTTCTGGAAGACCATCTCCAAAGAGAGCAGCCTTAGTATCTGGAGGAAAAAGCAGCATCTTCTTTTCTTTAGCCTGCAACATTTCATGCAATCCTCCCTCTGGGAGTCACCTGGGGACCCCTCTCCTTGGGCTGGTTCTTCCTGGAGCCGCCTGTGGAAAACCCCGAGTTCAATTTTGAAAATTGGGAACTGTGAATAAAAGATCAAGGGGTGTTTCCTGCCTGTCCACCATTTTGAATGGGGAATTGTGTGTAGGCCTCTCCTTTCCATAGAGTTACCCCTCTCAGTGGAAAAGGTGACTCAAAGTTCATTAAAAGAAGGGGCTGAATATTATTTAGTAAGTCCAAGAAAAGGTTGGCTGGATTCGCACCCCACCCGCAACCCCTCAGCAGAAATAAAGAGCCAGTTTGGTGTCATGGGGAAGACTGCTGGCTTAGAAAGGGGTCTCCAGGCTTGGGAAATTTGGCACTTGTGGACTTCGAATCCCATAATTCCCCAGCCGTCTGGCTATGGAGTTTTGGGAATTGGGGTGCATGGCTCTTGAAGTTCCCAAGTTTGGAGACCCCTGACTTAGAAAAAGACTTTCAGTTCTGCCTTAGAAGTTACTGGGTTCTAAAATAAATATTTGAGATTGGGCAAGGGGGGGGGATAAGATCTCCTGCTTGAGCAAGGAGACCTCCAAGGTCCCTTCCAACCAGTGGTGGGATTCAAAAATTGTTTACTACCAGTTCTGTGGGCGTGGCTTGGTGGATGTGGCAGGGGAAGGATACTGTAAAAACTCCAGACAGAGGTGATATTTGTAGGTTTTCCGAACTACTCAATATTCTCCAGAACTGGTCAGAACCTGCTGAATACCACCTCTGCTTCCAACTCTTGTTATTCTGTATTCTGCATATTCTATGTTGAAAATGGATACAACAAGCAGCTTGAATGAATTTAAGTTCAGGCGTATGAATACATCAAGTAAACGTAGCCCTTTGGCCATCCAGTTCTGTTTTTAGAGCCCTGTGTCTCCAAAGAGGTTGTTTGCTGATATGCAGCATTGTAGTTTAAGAGTCACTTGTGTTTGTCTGGCAATGGAATTGTCCTTCTCAGCAGAACAGAATTTTTGTATGTTCTCCCTGCAACAGCCGGGAGTGGGAGACCCACTGGAGCAGATTTTAAAATACTGCATGAGATAGTGGCAATGGTGACTCCAAGGTGAAGGTGATAAATAGTATTATTCATGTGGAATTCCATTTACTCGCTGTTGGATCTCAGGTACAATCTGCTTCTAGACAAGAAAGTTACTGCACTCCTTGAATTGATAAAAACATTTCTTAGCAAACTCATTCATATTACCTTCAGATGGATTCTGATTTACTTGGAAATGAAATTGTTACAGCTTGATGAAATGTTTCGTGGAAATGTTAGAATATGTTTTTAAATGTGAGTACAATATTTTCATGATGTATTTCTGGGGGATATGGACACATTGATTTGAACAAGGGATACATTCTCAATCATCGATCATCATCCTGCAGAGGAAGATGGGTGGCATTTAAATTAATTAAATAAATCATGGCCAAATGACTGCCCTCAGCTTTATACATTCAAGAACACACGAAGGCTGCAGAGAAGTAGCCCGCTAAACAAGTATGGTATGTCCAATTCTACAGCCAGTTCCTTTATCTAATCACAATGATTCAGGTTGTTCTTCGTGTCTCAGGAACTTTTGCGATCACCACTATATTCAAGGGGAGGGAGGGGAAAATCTCCCCCTCCCTCTACCAAGCTTATGATTAATGATGCTAATTAGACATCCTTTTATCCCTGTCTTTGTTCACCCTGTTTGGCAGACTGACAGAGCCCAGAACATTAAAAGGCAAACTTCATAATCAAGGCAAATGTATAAATGACACATTCAGAAGGGCCCAGAGTACAATTAAGAAGTGTGCTGTTGCTGTGAAATGTTCCCCTCCACTCCCATCTTGGTTGAGCCAGGAGAGAAACAAAGCCTTGCTCTTCCTCATAAAATGCTTTATTTCCTGCTCTCTCCCTCTGCTAAGCAAGATCAAGTCCAAAGGAGTAGTGAAATGTCTGTGCATATCATGTGGCTCTCTGTATGGGATATGTTTCTTGAGAGGAAAAAAAGTAGAATACAGAAATCAGATGGGGGAATCAACCAATGTTATAAGAAGCATGCCATATAGGGGTGACATATAACCTGCCATATAGGGGTGATGTGATAGCAGTGTTCTGCTATCAGGGGCGGCCACAAAGAAGAGGGAGTCAAGCTATTCTCCAAAGCACCTGAAGGCAGGACAAGAAGCAATGGGTGGAAATTAATCAAGGAGAGAAGCAACCTAGAACTAAGGAGAAATTTCCTGACAAGTAGAACAATTAAAGCCCATGTCACACTGCACCAACGGATGCAAAGAGGATGTAAAACGGAGAAAAACACTTGCCATCCGTTGGAAAACGCAATGCATCCATTGTGTACTCACTGCGTACGTCTTTCATACGCTCTATCCGTCAAACATCCGTCTACTGCTATTTCATCCGCTCAAAATTTTTGAGCTGCACAAAACTTTTTTGAGTGGATGAACTTTCCGCCGCATACGATCTATATCCGCAACACATATGGGCAACAAACGTTCTATGTCTGTTGTAATCCGTTACACGTCCGCTGTATCCTCTTGGCATCCTCCAGGCATCCAGCGGAAAGCAGAAAGAGGGAGAAAGCGAAAGGTACGTGGAACGTCCACACAGCCTTAGTAGCACGGACATAGAAAGGATGAAAGCGGATGCAGCTCGGCTATAAAGCATTAAAACGGACAAAACGTTCACATATGGGACGTATCTCGGATATTTAGGATGTCTGGAGGATGTCTAGAGTATGTGGAAGGACACCTAGCAGAAAACCGACATTTCCAATAAAAAGGGGGAGGAAATCACCTGGATCTCACTTTCAGTCCAGCAGCCGTGGTGTGCACACCTCTTCAGCCTTGCTCTTGCTCTTCCACAACATCCATTGATGTCCACCATGGATCATCGCACACTCTTTTTGGTAGCTGCCATCATTCAACACCAGAACCAAGGCCTCTTCAGACTGTTTCACCATTTCTACGCAAGGAGAAGAAGGAGACGTCCAAGAGCTGTGTGGGTCCGAAGATGGATCAGGAGAAGAGTGGAGTTTGGACTCTATGACAAGCTGACGGTGGAGCTGAGGAATGAAGACCCTTGTGCATTCCAGCACTTCATGAGGATGCCACCAGCCATGTTTGATGAAGTTGTGGAGCGTCTGAGACCCAGGTTGACCAAGGAAAACACCAACTTCCATCCCAGCCTGGACCCTGGACTGAAGGTGGCACTGACACTGTGCCACCTGGCCTCTGGGACCACGTACAGAAACATGCAGTATGCCTGGAGGGTGCCACATAACACTATCAGCATTGTGGTCAGAGAAGTGGTGCAGGCCATCATCAAAGAATACGTGGAGGAGCTCCTCCAGTGTCCCACCACTGAAGAAGGCTGGAGGAAAGTTGCAGAGCAGTGGTATCAGAGGTGGAACTTTCCCCACACCGTTGGAGCCATAGATGGCAAGCACGTGGCCTGCAAAGCTCCAGCCAACTCAGGGTCCAATTATAACAACTACAAGGGCTTCTTCAGCATCATCCTCTTCGCCATGGTCGATGCTGACTACAAGTTCATGTACATCGATGCTTCAGGCAAAGGGTCAGCTTCAGATGCCCAGATATACAACGCCAGTGACCTCAAGGATGGGCTGGAACGCAACCTCATCATGGGTTTTCCAGATCCAGACCCCCTACCCAACGACACACAAGATGTGCCCTACTTCATCGTGGGTGATGATGCCTTCTCCCTCAGAACCTACCTCATGAAGCCCTACACTTCAAAATACCTCACCCATGAAGAGTGGCTGTCCAACAGGCTGTGCAGGGCAAGGCGGGTGGTGGAGAACGCCTTTGGCATCCTGGCCAACAGGTTCCAGGTACTTCTCACCACCATGCAGCATCACCCAGGGACTGTGAGGAGCATCATGGAAGCTTGCTGCATCCTACACAATCTCATGCGCACCCACTACCCAGTGTTGTAGAACAGGCTCGTGGACCGTCAACAAGGGAATGGGGACATGGAGCCTGGTGAATGGAGGCAAGGACAAAACCTGATAGACACTGTGGATGTGCAAGGCCCCAACAGAGCTTCACGTGAAGGGAAGAAGCAGCTCAACCTCCTGACACACTGGTGCCACTCCCCAGCTGGAGCAGTGGAGTGGCAAGACAGGATGATAGATGCTTAATGGATGCTTCCTTGAGCCTGTCTCATCACACTGATGAGATTGTGCCATGTATGTTGAGTGGCCCTACAATGAATAGGGCATTAATAAAGAGCTTTGTTTATTTTGAAATGTGTTGATCAATGAATAAATTGTTATTGACAATAAAGGGCCATTTGTGTGGCAGCTGGGAGGGTGGATCATACAGTCCCACAATGCTTGCACTGGAGGTTTATCTTTCCCACAACTATCCTTACCCATCCCACAACTATCCTTACCCATCCCACAACTATCCTTACCCATCCCACAACTATCCTTACCCATCCCACTGCTATCCTTACCCATCCCACAGCTATCCATCCCACAGCTATCCTTACCCATCCCACAGCTATCCATCCCACAGCTATCCTTACCAATCCCACAAGCATGCAAAGGCTTAACCCTTTTTTCAAAGTTTTCACCGACACTTTATTAAGTAAAAAAATGAACCAAGTGTGAGAAGCAAAGATAACCTTTATTAATAACAAACTGTATGACTTTATTAAAAAGCAAAATGACCCAAGTAAAGTGTCTTTAAGCAATGATAAAGTGAACAGGTAACAACTCAGTCTCTGGCACTATTCTCAGTCACTCTGAGGCATGTCCATGGTCTCAGATGTTAAGCGGGCAGGGACTGTGGAGGTGGCTGTGGCTGGAGTGCTGGTCTGAGGCGCCATTGGGGTGCCTGGCCCCGAGAGTACAACAGGAGATGGTGTGTTCAGGAAGGTCTCAGAGAGCTGACTCAGTCCCGTGAGGTTGAGAGGCCCTTCATCAAGTACCTGGGATGTGAGGCCCAACACTGATGACAGATGTTCTGATGAAGGGCTTGGCTGTGGGGTGGAGGAAGGAGGAGTGTAGTGGGGCTGTCTGGTCTGCAGCTGGGCGAGGTGAGGCGTCTGTGGCATCTGTGGCATCCTATGAACCTGGGCCTGGACTGGGAAGGGCTGCCTCTGCTGTGGGAAGTCCTGGTAGTGGTAGGCTTGGTAGGTGAGGGGCTGTTAAAATCCGTAGAAGGGCTGTGACATCGCCTGGGGTGGAGGAGCAGACCTGGAGTGGGTAGGAGCAGGTTCAGCTGGGCCTTGAGGGTGGTGCAGAAGAGCTGTGATCCTCTCCTTCATCACCTGGTACTGGGCCATGGGCAGGTCCATGAGGGTCTGGCTCACGTACATGATGAAGGGCTTGCGGTTTGAGGATGGTATGTCGAAGTGGACCAGCTGGGATAGGAGATCTGTGCTGGCTTTGATTGTGTCCCTGATCTCCAAGAGGACAGTGTGGCTCTGTTCCTCCGGTCTGCCTCTCTGCCTGCTTTCTGTGGAGGTGGAGCTGGGTGTGGGTGTGGGTTGGTCTCTGGTGGCTGCTTCTTCTTGCTCCATCTGAGACAGGGGATCCTCCACGTCCTCCGGCATGGGGAGTGCAGCTGTCGGTGGGGTCTCTGTCGTGGGGCCCTCCAAAGACACCTGCCTGGACATGGTAACTGTCTCCTGGCTTGAAGAGGAGTGGCTCTCTGTGGGCTGTCTGATGGAGAGGGTTGACAGAGGGGCTGCTCCTCGGTGACGGATCTCACCCTCCAGGAAGCTGCACCTGGCCATGACATAGGTCTCCCGGTCAGTGAGCTTGACAGCAGCCTGCCCAGATTTCTTCAGGTGCAGCTTGCCATACCAGGTGTCATGTGCTTCCACCACCCCAGGAGGACATCTGAAATGTAGCCCAGGCTCTCCGCCTTCTGTCTCCAAGCCGCCTGCTTTCTCTTGGTGTCGCGATAGAGCCTGTGGCCCTTCCTCCACAGGTACTCGTTCTCCCTCAGCCATTCCAGCACCTCCTCCTCATGGTCTTCGGAAATGGAGTACTGTTTCCTCTCCCCCTTCTCCTTGCCTTGCCTCTTCCTCCCTCTGGCAGGGCCTTCAGGGCCTTCAGCAGCAGGGCTTTGAGGGCCTTGGGGCTGGTCCACCACAGCAGCAGCAGCAGGAGAAGCAGCAGCAGCAGCAGGAGAAGCACCAGCAGCACCAGCAGCACCAGCAGGAGAAGCACCAGCAGTAGCAACACCAGGAGCACCAGCAGCAGCAGCACCACCAGCAGCTTCAGAGTCAGCGCCAGGGGGTGAGATGGTGGTTCTGTCCTTCTTGCCAGGGCTGGCAGGAGTAGGCACAGGCTTTCTCTTCTTCCCCATGGTGTTCTCTCAAGATGTCTCTAGCAGCAGGTCTTTCCTCTGAATGGTGACTGCTTGCGAGCTGCATCCTTTTATATCCGCGGATCTGACGCAAATCATTCTCCCCTCATGTGCAGTGAACGCTTTGCATCCACTAGGCATCCGCTATGCATCCGCTATGCATCCTATAGACGTCCATGATGCATCCGTGTCATCCGCTAATCATCCGCTCCTTCTGCTATGCGTCCGCTTCGCTATCCTCCCCCGGAAGCCCTGCGGATGTGTCATCCGCTTCCATCCGTTTTCATCCGCTAGGCTTCCTACGAACATACGCTTTACATCCCCGCTACATCCTCCCCACGTCCGTTCCTTTACGTTGTTTTCTGTTCTGTTTATGCAAATTTGGGGCACTTTTGAGAGAGGATAACAACAGATGGAGCCACCCCTGAAATTTTGCTCGTCCGCTGTGTCCTTTTTGCATACGTTTTGCATCTGTCAGCCAGTGTGACCTAGCCTTAATCAGTGGAACAAATTGCCTCCAGAAGTTGTGAATGCTCCAACACTGGAAGTTTTTAAGAAGAGATTGGATAGCCATTTGTTTGAAATTGTATCAAGTTGACATACTGCTTAAGTAATTTAATTGGACTAGATGACCACTAAGAACTCTTCCAATTCTGTTATTCTGTTATATTTAGAAATTTGCAATGTTTCTTGACAATCAATATAACTATAGTTCTAAAAGTTATTTAAAGAACACTACTCTGTTTTGGAGTTTTGCAAATCTAGACCCACCAACTCATTCATACCTGTTCATATCCACACATTTATGGGGAGTAGGAAATCCTTCAGCTGGGAAATTTCTGAGTTGAAGTTGGCATGTTTATATACCATTTTCTATTTCCTTCTAAGGAGAACCACTTTAAGTGTAGGGCACCTTCTTTAAGGTGCCCGACACTTAAAGTGGTTCTCCTTAGAAGGAAATAGAAAATGGTGTATAAACATGCCAAGTACAACTGCCCTTTTCTGCTTCTGATGCTGTTTTGCAGAAGAGGGGAGAAAGATGGGTTCTCCCTTGGTGTGGTAGGGTCCTTATTGGATTCACCTTCTAATTCCCATTGGTCTTTAAAGCTCATTAAGTTAAAGCGATTGTGACTGTCCCTCTTTCTCAACTTTTGCAATCTCTTCAGGGAGCTATTACAAGTCTAGTAAGAGCAAAGAGATAGACTGCAGTGCTCCAAGTTCCTGGAAGAAGGATGCAATAATTAATATCAAGCATTAATCATGCCACAGTTGCCTGCCCTTTTAACATTAAAAGCTGCTCTTCGTTGATCCCAAATTCTTCCTTTGCCTTTCTCCATAAGAGAGTTGCATAAGGGAAGTTATTTTGTAGAGTGTTGTGCACACTTACTTCCAAAGCCTTTCTGTTCAATCACTAAATCTTTCCATATGATAAATGAGAGTGGATTAAGTGGAGAAAATTAACAAGCATTTGAACAATGCTGAGGATTCAAAAGAGAAAAAGAAAGGTGTTTGTCCTATCCTAGCCTTCGATGTCTCAAATGCCTAACCCAGAAATGGGGAGAGGGGACTACGTATATGGTTCTTTTTGAAAATGCTTGTGGTCTTTATTTTTTTCCCCTGGCTGTGCTTTTAGTTTGGGATTAGACAAACAAAGGCTCTTTCACTTCTTGTTGTAACACTTCTGTTATAAAGATTAAGTTGCTTCTAGCTAGATAGGACAATCTGGTTCATCAAACAGGAAAGCATAACTGGGCATTAAAATGAAGACAAAGGTGAAGAAGAGATGTTTCAGAGGTTGTATTTAGCAGGTTCTGACCACTGGTCATGGAAATTCTGAGTAGTTTGGAGAACCAGCAAATCCCACCTCTGACTGGCCCCGCCCCCATCTATTCTCTGCCTCCCGAATCCCAGCTGATTGGCTGGGTCTTCTTTTGTTGCCCTGCACAGGAGAACAGAGATGGAAAGCAGGGTAATGGAGTGGGGAAGGAATGGGGATTTTACAGTATCCTTCCCCTGCCATGCCCACCAAGCTATGCCCACCCAGCCACACCACACCCACAGAACCAGTAGTAAAAAAAAATTGAATTCCACCACTGGATGTTGGTACTGTCTACCTGCAACTGTCACTCTCCTTTAAGTCTTCCTTGGGAAAGGAAGGGCAGCAAAGTTAAAGGGTCCCAAGCTCATCAGAGGCAAAGCTAATTGTGAAGAACAACAACAGAGAAGAGAGTTTTTCACACTGACCACTCCCAAAAAAAGAAGTGATGCATTTCCTTTAGAATGAAAAAAGACAGAGTGGTTCAGGTTTCAAAGCAGAAATAGGCAATGTGCTATATTTACCTCATACATTCAATTAATATAGTTGTTATATAATTAATATAGACAAAAATAAATTATCAGAATTATAACCCACCTTTATACCTACCTTTATATCTATTTACT
>BLBF01000021.1:20988001-21009435 GCA_015471245.1 Laticauda colubrina | reverse complement strand
AAGGAAGGAAGGAAGGAAGGAAGGAAGGAAGGAAGGAAGGAAGGAAGGAAGGAAGGAAGAAAAGAACGAAGATTTTGAAAAGCCCGCATTAGCCTGAAATGTATTATAATATTTAAGGGATCTCAATAGTTCTCCAACCTGCAAATTTTGTTCATGGCTGGAATCACAAAAAATGAGAGTATTTCCAGTTGATGCTGAAGCATCTTGGAGATCCATCAATCCTGTGCTAAAAAATCCCAGGTCAGAGGACCACACCAACTTCCAAAAAAGATTTCTGCCCTGCAAATAGATCACAAAGGACATTTCTCCATTGGTGACTTACAGCTTCTTTCTGACATCATCCAGGCACCATTGTGATGATTTAAATCCTGCCCTCAATACTGTTGGGCAGAAAGCTGGATGGATTACTTTACAGTTGCTATACAAATCACTAGCCAGGATTCTGCCATGCTGAGAAAGGATTTGCCAACATTTATGTCAAACCTTTGACTTAACATTTGAACTCACTACTTCTACGACTTGCAGGATGGAGGATATTTGTTATAGGATTAGTGTGAAAGATGCTGAGGTTAGGGCGAAAGACTCTTTAAAGGGATCAGAATATTAGGTTACATTCCTTAAAAATGAGGGCATATCCATCCTCTTTGCATCTTTAGCAGTTATGGAGAACCAGTTCAGAATGATTATGACATAAATATAGTCCACGGAAAATGATAATTTTGCAAACTATGAAAGAGGAAAAAAAATAAGAGTTGGACAAGGACAAGAGAGAATTGAACCAGGATATTTTTAAAAAATGAAATTGTCTGTGAGAGGGCATATCTTCGGAGATCAGATGCAAAGCAATGAATCAGCTGGTTTATCAAAGTACTGAACTGTGAAGTCAAGTTGTATAATTGTAAATATATCCAAATATTGGAAGTGGAACAGGAGGCGGGTGGGGGGGGAGTCTCTAGAGGTTTCTCCTTACAAAAGGAAGCACTGCCCTTGGAACTTCTCACTGCTTGGGGAACTGGGGCATTCATAGCAATATTCTTGCTTAAATAGATACAGTTGACTGCTGGGCTTCAATATTAGAGATCTACTCAGCATACACCAGCATTATGTACACGGCAGATGTAGTTAGAAGGCATGAAAAATCATAATTATCTCCATGATTTGATGCTGCCATGCCCAACATGATGCCACATCATCCACAGCAGCTGGGAGGGACAGCCCTGCTGCTACAAAAGTCAATTCTTGCTGAATGTTCTCATGCCAATGGGATTGGCTCTCCCCTCCTTGTGCCAAGAGAAGGCATGTTACGGCCCTGACAGCCAGGGAATTCTGGCTAGCGGGGACCTTTGCCCTTTGGAACATTTTACCTCTGTCCCACACCCACCCCTGAGTGGGGTCAGCTCCCACCCTCCTGACCCTCTGCCAGTTGGCCTGGGGCTCCAATGGGGGGGTATCATGCTGGAGATGATTGATGGATTAAAACAGATCTCCCCTCCTCTCCCCCATTCATCCTACTCCCTCCCTCCCAATCATTTAGTTATAATTGATCATTTGTATTTTTATAGTATTTTATTTTTATTATATACATGCATTTTGTATTGTTTCATTCTTTTTAACATGGTAAGCCACCCAAAGTCGTCTCGCGTCCAAATGGCTGGCAAATAATTTTAATTTTTTTTTTAATAGAAAAGCTCACAATTTGTTTTTTGAACCTCAGTTTTCCTAGTCTGCTGGTTTTGTCCTGCCTTTTATTTGACAGAGGTACACTATGCATGTTCAAGATGGTGTAAGGGTGAAGGTATTGGCTTAGGAATGGGAAAGCCTGGATTTAAGTCTACTTTCAGGCCTTAAATCTAGTTATTCTCACTCAGCCCAACCTAACCCACAGAATGGCTATGGAAGAAATTTGGGACAGGAAGTCTTGAGCTCCTGCATGAAAGCCAAGAAACAAATCTAATCTAATTAATTAATTAATAATAATCTGTTTTGCACTGGGAAGGGCTCAGAAAATAGAGAGACTTCAACCTTAAAAAAATCACTAAGTTAAGTCACTTTTTCAATGCAAACCTCTACATGTTAATTGAAAGTTCATTTAATTTGCTGGGATATATTGTTTAATAAAATTGAATATCTCAGAGTTTGTCAAGTATAATCTTCTCTAGCCTCACACCTTCCTCACTGGAATAAAAAGGCCCTGCTTTCTTGAAGGTAGCTTCTTGAGACAGTGATCTGTATTTTTATATTTTAAAACAGATGTTCTCCAATCTGTATATTTCTCAAGATTAAGAATCCTAACAGTGGAAGTTCATATTTATTTGAAATGGGATGTATGATGTCATTAAACAAATATGTATAAAAATGAGTGTGCACATACTTAAAAGATTTTTATCAAACAATGGCAAATAAGGAATGGATTGCATACTTGCTATTATTTATTCCACCTGTAGTAAACAGGCACAATATGATTTCCTTTTTTATTTTCTATTGGGAAGAGCAGCTATTGGGTTAGCATTTTGTATCCCCATCCTGAGCAGTCCCACTCATTTCTTACAATTCATGCAGCTTATGAAACACAAATTTTAGAAATGGGATTTTGACTGTTTGGTTACACTTGCCATCTTATGGTATTGTCTTTTTTTACACCACCGTTTTCACCATTATCCTGCTGTGGATACTCAGGCTTAAAATACAAACTTTTTTTCACCTTCATGGAGGGTAATCTAAATATTCAGAAGGAATCTGTTCCCAATAGTAAAAAAGTGAGGAAATAGAGCAAATAGAAAAAGACAGTAAGGAAGAAGATCAGTGAGGGAGGTTTATAAACTTAAGACACTAGTGTCCTTTCTGTTTGGGTAAGTGCAGATTTAAGAGTTGTGGTGGCACAATGTGTTCCGTCCGGAAAAACGCGAGGTAGACCGGGTTCCAACAACAAAGTCTTTATTAAGTAACACAGTTGGGAAAACGGAACATTGGCTCAGGCTGCGGCAGCCTTTTATATGTTTTTCTCTGCCGGCTTTAGCCAATGACAGGTATTTGATATTTGCCGCCTTTTTAGCAGCTATGTGGCTTGGTTCCTATTGAACCAATCCCCATTCGAGTTCTTTAGCCAATCAGAATTCAGTCTTTAGGAGTCTACTATTTTTATACAGAACACAATGGTTAAAGTGCAGTACTGCAGACTATTTCTGCTGACTGCTGGCTGCCTGCAATCTGGCAGTTCAAATCTCACCAGGCTCAAGCTTGACTCAGCTTTCCAATCTTTCCGAGGTGGTTAAAATGAGGACCCAGATTGTTGAGGGCAATAGGCTGACTCTGTAAACTGCTTAGAGAGGACTGTAAAAGCATTGTAAAGCGGTATATTAGTCTTATTGCTATTGCTATTTTCCCATATTTATTTGAAATATTGCTATTGCTTAAACTGCTTGATTTGTTGAGAAACAGATTTCTCTTGGCTGATATGGATTCTGAAATATCCAGAAAGGTAGCCAGATTTTGCGTAATTACTATTTCTATTAGTCTAGAAAAATTCAGAACCTTTGTTGCAACCGTTTGTTACCTACATCTTATATAAAGACTACACAGGTATCTTCACTTGCTTTTACCAAAACATGTATGTCCAGCTCAACCATATAATAAGAGGTATGTTATTTGTTCTTGCACAGTTCAGCAACCCTTCATGTTTTTTCATATTGGTGAAACCAACACATACTTTAAAAAAAATAATTTATTTTCTTTTCCCATTATCAACGGATTTCAGTGCTGCATCATTGTGCTATATATCTTTCTCCATTTTAACTTGTTTTACTTCCCTTCCTTTTTCTTTATCCTTTGCTTGCTATTGCTTGGAACTTGCACTGTTTTTGTTATTTAATCTCTAATCTTACACACAGCTCAGTATAATTTATAATGTGGAAAAAAGTAAGAGGGAGAGGGGGAAGATGTTTGTGTGTGTGTGTTTTCTCCCCTGGCCCTGCTTTCATACTACAAAAATGCAGGCTCTTCCAGTGAAGGTGGATGTAAGAGACAGGGCAGAAAAAAATAATTATGCTTCATTAACTATGGAATTTGCTTCTGCATCTCATAGTGTTGTCCACCGATTTACGTGGCCTTGAAAGAAGAATACAGAACACTCTAGGCACAGAGGCTATCTGCTCTCTCATTCTCATAGTCAGTTTTTGGGGTAGTGTTTTCTTGTACGTTCAGGTCTCTGGCAACAATTATTGTATATTTGCCAACTCAAGTGTTATTTTTATATTCTTTTTTTTCAATTCCAGATTTTAGGCTATACTGTGATTTTATAGCTGCTAGGACAGCATCCTAGGAAGTAGGCAATTCCTCAGATTGTTCCCTTGGGCATCAGAAGAAGTAGTGCCAACTTCATAAGAGGAGTTTCTGGTCCTGTCTCTCTTCTAGTGACTGGATGCTTCTTTTACACCACCCCAAAAAACTGATGTGGGAAAGACCCAGAGGCAGAAATTGGGAAGGGGGAAATGCTAACAGAGCTGTAGATCTTTTTGTGAATGGTTCCCTATATGCTGCCATGACCCTCATGCTGGGGGGAAATTAAACCACTTCTGAAATTGATATACAATACTTCTGTGTTTATAAGAGTAAGGTAACCAAAACGGCAGTAATGATAATTGTAGATGCTTTGCTCCTCTGACCCTTTCAGCTCTACAGTATGAAGGTAAGCCCAGCATGGCACTGAGTGTGATGAAAACCGGTTATCTGCCAGTTATTGGAGAACAAGTCAGGTTTTATGTTTGGACAGGCAAACTAGTTTGTTTCATTCATTCATTTGCATCTAGTAGAATGAGACATCTTCTATTTTATTTACTTAAATTATACAGTTCCCTTGGGAGAACACTGAGAAAGTTATCTTTTCAGGCAGAGTTCACAAGGGCACAGATCACTAAAGTCCAAACTATGCACCATTTTGCCTTCCTGAAATATATAATTTCCATCCTTTAGGAAATGAACATCTAAGTATTAGACTCACCACATGGAGGGCCATCATCAAGAAACCCTTTGATGGCCAGCAGAGATGGCCTGCGGTGTCTAATAAGAATAGATAAATTTGCATCAGGGAACTGAGGAAGTCCCCAGAAAATATAATAAAAGAAATCTGTTAATTAATACAAAGTGACAACTACACCAACTCATTTTAGCGAAGAATTCAGAAATATTTACAGAGGGAGGTGGTGTAAAATGGCTTCTGCAGTAGAATTCAACAGTCCCAAAACTGCTTTTTCAAGAAGCAACTTTGACTTTCTGGTTTTTCTTTGAAGATGTTTTGCCAAACATCTTCAAAGAAAAAACAGAAAGTCCAGTTGCCTCTTGAAAAAGCAGCTTTGGCACAACCATGACCTGGATGACTGAGAATCTTCATAGACATTTAGAAATAGAATAACCTAACCCGCTACTTAGGCCGGAATCTCTACATCAGTGGTCTCCAACCTTTTTTGTACCAGGGACTAGTTTCACGCAGAAACACTTTTTCAAGGACCGGCAAAATCAGTTCTTCCCCAATAGTAAAGGGCTTCTTAGCTTTAGCAAATATAAAATATATATTTTAGTCACGATTATTCATTCTTTGCAGCCCGGTACAAAATGATCCACGGACCGGTACCGGTTCGGGACCTGGTGGTTGGGGCCCCCTGCTCTACAGAATTCAAAAGACAGCCTATCTTAGTTTATGTATCCCCTCTATCTTTCAAATTCTCTAAAACCTTCTCTAAACATTGTGTTGTCTGGGTATTTAATTTGCTTAACAATACAAATTACATTCTTAATCTCCACCCCTTTTTTCCAACCATTGATAAAATAACTCCCATCTTTGATAATATTCTACATCCTCTTTCTGTTTAATTTTCAATGTCAAGCTATCCATTTCTGCACAATCTAGTATCTTCTCGACTATTTCTTTATCTCGTGGTATATCTTCACTTTTCCAGTATTGTGCAAAAATAATCCTCATTGCGCTTAAGACATATTAAATAATACTTTTTTGTATGTTTTTTCTGATATTATACCTAATAAAAGCAATTTAGTTTTTAAATCTACATGTTTTCCTCAAAACAAATATCCATGGGTTCTAAAGGGTTTGTGGCAAATCTGTGACAAGGCCCAATCAAAATGCAGCCCTTGACGCCTTCAGAATCCTCTCTAGCAGCCTCCCCATCCAGTATATCTCGATCTTTCTTCAAATCTACAGTCCTAACCTCAGTCCAGGATTTAAATCTGTCCCACGACACTCTCTGCCTTTTCTTTCATCACCATCGCTGACCTGTCTTCAATTTATGATGTATTAAAATGCCCAGTTTTTTTTCCTGTAAAGCTCTTTTAAATGTAGAGGTAATGAAAGCCCTGTTTGTGCCTTCTTACATCTCTCTTTCTCTCGTGACCTCTGGCTATGCATCAGGAGGAAGTGGGCAAATGCTGGTATTTTTATTACCCCAGTCCCAATCTGCTGCCAAGGCTCTGCGTCATTCCTCCGGGAGAAGGCTGTGCTCTCTCTTCTGAAAAGGAAGATAAGCCTGGACAGTTAAAAGAGAACTGTTCAAGGAGCCTGCCAAGAGTCAGAGAACTCTCCTGAGTAATGTCCAATGTTTTCCCCAAAACTTCTCAGAAGACCAGTGTGCTGTCTCTGCATTTCCTTTCTCATCAGGCCTTTTGCCAGTGGAGAGCCTTGGATCTCTCCTTTCAAAACAACCTACCGTATCATCCTTCGGAAGATGGATGATAGATCCACACATTATTCTGTTTCAGGGGTTCATGAAATAGATTTAACTCCAGTCCAGATACAGTACTAATGCCATTTACTGTTACATGCAGTGAAAATTAAAAGAAGCTATTCACGTTTTCCAGGAACTGTCAGAGTAACCATGGCTCAAAGTCAGTAAAAGGACAGACCAACGGAGATATTTCTCAGTATTGCCCTCTAACCTATGAATTCCTTTCTGAGAGATAAAATGACTAATTTCTCTTGTGGCTGCTTCTTAACAGGTTTTTTTAAAATCCCCCTGTTCTCTCTATCTTTGTTGCTTTATGGCATGGTGAATTTTTTTATTGTCTCTAATTTATTTATTTTATTTAAAATACCTTATATTTAATCTGATTTTAATTAATGTTTTGTGTTTAAGATCATGGGAAGATTATGCCTTCAAAGAGTAAGATGTGGATTAAAAAGAAGTTCTGAACTCCCGCCATGCCCATTCATAGTTGGTATGCAAGGCTTGTATTATTTATTAAATATACGCACATTCCCACTCTTTGTCTGAAAAACTCAAACAGAAAAAAGTCTAATGTTTTTCCTCATAGCAAGCCTGGCAATAAAATTAGGCAGATGTAGGCAACCTATGGACAGATGTTCTAGACCGGAGATGCCAAAATTGCGTCATCACAGCAGTATCACATGATATATCTGGACTTTTCCCCTTTTCACTAAACCAGGTGTGGGCGTGGCCAGTGCGCGACACATCTGGCCCAAAGGCCCCGAGTTTGACAGCCCTGTTCTCAATGATAATTCCAAGTACCATCAGCCATGACTGGTTATACCATATGGGAATTAGTTTTCAAAATATCTGGAGAAAACTGTGTTGCTTGATTCTGTGTCAAGGTAAGGATAAGTTGACACCCCCTCCCCCCCCAAAAAAAAAACCCTTTTGCTTGAACAGAGTTTTATATCTACAATAGGTCTCTCTATATACTTTAGTTCAGTATTCTAATTATTAGAGAACAAACTAATTTCAATACAGGTAGTCCTTGACTTACAGCAATTCATTTAGTGACTGTTCGAAGTTGCAACAGTTCTGAAAAAAGTGACATGCCCATTTTTCACACTCACTTTGATCATGTGACCATGGGGATGTTGCAACATCCCCATGGTCCCATAAACAAAATTCAAATGCTGTGGCAACTGACACATTCAGGTAGTCCTTGACTTACGCTCACAATTGATCTCAGGAAGGAAAAAAACAAGCATGGGGAGGGGGCACACCCCCACGCTACATTTTGGTGCCTTCTGGGATTCAGGGAAACCTCCTGCAGGCCGTTTTTGCTCCCAGAAGACTTCCCTGAGGCCCAGAAAGGCAAAAAATGGACGGAGTGGTGGGGTGCTGTGCCCCCTCACCTCCATTTTTTTGCCTTCCTGGGCCTCAGGGAAGCCTCCTAGTGGAAGCAGTAAGGGAGGGGAATCCCGGCACAGCTGATGATAGGAACAGATGATCATTGGGAGAGGAAAAAAAAGAAATACCTTAAGGAGTGACTGGGTGGGAAACAATGAAGTCAGCGATGTCGAGCATGTATGCAATATTGCGCATGCGCGATAAGGACTGACCGGGTGGGGAGGGGAAGGGCAGGTGCAGAGAGGTGGGGACCAGCCAGAGGCATGATTTGCCAGTTCTCTGAACTGTGCTGAACTAGTCCGAACCAGTAGAATCCCACCCCTGGTTTTGCCCCATTTTACAGCCTTTCTTGCAACAGCTGTTTAAGTGAATTAAGTGTTGATAAGTTAGTAACCTGGTTGTTAAGTGAATCTGACTTCCTCATTGACTTTGCTTGTCAGAAGGTCGCAAAAGGGGATCACATGACTCTGGGACACCGCAACCATTATGCATGTGAACCGGTTGCCAAGGGTCTGAGTTTTGATCATGTGGTTATGGGGAGACTGCAAAGGTTGAGACTGTGAACAATGGTCATAAGTCACTCTTCTCAGTGCCGTTGTAACTTTGAACGGTCACTAAACAAAGAGTTGTAAATCAAGGACTACCTATATTTGTGATATTTGCAGTCTCCTGGGATCATGTGATCACATTTATGACCTTCTGATGAGCAAAGTCAACCAGGAAACCAGATTAACTTCACAAGCATATTACTAATTTAACAACTGCAGTGATAACAACTTAACAACTGTGTCAAGAAGGGTTGTGAAATGGAGCAAAATTCACTTAATAAATATCTCACTTAGCAACATAAATTTTGGGCTCAGTTGTGGTCCTAAGTTGAGGACTACCTGTATTGTTAACTAACAGCGTTACAGCTTTGAGCTCTGCCTAAATGTAGCTGAAGGGATACATCAGTCCAGAATTTCACTTGTAGTCCTCTTCTAATATTAATTCTGATGGGAGAAACCAGGATCAGTGAAACATCTCTTCAAGATAACTCTTGTTTTTAGAGTGATCGTGTTTCTTTTTATCCACATTCTCCCTTTAATCATAACCATGTTAAGCTCCATCATTAACTTGGCCATGTATAGTTCAGTAAAAAGCAAGATAATTATAATAAACCATTAAGAACCATCTTAAGAAAACAAGGAGCTTTAAAGTTGTCCATCATCAACCATCAAGTTAGGTAGCAGATTGAGTAGGGATTCATGTCTTCATCGCCATTTAAAGCATATGACATCAACATCTTTCAAATCTGTATGCATCTCTACATTATTTCATGAACATTTTTAAGATTTGATATATATACAGTCGAGCCTTCTTAAGCGTGACACTGACGTTAGCTACGGTATGTTACCTGGGGATGGTGTGATCAGCAATTCAATTTATCTGAAATATGGCAGGGTGGAGAGAAGGTTGTTTCAGAGCTGCATCATCATTCCTAACTTTTTGCTATCTAATTCAGAGTTGAATGAGGCTAACCTCTAATTATTGATATAATTAGAAATCTGGGCTACATTATGCATCATCTCTCCCAGTCAAAGCTATGTGTACTTATCTGCGGGAAAGTCCAGTGCAAGAGACTGGACTTACTTCTATGTGGACATAAAGACTGATGCAGCTTTTGCAGGCATTTCCAAACTTCAGAAAGTCTCTTGTTTCTGCTGAATTGACCCCAAGTTTTCTCACCTCATTTTTGTCATTTTGCTAAAGGATATAAAGGATTCTGGATCACATTATTACTATTTAGTATTGATTACCCCCTCTCCACTTCATCACTTTTACAACTTCAAAACAATAGTGGCAGATTGAGACAAACTTTATTTCTTTGCATTTGATAGGACTTGGGTAAGAATCCTCATAGAGAGGGGCAATTCATAAGAGCTCAATGCTCCAACATTTTCATAAATGCCCTAGATAGAAGGAACGCTCATCAAATGTACAGAAATGCACTTCAGTGGCAAGAATTTAGGAAAGGAAAACCAGATACATAGGCAGCCTCTGCATTGGGAGCAATACTTGTAAGAAGAATCCAGATGTCCATAGAGTATAGATTAAGTATAAATATGCTTCAGCTTCCAAAACACCCAATACAATCTTCGGTTGCATCATCAGAGGTATGGTGTTGTGATTCTGGCATGTGATAGTTCTGCTCTGTGCTGCATTGGTCAGACTGCAATACTATAGTTCTGATTGTCACTATATAAGAAGGATGTAGAAACACTGGAAGAAATGCAAAGAAGAGCAACAAAGATGGTGACAGTATTGGAGAGGATATCCTAAGAAGAATAGTTAAAGGAACTATGCATGTTTAGCCTAAAGAAGAGGAGGGTAAGGGGAGACATGAGAGGAAGAAGGTCCAGTTTTTTTCCACCACAGTGCTTGAAATTATGGTAGGATAAGAATTAATAGGCAGAAAATTTACAAAAAGACATTTTGTTAAGGTATTGATTTAATAGCTGACCAGCTGTTGTAAGGCTGCTGTAAATGCTGATGCAGTGAGAATGAGTCAGCAGGGTATTGGTTTAAGATTGAGGATGGGTCTCACAAGATTTTACCACTTTAAGAAGCTATATATATATAAATGAGGCCATGAGAGGGCGTATCTCTCTCTCCTTGTGTTCTGTCTCCATTGTAATCCTCAGTGCACAATAATGAAGACTGATTGCTTGCCAGGTATTTGCTTGCCATGTATATGTATGTATATAGCTGTCTTGTATATAAACCACTGTTAAATGACAAAGCCTCTGTGTGCTGTGTTTTGCTCCTGGATTGTCTCACAATAGTAGTCATGCTGCAAACATTCTGACACATTTAAGCCTGAAATCAGAGGAAATTTCCTGTCATGGGTGCTCCTTTTTTACAGGTTTTCAAGCAAATGTTGGACAACCATTTATCTGGAATGATATAAAAATGTGTGTATGTGTGGTTGAACTAGAAGATCCCTTTCAGCTTTATGATTCTTTAATGATTCTATTATTCAGTTCTTGTCGTCTCGTGGGAGCATTAGGAGATAGCCCAGCATTACAGTTTGAAGATCATCTATGCCAATTGCTGAAGAAGCTCAGTCATCCAGGTAGAGTTTTCTGGAACTTGAGTCATGGCAACTGGGCTCCCCCCCCTTTTTTTAAAAAAAAATTGAAACATTTTGCTGTTTATCCAAGTAGTTTCTTCAATCTGAGCAAGTTGCTTAGGGGAACTCAATGTGTCAGTTAGCAAGATAAGTCAGTGACATGATTGATAAATGATAATTTCTAGGCTGATTTCAATGAGAACTAAAGGTGTGCCTTGCTCATTTCAATCTTTTATTATGGTCACGGACTAGAATTAAACATTAAAACATTCAAGAGCAAGGCATGATAGTGTATTACAATTAAGGGGGGGATCATTGAGGGCTGATAAAAATCTGCCTAATTCTACAGACAGAACAGAATTTCAGACAGTAGAACAGAATTTAGGTATGTTCAAAGAAACTGTGTCATACTGATCTCATAGTAACAGTTGTCCATGGAGAAGCTATAAAATGTATTCATGAATCCTTATAGAAGGTACAATATAACTGTACACAAGCTGTGGTTTCAATGACCCCTTGTTCACAAGACAATCTCAGATCATATGGGACTTTTTTTGTCCCTACAGAACCACTAAGGGGAAAACATTACAAGAGCCTCCGTGGTGCAGTGGTTAGAGTGCAGTACTGCAAGCTACTTCTGCTGCAGCCAGCTGACTGCAATTTGGCAGATCAAATCTCACCAGGCTCAGGGTTGATTCAGCCTTCCATCCTTCCAAGGTGGGTAAAATGAGAACCTAAATTGTTGGGGGCAATAGGCTGACTCTGTAAACTGCTTAGAGACAGCTGTAAAACACTATAAAGCGGTATATAAGTCTAAGTGCTATTGCTATTGTTATTACAATGTGCTAGAGTTAGTGCCCTCTGAAATTTAGAGACAGTTATATATCTCTAAAGTTATATTAGTTATATCTCTTCTTCCTGGTTTGTGAACAGGGTCTTACTGCAGACCAGACAGATAACCTGCCTTGTGGAACATATACAACCTCGGCAGTCAGTGTACTCCCATTGAGCGTGAACCTCGATGATCAAAGCTCTTGACGTTGGGAGATAGCAACCTCCCACCTCTTCTCCTCCAACCCTGTACTTTCAGGCTCAGCAACAGAATATAATGGCTCTGGGGTATTGGTTAATCATTTCAAAACACGTTCAGGGTGAGCAATTACTGCAGGCTCTTTTCCAGCTTATCACTGGAAAGTGTTGAAGGAAATAACTTCAGGGTGGTGGATGCTCTCTGCAGCTCATTGGCTTTTGAAGTTGCAACCTAAAAGCCCTCTATTAAGAACCCATAATAATGTAGTTGAGAAAGTGGGGGCATGTTTGCAAAAACATCTACCATACGGTTTGATCCATCTCACTGGCTGGCAAAGGACTGTGAGAGGAGGACTGAGGGAGGAAAGTTTATTTAATTATTCTCAACCAGTTTTTCTAGACAGTAAATAAAGAAGAGGGTCCTTGCCCTTAGGAGCATGCAACACAAACTTAGTCTCAACAGTGTTGATAGGAATTCAGGAAAGGAAGGCGGGGTGAAGGGATAGGCAAGAAGAAGGAACATACACATGCTTATTGGCATTCTTTGGGTTCAAGGAGGGTGCACCAAATGTTCAGGACAAACATCCAGGGCTATCCTCAGCAGGAAAATCTCTGAAGGCTGGATTAGCATAATTTTAAAGTACGCAAACGAAACGAGGCACATTGTCACCTGAAGAGGGAAAATCCAGGTTGACATGCTAAGTTTGAAGGGGACACCCTGAAAGGCCATAAAATATGGACACAAATAATGCTTAATTGCACAACTGTTTCTGTGAATGTGTATTAAGGACTTAATGAAAAAGTGGGTTTGATTCCTAGAGGACAAGTGAGTAAGGCCAATAGGTGACATCAGAGTAGAGCAGTGATGGCTAACCTTTCCGTCCTCGCATGCCAAAAGTGCGTACATGTGTGCCAACACCCATAAGGCAATGCATGTAGGGGGCCCAGGTCTCTGCACATACACGCACAACCCCCCCACACTGAGCATTTCTGCACATGTGCATGTAACCCTTCTGTGCACCCTGCGCCTTTCTGTGCATGCATGTGCATCTCCTGTGCGCCCCCCATCCACATGCATGGCAGCTAGCTGGTGATCAGCTGGTGGACTGGTGGCAGGCGCACATGTGCAATGGAGCTGCTCCAGGGTGACGGCTCGCGTGTTGGTGAAGATGGCTCTGCGTGCCACTTCCGGCACATGTGCCATAGGTTCACCATCACGGGAGTAGAGCAAATCCATTCAGGAATGGATATGATTAAAAAGAAAAAGTAACTGCAAGGAGTCTGCCAATGATACATGTATATCCTGATATTGGCTTTCTGTATTCAGAAAAATGAGCCTTCTTCTATGTCCTTGAAAGTTATTTCACGTATGTACTCATACAGATTTCTGAAAAATGTACCAACAGAATAATTATTTGACCCACTTAGATTTTTTTTTAATATTAGATTTTAAAACTGAGAAAGCTGGATTTTGCAATCTTCACATCTTAAGGTCAATTGACATAGAACTATCTGTTAATAGGCACTTATTCTACATTATTTATTTTTATTTTAATCTGGTTTTGCAGTTAGGACACCCACACTTTGCATCTAGTCAATGGAAATCTTAACACAACTGATCTTTAAGATGTTTAATAATTTCAAGCGTACGTATTTAATATTACTTTCAATACTTTTTCTGCACTCTTCTCTAAATTGTGCTGTTCACATGGGTTTCTTTTTATCCACTGCACAGATAAATTGATGTATTTATTTACAGATAAAGCAATTCAATTTACAATATCACTGAACAAACTGCTAGCACAGTTAATGAAAACCAACATGGAACAGTTGGTAGAAAATGAATTTAGATATGGGACATGCAAAGTTTCCATATCTAACAATAAAGATCTGTGAGTCAAAACAAAAATGAATATTTGCAAATATTTGATATGTATGGAAATGCCTGACTTCCACACACAACTTTTGAATGATAACATTTTAAATTAAAAAGAAAAACTTTGTGTGCATATAGAATATACAGCATTACAAAATAGACAGTTAACTTTGATGATGTCCAGCATGGTTTGACATCAATCATGAGTTAATATTATTGCATATTCCCTATGAAATCCTATTGAACATTTGTTGCCATTATATGTCACTGTTACATGGGATTGATTTCATGCCAACATTGAGCTGCTAATCACCACCATAATGTCAAGTGCAAAGAACAGGAACAGTCTCTGAATTCAAAACACTAGATATTTTATTATTGCTACCTGTATCCTGTACAAAAAATGTATGAACTGGTCAGTGCTAAATTGGTGCTAGATAAGGGTCAACAGAATTGACAGGGGACTGGAGTTAGGTCTTTTATGGGAGCCCAAAGATTCCAAACTGATGATATGCTTAACTCTGCCTTATAGCTCAGCCTGCTCATCTTTTATATATTACTTATTAAATAATCCAACCTTATTCACTATCATGAAATGTCAAATATGGTGATCAGTTAATTACAATATATAAAACACAACAGCTGAACAACATTTATACACAATATATGTTCTGATAATATCAAGAATTAGTTTTTACAAAGAATGCTGATAATCAGATCATTTTTATTCTAAATAGTGTCATCTTGGATTAACTCTAGACTTATTTATTCTACTTCAGAATTTTATAAGTTAACACCACTTTAAGCTTTTTAGGGCAGGCTATTCCAAAAAAAAATCACATCTTCTTTGTACTCTCTCTCTCTCTCTCTTTTTCTTTTGATGTGAGTAGAGAAACTTGGCATTTAATACCACCAAAGAACAGAGAACACATGAAAAAAGTGTACATTTTGCATACACTGCTATACCAGGAGTAAACTTGTATAATCCTCTGCAACTGGCTGTAATAAAGCAGCTAGTGTTCTATTTCTAACTGGGAGCTGAACAGTATATAAATAAAAATAATTACTATTTTCTTTCTGCCTATTTATTACTTTCAGAAGGAAAAGATTTACATGGGTGTGAAAGGAACTTTAATGCCGTCCAACCAATTCTTGTTTCCTTAATTAGTTCAGATATTTAGAGCCATGTTTGCAAGATAGACATAAGTCTGAGACATTGGCAAAATTAAAAGCAGCTGGAGGAGAGGGTGATTTGTGAAAAATGGGAAGCTACTGGTAGGGAAAAGGTTAAACTTCTCTTTTCATCTTCACTTTTCTAATGCAAATTACGGAGTAAATTTAATGTAGGCATACACAGACACCACTGGACATTTTTTTCTGGAAAAGAGACAAAAGCCTGAGGAATTCATGTCAGGGATGTAGTAGGTTGTTTTAGTCGAATGAAAAGAAACTTGAATTTTAAAATAATTGTGAAGTGGTTGGGAATCTGAGGCAAAGAATCTAGTTAAATTAGCTTTAGGAAAACATAATACATTGTGAAACAGTTTTTTTCTCATTCACAAAAGATGTTGGTTGTGATTCAAGGATAAGTCAGCAATATAATATTTCTATTATTATGAGATCAGATATTGTCTCACACAAGTTTTAAAAGCCTTTCAACTATGCAGACATATTTTCTATTATCAACACGATTGGGAAAAAAAGTCCTCTAAAACAGTGTTTCCCAAAAATGGACATATTACTCCAAGTAGGGTAAAAACAGTTTTTCTTTAGGAAATGATGCGTGAACCTATTATGTAATCACAACAGAGGTATTTAAACTGACTTAAAGAGTTGAACTTACATTGGGTAAAAGGACTCTCTAATAAGCAGCTCTGGGTAATGAAGGAAAAAGATTGGGAAGCACTGATCTAAACTAGGTACTTAAACCTAATCCATGTATTTAGTAATCAGCAAAGAATTGCACAGCCAGTTTAATGTAGTGGTTAAGGTATCAGACTACAAACTGGAAGACTGCTGAGTTCTAGTTCAGTTGTAGGCATGAATCCAGCTGGGTGATTTAGGCCAGCCCCTCTCTCTTAGCCCTAAGAAGAGGACAATGGCAAAGCACTTCTGAAATCTTGCCAACAAAACTGCAGGAATTTGTCTAGCAGTTGCTAGAAATGATAGGAAGGAAGGAAGGAAGGGAGGGAGGGAGGGAGGGAGGAAACAAACAAACAAACAAACAAACAAACAAACAGTTTGGTTTGGAGCAACCCCCAAAATGGTTCTCACTTATCCAGGAGAGTGTTTTCCAGAAGAGAACCTAATACTTCCTTTATGAGAAAGATGTTTCTTAAGCATCATGCTTTCAAGCCAATAATAATAAATGAAATTAATAAGATATATGTATGTAGGTCTCTCTCTTTTTGCACTCTTTATAATTTCCTAATTTCAGATATTTTTATCTCACATAAAAAAGAACCCTTAATATTTTGTCTGATATTATTTTTTGCTCCTAATTCTAGCCTCTAGCTGCTACAAAATGTGCTATTTTAACAATTACTGCCTTCATATTCACTGTAGTGACATTGCATTACTGATTTGAGATCCCCACATTACATTCTATCAATAACTGAAGCAGGCCTGTTCACTTGCCAAAAAGTTCTTTGAAATCAAACTTCAACACAGAAGAATAAATTAGCACAAAATAAGCTAATACTCATAATATATTCTTGCCTCAAAACTGGGCTTTTCTGTTTGTACAGTTCAGATTTAGTTTGCCACTGAAAGCTAGTACACAGCTTTCATTAAATTCCATCTAAGAATGGATTTCAACACACTGTTAACAATCTGTCCACATAGTAGTAAACTCATTCATTAGAAGCCTTCATGCCTTAGAGAACTACGGTCCTTAGATAAGAAAAGATTGTACAAAAACAAACACTATATCATACATAACAGGTCAAAAAGATGCCAGAATCGCTCAGATTTCCACCAACAGTATGTCATTGTACAAACATTCAAATTTGACCAAAGGGACCAAATGGTTTTTACATCTCCAATTTTTACTTGTCCAATCTGTGGCCAGCAATAAACTGCTCGGTTCACCTGTGACATTACAACTGCAGGCATAACAGTTGATGACACCACAACCTCTGCAAGTTTCTGTTATGACATCAAATAGCTATTTTCTGCTAATGTAAATTGAAAATTGTTCATCTGATATTGGTGACAACTGAAGTCAACTTGCAAACCTGTCAGTTCAGTTCTAAGTATGTATATGTAGAGGTAGATAGATGGATACACACTCACATGTATTCATATATAAATACATCCCTTCACAATCATCTTTGAAAACAGCCTGCCTTTTCTCTCAGTTGGTGAATTTCTTACAAAGGCAAATGCACAAGCGAATCAATCAGATAGTCAAAGTTCCAGCACTTACTTTTCATAGTCATGCTTGCAGTAGAGCTGCCTGTTACGACAATAGCATGTGCCTGAGAGAGGTTGGAGGCAAGCAGCACACTTCACACAGCCTTCATGCCAGGACCGCTCATTTACCCGCAGCAGGAAGCGATCTGAGATTGGAGTGTTGCAACCAGCGCAAACCTCCCGCATTTTCGATTCTGAGCCTAATGGGAGAAAAAAAAGACGATCGTTGACAATCTCAGCAGACTTATATATGAGCAAATACATTCCTCAAAGTTCAAGGTGAAAATCTGGGGTACAGCACAGGGGTAGGGAACTATAGTCCCCCCCCCCAAAGGTCTTTATAGTATAGCCATTAGCATGATTGAATATTGAAATTTGTGAAGGGGACAATTTTCTATCTTTGAATTGAGAATGTTACCGTGATTACCATGTGATCCTATGATTGCCTTCTAAGAATCATGTGCCACTGAAGTCTACAGGATTTACTTCTACTATGTACAGGATAGCAATCAGGTGACTTATAAAAAACATTCAGGTGCCAAAGACTCAAATAACAAGTCCCAAGGACTCACCCGTATCCTGCAAGTAAATTATATGTAACTGCAAGTAAATTTGTACAAGTCTATTTTATTTGCATGGCATGGATTAGACTTTTTAAAACTTTTGATGATTTAATCTTGTAAAGTATGAATTTTTGATTCAACCATATGTATATATGCATTTACTATTAAGTAGTACATATTATAAATATTTTTCAGGTGAGATACAAATAAAATCTCTTTTCAGTTGAGCTTGATTCCTGGTGATGTCATAGAGAGATTGCTAAAGCCAAGGAATTAATTGTATACCCAGTTTGAGAATTTGGAAATTGCAGTGGGCATAAATTAAATAAACAAAGAAGTAAAATCCATAAGGATTCTATTTCATGTCCAAATCCTACTTTTTAAAAAGAGGTTTCGCTTATTAACTCTAAACAATCCCCAAATCTAGCATCCATAAAATGTCAGAGTTCCAACATAATAAAGTACAATAGTTTAAATCCAAATCCTTCACAAATCCTAAAACTCAGAAAATATAATCATCCTTACCCTTTATTCCTTCTAATTCTATTGTTGCTATAAAAAATACTGCTGCTCATCTTCTCATAGTTCTCCATCTATCCAGCTCTCCAGCAATTCCATGCTTTCCAGATGTGCTAGATTTCAAATGTCATCCTCTAATGAGGCTGGGGTTGAAGTCTGACATCTGGAGGGTTACAGTTGTGGGGAACGTTAATCTAGTCCATTTCCAGGATTTACAGGTTGAAAAGATAATTCATTTATAATCTTTCCATTTCTGATATTTTGACATAAGCAGGACAGCCTCATTTCAAATTGGCTGTGTGTGATATACAGCATCATCCAATTAGGATTATCAGTGAATCGACCTATGCCAGCCCTTCAATGGCTTCTCAACAGTACACATGGGTTAAAAAAACACCATCCAGCATTGAAGATTTGCTTTAGGAAAGAGCTAAATAAGGCACAAAATTTTAGTCAGATGGAGTTCATTCCTCTTTCAGGGCTGAGTTTGGTGGATTATATTAGGCACATTTGCTTTTGGTCTCCCTTGATTTTATTTTCATTTTTAAAATTTTTATTTTGCAGGCTGTTTATTATGTATATTTCTACCTAGCAGCATAGACTGAAGCTTCTGACCACATTGGATATTATGCTATGTTTAAACAGAAAAGTGGTGCAGATGCATCAGCCTATTTGCCTTCTTGCTGCTGGTTTTTAGCATGCAAAAAGAAAACTGGTGCATCTCTTTTTCAGGGCAATGGTTTCTGATTGCTGGTGAAGATTGGAGGCAAATGCCTGGCTGGTGTTGCATGAATTAAAAAAAAAAACTAGGTTAATTGCTTGAATGGTCAGTTGCTTCATTGGTCGCCAGACACTTCATCTATTGGTTTTCCCCAGTCAATTGAACTTATTAACAGAGTATAAAGGGAAAGTGCATGGAAAATTAGAGGCAAATAACAAAGAGATCACAAACACAGAGTTACAGCAGAGCCATTAAATGAATGTTGAATTTAAGATAAGTCACTGCTAACTCATTCTTCAAATAAAGCAAAAAGAAAAATTAGTATGCCAGTTAAGCAGGAAACATATTTATCCTCGTTTATCAAAACTGAGAAAGTTTTCTGGGCAAAAGAGACCTTTAAAGAAGATGGGCATAATTGTTCTGAGTAGAAAAACCAGACTGATTTTAAGAAGGGCACTGAATGAGACTAGGCATTGTCTTAGAAAAGGAATTTTTCACTTTGAGACAGAAAGCTGGGGGTGCCTCTTAAGATGGGACTTGCCCCATGGAGTTTTGATAGCAGGCATATATTAAACAGAATAAACTGACAAGATTAAAATGTATTCTAAAATCTGTAGCTGAATCTCATTAGGCACCTCTCGATCTTTTCCTATGGATTTTCAGTACTCCCATAGTATACAGAACAAAACGTTAGATTAAATTCAAACAACAAATCAGAAATCAGACTTATTTTAAAACAGAGAAGAGCAGAACTAAACCTTTAGATTCCACAGCATTTAGGTATCTTTCCTGCCCATTGAAACAAAGAAATAAAGCAGTCTGGGAATTCTCAGAAGGAGGCAAACATAAGTAAAGCCCTCTTGTCCATTTGCACTTTGATCATTTGTCTCATTGTGTGTTGAGACCCACAAAGAAGTCATAAAAAAATCCACAGATAGCATTTCTTTGTAACAAATCTTTGTACTGTTAACTGTAGGGAAATTTATCCTGTTTTATCATTCCATATTTAAATTATTTATTTCAGAACTATTTCATCATTTTGTGAAATGTTGTGGGAGTGTTCAACAGGATGACAAGTACAGAAATATTTCTCATAACTAAATAACGGACTTCAAAGCTTTTATTTCAACTTCAATTTTTGTAGAAACAAATGAGAGGCTGCTGATAATGGAATCTTGCTGATAAATTACCACCAAAGCAGGGGTCTTGTTTTCCATGGCTGCTTACAGAATTGGCTGTTGGCTCTTATTTCTCCTGCCTGAATTCAGTTTTAGCTAGATGTAGAGCAACACCTGGTGTTATATATGAGCAGCTTATTATTTCTTATATTGTTACTTTTACGCCACTACATCCAGAGACAGGTGCTTCAGGAGGTTTCTGTCTCAGGCACAGAAAGAATTTGGCCCACATGTTTTTGGTTATTTTTAAATCTAACTCAGGTAATACAATTCTCTCTGGCCGTGGCTAAAATCCATTGAGAAGAGAGATAAATTAGATTTTTAGTAAAGATGGATCATGGTTTGGCTGCACCCACTCAGGGCTGAGTGAGACCTGAAGTATCAAGCAGCTCTTCCAGCTGCATTCCTAGAAAATGTTGCTGGCTCCTTAGTGGTGCAAATGTGTACCACAATATTAAGATATGGTGAAAAATAAATCCCAGTAAAATTGAGTGGTTCTGGAAGTTGTTGTTGTTGTTGTTCTGTCTGGTTTACGTGGGATACCATCTTTGATTCTGGGGATGGTTGCACTTCTCAGGGAAGAGCTAGTGAGCATTTCACACAGATTCATCTTGTGCTCCAGTCAGATCAATTTCTGGACTGAGAAGCTATGCTCACGATTACTCATTCCTTGTTGATTTCCCAGTTGGATGACTGCAATGCACTATATGTTAAATATATATAACATATATATATATATATATATAGCCTGATGATGGCAGATGAGATTCTGCTGAAACGTTGCTACAACTTTAACAGAACTACAATGACGTGGGATAATACCCGAAGGAAGCTGAACAGCACACATGTAAGTACCCACGAAAACTTAAGAAAATATATATATATATATATATATATAT
>BLBF01000021.1:20969018-20987601 GCA_015471245.1 Laticauda colubrina | reverse complement strand
TATATGCTGTTCAGCTTCCTTCGGGTATCATCCCACGTCACTGTAGTGCTTTTAAAGTTTAAACTACAATGACGTGGGATAATACCCGAAGGAAGTTGAACAGCACACATTTAAGTACCCGCGAAAACTTAAAAAAACATATATATATACAAACTCTATACAGAAGCCTGATGATGGCAAATGAGATTCTGCTGAAACGTTGCTACAACTTTAAAAGCACTACAATGACGTGGGATAATACCCGAAGGAAGCTGAACAGCACACACACACACACACACACACACATACACACACACACACATATATATATATATATGTCAATTGCTCACAAGATAATAGATATAAGTAAAAACATAGTTATGAATACATGGACACATATAAGAAAAATATAAAAAAATATAAGAAACAATAGGACAGGGATGGTAGGCACGCAACGCCCCCCTAATATGTAGGAGTTGCCCTCGGAGACCATCCAGAAATTGGTGGCACACACAGTTTTGGGTACCCTACTGTTCACCCATATTACACCACTGCTGGATAAGCTGCGTAGGTTTCCAGTTTCTTTCCAGGGGTGATTGAGGGTGTTGGCTATTAGCTTTAAAGCTAATATTAGCTGACACCCGTAATGGCACAGGCCAGGTTATTTGTGGGACTCTCTCCCACAAATTAATCAAATGATTAATCAAATGATTAGTTTGCCTCCTTTCCCTTTTGCTCACGTGTTAATTCTTGATGGTCAGTTTTAACCTTCAACGTTACACAAGTACAATAGTTTATTCATTCAAGTCTAGTAAAATCAAACCAAGGCTTAGTTCAATGTGTAAACCAATACTAATTTTAATATATTGAAAAAATATTAAACTAACTACTTTAGTAGTATATACTACTAAAATATATTACTTTAGTAGTAGTGGGGGTCATAAGTATATGAAGAGCTGTCTTAGAAAAAACAAACTTTGCAGCCAGAATTTATACAGGAAAAATCTATCATCCTAGGTTTTTTTCTTGCTGAAAAAAGTTCTAAATTAAAACTGAATGGGTTACCAATCTGGCTTACAGGACTTACATCAACAGTATACAGTTTAGGTCTTTATTCAGCATTAGCTATGCCAATTTAGACATGAATTATTGGGTTACAAGTCACACCTCGAGGATTACTGGGTCACAGGCATGATTATCTTGAAATAGCTTACTTTTTATGTTTAAAGAAAGGTAAGGATAAAAGAACCAGGAGGTGTGTTTCACTTAATATTTAATTTGTTTTGATCCAAAAAGGAAACATGTAGGGGGATATAATGGTATTCAATGAAGAGGGAACAGTTCAATTTTTATTCTCGACCACAAAAACAACTACAATTGACTTATTTAATTGCTTATTACTACTGATCAGAACTCCAATCAAATAAAAAGAGGTGGGAACCCATGAAAGAATGCAAAAAAAAAAAAAAGAAAAAGAAAAAGAAAAAAGACCATTCTTTACTTTGCAAATATCTGACTTAAGCATATTACACATATATATTAATCTAAGAGAGACATTAAGCAGGTACATTATTAATTATCAACCCTGGTGAAAAAAGAATGAGAGACATCTTCCCATCCATTAGCATTTGAATTATTGGAGTGAGAAGGCATGTTTTGATAGATCTTTAACATATTTTTAAATTCTAAATGTGAAGGTATTTCACTTGAATATTTCACTTGATTGCCTTTCAGTGCAACATAAGAATCAACTTCCAGAATTCTAAATATGCATCTTCAACCTTAAAGGTGCAACTTCTGATCTATTTTACATATTTATATCAATTTAGAAATAAGATTTGCTGACTTTGGTGGGACCTGTTCTATTACATATATATGGGACAGCAATTGTACCCTCCCCAAACCTTTCATTTCAAGCTACATGTATATTATCATCAAAATAATGGGAATAAAAAGGGCATCAGTAAGAGAAGAGGAATTTGCAAGTTTAGGGGAAGGCAACATTTAACAGAAACTGGGAAAGTATTTGTGGGTAGGGGACTGTAAGAAAGAATTTTTTCCCAACAAGCCTATGAAGACTATGGGTGTTCAATGGATAAGAAATTCTGATTATGAGGAGGGAAGGAAGCAATAAAGGGGGATATAAAATGAGATTTAGCATTCTGGAGAAAAAACATGTCTGAATCTGACTTGGAACATTTTCCTTGCCACACATCATTGCAGCTCTCATTTGTTTTTGATTGTGTTTGTACTACACAAATAAGTACATCCTGCTGTTAGCTTCTGTATGGGTTACTTGAATAAATGAAACCTTTTGTTGTCTTTGATGGTAATTACTGGCAAGTGAAACTTGCAGCAAGAATGCTCCAATCTCTTTTTTCCCTTACACAGCAAAAAATTAGACTTAAAGCCAAGTTGGTTTATGTTATTGTGCTGTCCTTTCAGTTGCCAATTGCCAGTTTTCATTCAATCCTCCAAGTGTTTCTGAACATGTCCACTGTTATTACTTAACAAAGATTGTGTAATCTTAGATCTTGGGACCATGATACACATTTGACAGAGATGGATTATGAAAGATTGTGGTAGGTGCGCGACAGCAAGTCTTGCCCGATCTGATGTGTTGATGGTTACAGTTCCCAGAATTCCTAGCCAGCATATCATGACATCAGAATGTCAGGATACCTTCTCCCAAAGCATTTCAAGGACAGCACCTTGAAGAAAGCTGGGTTAATCTACCACCACAATATAAAAACAATGAATGGTGCACCCCTATTGGATATTCAAAAGAATAGCAAATCTCATTATTGCCATGTACCTTCCTGAAACAAGAGAAGCAACTCCCCAGTTTACACACTCATCATAAAAGCCTTTTCTTTGGAAGGGAGGGGCATCAAGAGCGGCAGAGACGTGGTGGCAGAGTTATTGCTATGGATAAGGCATAATTCTCAGGAGAAGCAGCACCTTTCAAACTGTCCTCCTCTACCTGGTTATTAAAGGTAGGAGACCCCTGTCCTCTTTGGCATGACAATCATGCTCTCTGATTTCTTCATACACAAAAAAACTATTTTTTTCATCTGAGCTAATTCAGAGTAAGTGAACCAAGCAGCAGCGAGCATAACTAAATAACAAAGGTTTTATCAGAATCAGCCTTGCAATTCCTTGGAGCTTCACTTTCACAGATATTGTAACTGGCAATATATTTCTCTTCCAGTCTTTGGCAGATTTAATACACACCCAGACCCACAATGAGGGCAAAGGGAGATGGTAATAGCTGGGAGCAAGGCTTTTTCTTCTAACCAAGGTCTGTTTTGCTCCCCGCATCCACAGCCTGATCATGCCTGCATTCAGACCGAAATTAAAAGTCATAAAGAAATGGAGATGGTTTGGGCTTTGTGAAAATAATCCTCTCTTGTGCAGTGTTATTCCTGTTTATTTAACAGCAAAATGCTGAGGTTTGCTGCGTAAGTGGAAACTCTCTGGCATAATTGTCCCAGAGATACCATTTCAATGGTCTCTGTACTCCCTTCCACATATTATTTGCTTCCAGATTGTTTATTTGAGAGTTACTGAGTGGGATATATTTTTCCCCAGACCTCATCAGTGCTTACAGAGGCAATTCAGGAGTGTTTTGCAGGCTGCGATCCTATACAGACTTACCTGGGAGTAAAAAACCCTATTGAATAAAGCACAGACTGACTAATCTACTTACTCTTCAGTGCCATTTGCAAAGGAGTGCAAAGGAGTTACATGCAAAAGAGACAGAGGTCCTTATCCTTGAAGAATCAGGAATGATTGTAGAACAAAATACGTTTTGACACAGTTCTTAAAATAAGCAACAGTCCTTCCTTCTTTTCCACTTGCTCACCAAGCCTAGGAGGAGGCTAATTTGCAGGAAATACTTAATTTAATATAGCTGCTTTCTCTGAGCAGGGAAACTTCAGAGGTGTTTCTTCTGTAATTCCCACCTAGTTGAAAGCCATGCCTGACAGCCATTGTAATAACCCCATTTAGTTCTTGATCAAATTGGCTCACTTTGGCAAATACGATCACTTGAGGCTTTCAAGAAGAGACTGGACAGCTACTTGTAAGAGTATAGGGTCTCCTACTTGAATAGGAGGTTGGATCAGATGACCTACAAGGTCCTTTCCAACTCTGTTATTCTGTTATTCATTTGCATGATCTTCCAGGCAAAGAATTAATAATCTTTCAGGGCATCTCCCATACCATCTTTTGTGTCTCTTCTTGGTTACTGCTATGTTCCAATTGTATCCTTCACTGTATGAATATATAACACAATTTAGGGCAAAAATCCCTCCTCTGGATTCATAAATGTCCACATGCATATCTATATATGAAAAAAGGAAAGATGCTCAGCAATAACAGGTTCCAAAGTTAAATTAATATTTTGCTTAAAGTCTCTAGTTCTCATGTTTCCTGAGAGCAGCACTAACACAATGTGGGTATTTATTTTAAAAGCCTTAAAAAAAGAGCAAAAGCAATCATAATATTTGTGCACTGTTTCTCTAACCCTAATATAAATTGGATATTAATAAGTCAGTTTCCATAATTATTTCAAAGATTTATTACCATTACTATTATTTTTGAACTTTTTTATTGGAAAAAAAACCCTACAAATTTGTTCAACCTAACAGTCTGGTACCTTTTGAATTTCAATTACAGAGGTTTCTTTCTCTGTATGCTTTTTCTATCAACTATAGGTTTTGTGAATTTACAGTGAAAAAGCTGGTTTATGCATAAAGTTAGTACTTGAGATGCCCTTCTGTTTATTTGGTAAGATAATTTAGACTCTCTCTTTGGTTAAATTGAAATAACACTAAAGCGGCTAACAATATATTCAAATTCAAAAGGATAATAATGTATGCTGTGTCAGTATACAAATATGTGTGAACTAAGCAATGAGAGGGGTAGGAGGGATTGGAAAGTTGTGGGGGGGAGAATCTGGAAAAAGCCAATGACACTTCCAAACTGCTGCCAAAGAAATCATAAGGATGTGTACATGAAGTCTCTTGGAGGCAAGCTCAATTGGAAAAATATTTTTACTTTTTGAAGGTAGGAAGAGAATTCCAGAATGGAAGGCTTGAACGAAAGGAGGGAAAAAAAACAAGTATTCACCCTCTCACACTTGAACTTTATTTGTTAGTATAAAAACAGGAAGAGCTTGTGAGATCTCTGGAAGATAAACTCACCCTTACATGAAATTGCATGCTGACTAGGCAAGTCCAATTGTCACAACAGAGTTACATGATCTTGTGATGCCGTCTAGATTGGTCTGAGCCTAAGAACCTCTGAGAAAGTAGGCAGTTTAGTTCCACCATCATTGTACTGAATTCCTGTCCCAAAGTAGAGGGTGAAAGCTTCCAGGAAAGTCATGGGAAGATGGATGTGGATGGCGATCACTACATTCTTTGGTAAGGAGGTTATTATGCTATCTACCTTGAAAGAGAAAGTGTTATATTCCCTCTTCAAAAAGCTATCACTTGACCTAATTATTCTTATCAACTATTGGCCTGTAGTTTTAGGGAAAGTTATTGAGAAGGTGGCAGGATTGCAGCTGCATAATACTCTGAAGTAAGTATCTTCTACCTGGGTTTGAGCCTTGATAACTCTAGTTGTTGACTATAGAGTACTTGGTGGCATTAATTGGTATAAGCAAGATATCCTTTGGTCGGCTTATAAGATTTTGAGATGGTGGACACTCATTGCAGTGATGGAGAAACAAGACTTTAATTTATCCATAACAAAAAAGAGCGGCTCAGGAAGCCTCCTGATTCTGGAAGTAATCCATGCTTAACTTTTGAAAGGGTTCTGCTTCCCTGCTTAGAACCCAAGTGTCATCCTCCTAATACATTAGAGTCATTCATAGCTTTGTCACCTCATATATGGACTGTTGCAATTTGTTCTACATAGGACTGTCCTTGAAGATGAACAAGAAGCTTCAGCTGGTCTGGAGTATAGCAGACCCAATACTAACAAGCATGGCCTGTTTTCCTCCTGTAACACTACTGAGGACTTAAACAAGTTGCCAATTAGCTTCCAGGTGCAATTCGAGGTTATCTTCTTTATAATTCTTTGGGCTTAGGATCTGGGTATTTGCTATTCTACAGTATGTAGAATCTACCCACCTAGTGAGGTCCAAGATAAAGGGCCTATTCCAGCTTGCCATGCTGAAGGAATGTCAACATCAGGAACCCTAGGGGTGAGCCTTCTTGATGAGTTTGACCCTTGTCTCTGGAGCAGCTTATCTCCAGAGATAAAGATGGCCTCATCTCAGATACTGATCTGAAGGGCAGTGAAAACAGGGCTTTTAAGGAGGAGTTATAGAGAAGAATGAAATATTGCTTTTCTAAAGAAGTGATGACATGGGGCTGAATGATTGAGATTGTTATTTTTTGCTTGCTTATTGGTATATACCATACTTTTATCCTTAATTGAACCACAATTACTTAAGTTTGGTAAGCTATTCAAAGTCAAAATATTGGATAGCATGGAAGCTTGTGTAAATAAACAACTAATCAACAAATAATGCTCTTCATTTAAACCAAGCTGTATCTTGTGTCCAATAAAGAGACTTTGGCATTTAAAAGTGTTTGACTTAACTCATTGTTTTTATGATTCTATATCCAGCTTTGTGTCTGCTTTACTAAAAGTTTCTTGACATGTGAAAATATTACACCTCTCACTGGCATGAAAAGTTATTTTTATGGCATAAAAGTTATTTTATGCCTCTGGCTTAATTTTTCTTTTTTCTTTTCATATTTATTGTTGCGAGGAAGATGAGGTCACAGTTTGTTCTCTGATTTGACTAACCTGGCATCGACCCATGTCAGAATGCAGAGAAAAAACAGATCAGCTGTAGATATTTTGCCCCCTGAAGTGAAATATAAGAGATGGGTCCCCTTCTCTCCATTCCTAAAGCAAAAGACCTGGAGATGGGACACCAAACACCAGTTGGTGTGAACTTCAGCCTTGGCTATGAGGACAGCAAAGCAATTCCACTCTAAGAAGGCACAGGGCATACATTAGAGTCATATGTCTTTCACATAATTAGAGTCATATGTCTTTCACATAATATCGCTCCACATTGGTGGCATTCATATAACCTAGCTACTGAATTTAACTATTTGGGGCAGTTGCATCAGATATTGAACCACAAACAGTTGAATTCAGGCATCATGTCAAACTAACAAATAATCAAGGTTAAAACTAGCCAAGTTTAATGTGTTATGCGAATGTAGTCTTTATCTCATGAATTCTATAATTGACCTATTCAATCTATTCCATAAACATAGAAAGTATAGAGTTCCATTCTCATCTGTCAGTGGGGGGCAGTGTAAACTGGGTTGACATAATTTATTTGAGTAAAATATAGGGATTAAATCAGAGTTCCCCAAAGTCATGCTACTCTGGAACAAATTAGCATGTAAGGGACTAGAGGACTGTACAGGGTGTACGCTGTACAGTCTTGCTATCAAGCAACATTCTTTGGAGCTCAACACATTTCCCTAAAACCAGGAACTTACCATAGCCCAGGACTGGCATGGCCTGCTGCAGACAAGAGGGGGCCTCTTCAGTCTTCATCCTCCAGGCCTGGCAGCAGAAGATGGGCCTGTCAAAGAGAAGCTAGTCATCAAAATAGGAGAGATAAGGAGAGACAGAGTAGCTTATGCTGTACTCAGATGGAAGAAAGTGTTTATTTTCCATCAATCCATCTTCAACCTGCCAGCTAGGAAACTCCAAATGGGGTAAATAATCTAGTTAGTTAGAGACTGTTTTGGATTTTGGAACGGGACTGTGATCATTTGTTTTCTAGCCTCATAACTTGTATGCATCTCTAAAAATTACATCAGGGATAGACAATCTACAGGCAACATATCATCCTTGACTGCAAAAAGTTCAGCTCTTAAAATGCTTGAAAGGTCTATGGCAATCTGTGGATGCTATCACAAGGTTGCCGATGACTTTTTTCTCCACCAGGTAAACCTTAAAAAGTTTTTCAACAGTAAACACTTTTACTGTTCCTACAAATTTCCAAAGAAACTAATGAGCTGCTTTTTGCTGGACAATTTGAAGCAGAAGCTGGACAACTGATATATTGAAATAAAACGGGCAGCAAACAACCCAAATAAATAAAATGCCTTTGCTCAATTTCTTGCATAAAGCTAGATGTTGCCCTAACTAACTTTGATTTTCTTTTTCATCGCCATGATTTTATGACTATGCTATTTGTAGATGGCGGCTTTAGCATGTTCTTATTCATGTTAGAGGAATCATGTGCTATATTTAAAAGCATAGGAGTAGTCCCACACTTTTTCTGATCAGTTCGCAATGCTCTCCCAATAGTTCTCTGAAGTTGTAAGTGCACAATGGTGTTATTTTTATCACCATATAATAAAAAGAAAGAGAAACTTCACATATTGTACAAAACCATGATGTCATCTTGGGTTTTTTTAGGTTCTCTAAAGTTAGAGAATTATGTGAATTTAGACAATTATAGTTATGAAACAAATCATAGTCAGTGGTTTAGAGTGATGAGGGAATTCAGTTAATCAGCTCATGGTCAAGATAAAATCCACATAATTCTTATTTCATAATCATTTATGGTCCCTCCATCCCTCCACTCTATAATTAACAAATATCCTCCCTTTCAAAAACATGTCTGCAAAAGATAGCATGAAAGGCATGTTACATAGTTACCTCGGAGATATTAAAATGAGATCTTTATTCGTTTTTTAAAGAGTCAAATGGGACATTTCTACTTGTAAAAATTTGCTTCCAGTGTCAAATGAATTCTGATCATGATTATCCAGAACAAATGCTCTTCCTTTTACTTGTTTGTAATATTCTAGGGCTGAGCCTAAGGTTAAAACAGAATTATAATTGCTGTAACACAGGATTGCAATTGTAAAGAATTCAGCTGTATTCAGCAAGTTCTTACCATTGTAGAATTAATTTTTTTTGTTTCTTTGTGAATATCAAATTCTTTTCTTTACATATTCCTATTTTTCATAATATTAAAATAATGTGTAATAGCAAATACAATAAATCTACCTTTCTATGATATGTAGTACTACAGTGCCCATTGTCCCTAACCCTAAGTCAAGCAATAATCATAGTGTCTAAGAATTATGCCATGCCTAACAGATCTCCCCTGCAACTCTCTGAACCACCACTAAGTGACAGTGAAATCTCCTCCACTTTTCTGCCACCTAGTGGTTTCTTGGATTTGTGCAGCCCAGATTGTGTCTGCTTATGTTGACTGTTGTCTTCATGCCCAAGTAGCTAGTTGGTGAGAAAAAGAGGATGGAGCCCTCAGAGACCATACTCACCACAAAAATGTGATCGTCACTTGCCTTTTGAACTGTTCTGAAGGAGTGGCATATGCTTACACAGATATTGCTCTGAGGCTTTTTGTAATGTTTTAGGACAAAACATTGATACTGATAGTGGGCTTTGATTAGGGCAAGTTCTGGATATCCTCCTAAATTAAAATGCACTTTGCAATCCCAGTTTTTGGCTTGCATGGTAAGGTAGTAATGACAGATAGAATAAGATAACATAGTAATTATTCTTTGCTCCTTGTTTGTGTGTTTCTTTGTGGGAAAATGGCAAAACCAGTGGAGTAAATGCATGCAGGAATGCTTCATTTTGTAGAGGTAAGCGATTTAAAGAGAATTCTTATATATACCAGCATCAGTCTCTGTTCAGACACACGCTACACAAATTAAGCAAAGGAAGGGGGCAGAACCGAACAGTAAATCCCTCAGAGGCACAGTGAGACAGCCTCTGCTGTGAGGCTTTGAACGCATAGAAGCATTTTCATGATTTGAAGTTATTCCTCTGGGCAATAACTAATCCAAACGAAAATGACCTCAAACCTAAACCCAAGGACCCAAACCCAATATAATGTTTGAATCTGAGAGTGAAATATGAAATTAAAACCAGTTAACTTTTTTGTGGCTTAGAGGTTTGTTTAACATGGCTTGTTCAGTAAACATGGTTAAGCCAATCCTGGCTTAGTATGTTGTGTGAACTCAGCTCCAGAATCTTTGTCGTTCCAATAACCTGGAAAGAAACTGTATGATTGTAGTACTTTAACTGCAATCTTATTCCCATATTTTTTTTTTTTTTTGGGGGGGGGGGAATCTATTGAACTCAGTGAAGCCTACTTCTATGAAATGCATGCTTTTCTGGGAAACCGCATATGATAATTCCTGTGGAACAGCCGACTTACACTTTCCTGCGTTTATCTTTGAGAACACCTGTATAAGTCAGTGTTGTTCTCCCAGCCACACAAACGTCTATGGATATTCTCAGTCATCCAGAGCATCCCAAAGTGTTTTTTCAAAAGACAAATGGATTTTCCTTTGGGGTTTTTTTTTTTTTTGGGAAGACGTTTTGGAAGAGAAGTGAAACGTCTTCAAGAAGGAAAATTAAAAAAACCCCAAATCCAGTTGCTTTTTTTTTTTTTTTTTAACAGCTTCTTTGGAACTCCAAGTCAGGCAGACTTTGGGGACGTATAAAAATAAATTCTTTTAAAACCGTGGTGATTAAATAAGGCAGAGGATCAGTTGAATAATTGATTGGAGAGAGAAAAAGAAAAACAGAAAAGGACGTGGGGTGGGTAAACTGGAGGACCGAAGATTACATGAACGCTTCGGTAAAGAAAGACCCCTATAATCCTTGCTGCTTCCAACTCACGGTGAGCCCACTACACCCTTACACCTCTCGACGATCGCTTGTCCCGCTCGCGATTCTTTCATCAGTGCGGTGGCTAAAGTGATAACATAAATAAATGAAGCGAGGGGAAAACCAAGGTTGGTTCGGCCCCTTCAGACGCCGCCTCGATCGCCAAGGTCGTCCAGAAATGCCCTGCGCCGACTGATTGTCCGGCTCCGGCGATCCAGCAACAGGGAAGACGGGGATGGGGGTGGGGGGCGAACGGTGCGAGCACCAACGTTTCAACGGGAGTTTTCTCTTCCAAGGCGGAGAATTTCACTGGTGCCGCCGCGAGGGTTCGAGCGCGCCGAAGCTCGAAACGGGCGAAACTCTGGCTGTTGGGAAGGCTCCGCGCTCGGTGGGCAATCAAATCCGTTCTTTTAATCGACTTCCCCCCCCCCCCCTTTCTTTTTGTAAAGAAGCTTTTCAAAAGCTTTGGACTCAATACTTAATTCTCTTCCTAAAAACAACAGCAACAACGAATTAAACCTCTCTGGATGGCGTGGAAAGACTTTTCTGGTAACAGAAACTTGGCCAGATAAGAAATGTTAGGTTTGGGGTTGTTTTCCCCATGCGTGGATAAATTTGAACGAATGGCGAAAGTGAGGCGATTCTGTGATATATTTTAGCACCGTTTCAAAATCCCCGGGGTAGAGCTGCATTTTGGGTCTTTGCACCTTCTTGTTTCGAAATTTAGGAACCCATTTGCTAAATGCGAGTTTGTTTTGAAGGGGCCATTCCATGTTCTGTCCTGGGTGACTTTTTATTGTAAATTGAAGGATGTTCTTGTCATTAAATATTTATATTTCAAAACTCCCTTAAGATGCTTGAGAAGAAAGAAAGAAAGAAAGAGTAGGCATTATATAAAATAAAGCCATTCAGTGATATGAATGATCTTGTAAATTTTAAATACCAAATAAATAAATATATGCAAAAACATTTTAACTTAAGATAAACAATTGGATTTGTTTATATACCTACGCTTATTTTCACCCATATGATATGCTGTGTAGGAGAGGCAGAGCAAGTGATGTAAAATAAAGAGATGATGAGATTGTTGGGTTAGGTTGGGAAGTTCAAATCCTTACTTTGGAATGAAATTTTTTGATCGTTCAGATAGAGAGTATTCTAGCCTGTTTTAACAAGTTGTGTGGATAAAATAGTTTGAGCTATTTGAAGGAAAACCTGGCATAAATGTGTTCAAATAACATTTTAAAATTAATTAGAAGCCATTTATCCAAATGAAAAAAAAATCCATTAAAAATCAAACAAATAATAAGACACCTGGTATAAGCTGCTTCCTTTCCCAGTTCATACTAAAATATATTTTCTGTCCAAATCCCATTTCTCTTCAGCCTCACTGACTGATACTTACATTAGCCAAATCTTGTCTGCTTAATTATGGTTTGATGACTAGGCCACAATTGGGTGGGATCATATGTGTAACCCTAAGCCAAAAAACCATGCTTTACCAAACACAATAAATGGATTTACATCCTAAACCAAAAACCCATTCCAGTTTAGCAAAATTTATGAAAACACTTCCTGCCACTGCAAGCTTTGATGGGACTGGAAAACCACCTTTTATGTTCAACTTTCCTTGCAAGCCAACCCTTTCAGACAGCTAACCCAATCGGTTTAGGCAAGAGCTTAAACTGAGCTCTGAGCTTTCTCCCATGGAAACTTCAACCACTTAATCCAGCAGATCCAGCTCTAGCAGGATCCAAAGGTTGGTTTTGTGGCTGCAGTAAATTTAACAGTGCCGTCTTTCTTGAATTTTGCAATTCTTGAATGCAAAAAGGGGGACAGTTTGGGAGCTTGGCTTTATTATATATATAATACATATATGCTTCATTTTACTTATACACACACACACACACACACAAATGTGTGAGGAAAACAACATTTTGGAAGCACTGGAACATTCTGATGCAAGCATGAATACAATTCATAATCATTCATTCTTCTTCATCATCATCAAACAGCCCCTAGAAACGTTCAAACATGTGTAGGAAGTTCTGTGCTGTCCCAAACGAACATTTCCCACAGTTTTTCACCCCCTTGAGGTAGGGAATATTTAATGATCTTTGCATGGAAGGGTGGCAAAACCTCCTCCCCACCTTCCACCCTAATTCACTGACTATCAAAACTGGATGCATGCATTTTTTTTTTAAAAGAAAGGAATAATAAAAACAGCCCAGTCATTTGCTCTTATTTCTAGAGAGCACCTTTACTCAATTTGCCAGATGGGTGGCTAGGGTCTAAATTGACTTGCCTTGGAAAACTATGCCCAGCAGTTTTAAATCCCAATTAAAAGTGCATGGAGAAGACCAAAGATAGGATCTGTACACAGCCTGGTGGGAATAAAGGATCTGTTCGGGACGCCCCGTCGTACAAAAGATGTGGGAAAGAAGACATAGTGGCGGGACACGGGAGTCATTGTTCAGGATGGCAGCAAGTCTTCTTTATCACAGTCTGCAATAACAGGCTATGGCCAGGGAGAAACACGCAGGAAATCGACTACCTATGCAAAGTCAAAAATAGGTATTCTGATTGATAGGCTGAGGTCTCATCTAAGCCCTTGAAGGAAATGTTGATTAGTTAGTTTAAGCGGCCATCCATAATTTCCCATTAAAGCTACTTCCATTTGGCAAATATGAGAAGTAAGAGTAAAAAGAAGAGGGACTGTCCCAGAACTTACTAGAAATTGTTGTGAGACTTCAGTGAGGAGCCGCTACCTAGAATTCCACCACCCTCAGCAAAGCAGTAAAATTAAGCACTCCCCATATACCGTCTTTACACATGGACCTGATGGACACTTGCCCATGGGCCCCACGGGCATCGGGGCCCCATACTAATCTGTGTACGTTAACCCTTCAATGCGCCTTGTATCATATAAATACAACGTAGTTATTACATTTGACTGCATTTTTTAATTAATACTAACATGCAAAATATATGTTTAATTTTATCGACCATTTACATTTTTATTCCTGTGAGTAGTTGCCGTAGGAGTCCCAGTACACTGCTTTGCCCATAATGCTCCTAAGACGGCCCTGACCACTTTAGGAAACATCTCAAAAATGGGTATATACTTCGTTGAAAACATCGGCAGCCGCCTGCAAGTTCCGCTTGGAGAAGCGGTGGACCAACCATGGCCGAAAGGCGGCATTGACTTACAACTTTACGGGTTAAGGGCGTGCATTCCTATCCCTATTTACTCGTGAGCAGGCCCCTCGCAGTCAGTTAGGACTTTCTGCCGAGGAGGTGCTTTAGTGAGTTGCACGGTTCTCTTTCAACTTGTGACCCGGAACAATGGTGGCGGGCTGTATCAAACAACAGCCAAATGTCCACAAAGAAAAGAAAAAAAAAGATACACCAGTTTGATGAAGTTCCCTGAGTATTTCATTCCCCCAACCCACCGGGGTTAGAGAAAAAGGGTTTGAAGGAAAAGAAAAGGTTCTTCCACTCTTCTAACTCTAATGGGGTTAGATTTTCTACCCCCCCCCCAAACAAACAACCTTCCACGTATCATCCTCCCCCCCCACCCTTAGGGTTAAAAGTGTCAAAATGTACACTTTCCCCTTTGGTCCTCTTCCTCACGCGCGCCCTTCCGCCGGTCCACTTTTTCCCTAAGTCCACTTTGTACAACTGGAAGGCTTTTTAGGGGTCTTTCAATTTCAAGAGGGGAACTTGTTGCTGAAATTGTCCGAGGGCTCTAAGGGGGGATTTTTGGAAGTACTCAGTTCCAGCGAGGTCCCTGGAAATGCACATTGCTTGCCCTAATGCACTCCAATTAAAATATTTCAATTCCACCCTACCCTTCGTCCCAAAGAACAAGAATTAGGAGCATTTAAAAGGCGCGCACATTTCAAACAAATGATTTGCAAAAATGAGATCCTTCCGGAGATGGGAGGACGACCGAACCCAAAAACCAGCAACCGTTTTATAGCACGGCTGGGCAACTTGGCTTTCGCCGTTTTCAATAGGCGCGTGATTTAATTTGGGAGCGATCTCCAACCATAAGCAGAGGGTTGTTGTTGTTGTTTTTTTTTTCCGAGGAAGCCTGGAATTTACCATAGATTGTGTCACCCACGGGTATGTATTAAAGGGCACCAGACCTCTATGGAGCAATCCCATAGGCTTTAATACAGCGTCCTGTACTCCGCAGGATTCAACTGACCCCCTCTTTCTGGAAAGGAGGGAACTCGCCCCTTCGATTACGCCCCAGCAATTAGAATTGCTCCCTTTTGCAACGAGGCGTTCCGCGGAGCCCGAAAGAAGAAGAGATGCTGGCACCTCGGACTGTTACGATCGGCTGCGCCCCCCCCCCCCCCCCTCCTTTCTGAGCCGCTCAAGCTAGTGACCAGCCTACCCCGGCCTTATGCAAGGGGAATCCGTGATTTATTCTGCACCCTCTCCCGTTTCCCCTCCCGCTGGCTGTTACCTTTGGAGAACCCCGAGCGAGGAAGAGAGGAGGCGCGCAATTTCTCCATTCAGTTTAACTCACAGGGCGCCAGCAGGAAGGTTTCTCACCGGGCAGGCTGAAATCCACGGACTCTCTCTCTTTCTCTCTCTCTCTCTCTCTCTCCCTCCCACCCCGCCGTATCATGAAGTAAAGTTCCTAACGGTAATTAACTCCCTTGGGGGAGGGAATCTCTCGAGCCCATAAGTTATTTCTACGTGCGTCTCTTTCTCTCTCGCTCTGTGTGTGTGTGTGTGTGAAGATTAGTCACACCTGACTGTAGCGTGCAAGCTAGATTAATTGTCCCCGCGCTCGCCCCCTCCTTCACCTCCACTCCAACCCCCCCCCCACCCCCCACCCCCAACACACACCCAGCCATCCTTCCAGCGGTTCGAAACCCGGAGAAGAGAGAAGGGACCTTTCGGAACAAGCGCTCGTCCCTCCGCTCGCCAACCTTCCCACTTGCGGGGTTCCTAGTCCCCAGCCTTGAAGTAACCGCCACGGCGGAAGCGGGTGGAGAGACGGAGAGGAGAAAACTGGTGAAGAGACTCAACCCTCCCCCGCCCCCCACCCCACCCCATGCCTCCCGCCTCGCCAGCCCACCATTCCGCCTTCCGAGGCTGCCGCTGGAACCTCTTCACATCCCTCTTCCCACCCGGCCGTCCGACTCGCAACCTACCCGAGCTTTGGCGCTGTTTTTTTTTTTTTTTTTTTTCCCCTCAGCCGGTCCCGTCTGCCTTCAGCGGCGGCGGAGAAATGGGGAGAGGAGGAGGCGAAGGAGGAGAAGGAGGAGGGGGGAGGGGGAAGATGAGGGGGTGGGGTGGGGGCTTCCCCCCACTATTGTCTAAAGCTTGCATTTGGGGGGGGGGGGCGCGAGTGGATTCAACGTGAATTCTCCAGACATAACAAGTGGCGCGCCAGTCGGGATGTCTCAGGAGCCCCCCTCAGGCGCTGATATCCCCACCCCCACCCCATAACGCTACCTGTCATTCTGGAAGCCCGCGAAAAGAGAGCAGGCAGCGCTGGCTGCCTTGGGTTGCAGAGCCCAGTCTCGTCTACCTCGATGGGACGAGACCGGGAGCAATCAGGTGTCGGACTTCTTAGGGTCTTGGGACTAAATTCCCTCCTGAAGACCTTCCACACCACGTTTAGGGTTCGGAGTTCCTAAAGCGGAATTCCACTCAGAAAGCAAACTCATGGAAATATAGCATTAGAAGCAGCGGCCCTGCTTTGATTGGGGGGCGGGGGGGGGGGGAAAGTTTCTTCCCAATTCCAATTGCAACAATTTGATTACATCAACAACAATCAGCTCAAGAATTGGATAAGAGAGGAAAAGGGGAAGGGAAAGGGGAAGCAGAAGGAGAAGAGAAGGGGAAGGAGAAGGGGAAGGAGAAGGAGAAGAGAAAAAGGAAGGGAAGGAGAAGGGGAAGGAGAAGGGACAGAAGAAAGGGAAGGAGAAAGAGAAAAGAAGGGGAAGGAGAAGAAGAAGAAGAAAGAGAAGGGGAAGAATGGAGTGGAGTGGAGTGGAGTAGAGGAAGAAGGGAGAGAGAGGTGAGAATAATAATTTCTTTCAAATGGTTCAAGAGGCTCTTGAGCTTTTTGGGAATGCAAACGAGAGTCTGAAGGGATGTTCCGGAATAGGCTGTGGAACAAAGACGCCTGCCTGGATGAGTTAGAATCCTAGGTTGGAGAACAGTTGACTCAGACAGGCAAACTGAGGAATTGGTTTATGTTGGACAATTTATGAGAATATCAGAAAAGGGCAGGGCAACCTTGGGCCGTTCTGGATCTCTTTCTGTGTCCTTCACCACCACTGAACATAAGATTCAGTTTCTTTCAACCTCGTGGCTGTGAAATACTGACAATATGATGAAGGAACAGCTTCATGACAAAGAGAGAGGAAAAAAGCCCTTTAACTTCAACTGCATACCTATGTGCAATTCATGGAAATAAAACGTGTGCGCACAAATATTAATGAACTGGGCTTCTTACAAATCAGGCACTGTTCTGACATGCTGTTCTAAAGCCCTCCTGCATAAAGACAAGACAAAGGCACAATCTCATCATCATGGGGAATGAAACCAGGTGGGCCAGGGATATTTTTTTAAAAGTACAGTTTTGCCTGATGTTGTTCAGCCCACAACCTCTTATAAGCCTACAGTAAATCATCCACAAAGCTAACCACTGATCTTAATATCCTTCTAAACCAAAAACACAGCCTCCTCCGGAGATGATTTGGCTGGCCTCCTGCAAGGCTGTGAAGGCCATTCCTCCAGGCACCGGGGCCAGGATATTAATATCAGTCTGCTTGTTAAGTTTATTAATGTGGGTCTGTTAGTTAGTTTTAGGGGCTGCAGCCCCTTTTCTTTAAAGAGTGATAAAATTGGTTTTATTTTTATCTTATTTATTGCCCAGAGGACCTTTGGTAGATGGGCAGCCAAATATAAATAAGCTAAACAAAACAAATGAATACATTTTTTTTGCCCCCATTTCTCCCAAACATTGTATTTTTGCTTCCTCAGGATCTCAATCATGTCTGCTTTCTCAGGATTTCATCACTGTTATGGTCTAATTAGTTTGTCTGAATTGATCCTGAGTGGGCATTCTTATTTGGATCATGTTTTTCAAAAATCCCAGCTTCTTCCCCATGGGATCAAATGGTTCAGAAATTTGCTGTGAACCCATTGATGGGTTAAATATTTATTTTCTCTTCTGGATTTCTAAAAATACAGCCTCCCTGGTGATACCTCAGTGTTCAAGTATGTGCTGATCATACTGCATATACAATACACATAAACACATGGATGCATGCAGGTAGCCACAACAATTTGATTGGACACCAGTCTTGGAATCCTTCAGTTCTATTAACTCTCTTTTAATGACCATGTATTCCTTTAATTAGAGTCAGGGTAGAATCAGGGCAACTGGATGGAGCTGAGCATTTACTGCCTGACACCACGTGGAGTTCGCAGCAGATTTTTTTTTCTTTGCGCCTTAGGAAAGAAACATCTACCACTAAACTCTCAACCTTCCAAGTAGGAGGTGAGAATCTTCACCACTAGGCCACCATGCCACACCCTTCAGTGTGATTCAGTAGAAATACTGTATTTCTGATTGGGCCAGTGAAATTCTTCCAGAGTGAAATGCTTCATATCTCAGGCAGAGAGATGAATGTCCTTTACCACTTCTGTTTAATAGGGTTTACTGGCTTAAATGTGTGTCTGTGTTGAGGGACAGATGTCCATGCAAACATTTCCATTTACTTCATGGAGCTGTCAAGGAAGATCCTGTTTGTGACATAATAATAAAGTAATATTGCTTTCTTTCTTTCTTTCTTTCTTTCTTTCTTTCTTTCTTTCTTTCTTTCTTTCTTTCTTTCTTTCTTTCTTTCTTTCTTTCTTT
>BLBF01000021.1:20942090-20965535 GCA_015471245.1 Laticauda colubrina | reverse complement strand
TCTATCTATCTATCTATCTATCTATCTATCTATCTATCTATCTATCTCAGCAGTCATGCATAGTATTGCACTGTAGATTCAGTAATAACATAGCTAGGGTTGAAACTTAGGTCCCCACAGCCTGGATGGAAGGAGTGCAGAGGGGCGATGGCATCCCAGTGATTACCCAAAGATGACCATTGATGAGAGAGGTGGGAAACCATTGGATTATATAGGAATGTTAGGATACAACAAGGCAAATAACACCCACCCACAATATCCTTCCATTCTTCTTACCTGGTCCAACCAAACAGAGATGCTATTTTATAACCATTGTTATATAAAAGTATGCATTATTCTTATTGCAACAAATCTTTGTTCCCAAATTTAAAAAAATCATGGATACCAAAGTTAATTTATTTTAGAATGTGATTACATTAAATTAGAAGCTAATCTTTAACGTGAATGGCTGGGATACCAGTCTGACAGTGTGGAGCGCTTGGATATAAAGAGATAGCTTGAGTGAGTTTTCCATGGTCTTTAACTATTCTTTGCCCAAATGAGGATTTTATTCTTATCTCAAGCATGGAATTTGAGAAAAAAATCAAGGAGATGCCACCTTTCATTCGTCACCTTCCTATCAGTGGTGGGATTCAAAATTTTTTACTACCAGTTCTGTGGGCATGGCTTGGTGGGCATGGCAAGGGAAGGATGTTGTAAAATCTCCAGTCAGAGGTGATATTTGTTGGTTCTCTCAACTGCTCAAAATTTCTGTGACCGGTTCTCCAGAACTGGTCAGAACCTGCTGAATACCACTCCTGCTTTCTATATCCCCCACCTCCTGCCTATTTCTTATTCTTTTAACCAGTAAGAAATGATGGCCTTTGGAAGCAAACACTGGGGTGGGGGGAATAGCATTAACTCTTTGGAATTGTAGGTAATTTCAAAGCCACGAGAGGTGGGAGCCAAGGAGTCACTTTTTGTTTTCTTTTAAGGAATATTTGCAACAGCCACAGGCCACAGAAAGCTGTGTGGCAATATGTGATGTCACAGAAATAGGTGGCCCATTTCTCAAGGTTTTGTGGGCTCTTTTAGGTCTAGCAAGCTTGTCTCAGAGTGCCTTGCTTTTCTTAGAAGAGAAACTACAACTTAAGGCTAGGTCTCACTGGCCGATGGATGCAAAACGTATGCAAAAAGGACACAGCGGATGAGCAAAATTTCAGAGGTGGCTCCATCCGTTGTTATCCGCTCCAAAAAGTGGCCCAAATTTGCATAAACAGAACGGAAAGAAACTGACGGGGGAAGTACATAGTGGGGATGTTAAACGGATGTTCGTAGGAAGCCTAGCGGATGGAAACGGATGGAAGCGGATGACACATCCGAAGGGCTTCTGGGGGAAAATTGCGAAGCGGACGCATCGCGGAAGGGGCAGATGCATAGTGGATGACGCGGATGCATAGCGGATGCATAGCGGATGCATAGCGGATGCATAGCGGATGCATAGCGGATGCAAAGCATTCACTGCGCATGCGGGGAGTATGAATTGTGTCAGCTCTGTGGATACAAAAGGATGCAGCTCGCAAGCAGTCAGCATTCAGAGGAAAGACGTGCTGCCACAGACATCTTCAAATAACACCATGGTTCGTCAGTCAGGGAAGAAGAGAAAGCCTGTGCCTACTCCTGCCAGCCCTGGAAAGAAGGACAGAACCACCATCCCATCCTCTGACACTGACTCTGAAGCTGCTGGTGCTGCTGGTGCTGCTGGTGCTGCTGGTGCTGCTGGTGCTGCTGCTGGTGCTTCTCCTGCTGCTGGTGCTGCTGATGCTGCTGGTGCTGCTGGTGCTTCTCCTGCTGCTGATGCTGCTGGTGCTTCTCCTGCTGCTGATGCTGCTGGTGCTACTGCTACTGCTACTGCTACTGCTGCTGTGGTGGACCAGCCCCAAGGCCTCAAAGCCCTGCTGCTCAAGCCCTTGAAGGGCCTGCTGCTGAAGCCCCTGCCAGAGGGAGGAAGAGGCAAGGGGAAGGAGAAGGGAGAGAAGAAACAGTACACCATTTCCAAGGACCATGAGGAGGAGGTGCTGGAATGACTGAGGGAGAACGAGTACCTCTGGAGAAAGGGCCACAGACTCTATCGCGACACCAAGAAGAAGCAGGCAGCTTGGAGAGACAAGGCAGAGAGCCTGTGCTACACTGCAGATGTACTCCTGGGATGGTGGAAGCACATGCACACCTGGTATGGCAAGCTACACCTCAAGAAATCTGGGCAGGCCACTGTCAAGCTCACTGACCGGGAGATGTATGTCATGGCCAAGTGCAGCTTCCTGAAGGGTGAGGTCCACCACCGAGAAGCAGCCCCTCTGACACCCCTCTCCCTCAGATAGCCCACAGACAGCCAGTCCTCTTCCAGCCAGGAGACAACTGCCCTGTCCAGGCAGGTGTCTTCGGAGGGCCCCACGGCAGAGACCCCCCTGACAGCTGCACTCCCCGTGCTGGAGAACTTGGAGGATCCCCTGTCACAAATGGAGCAAGAAGCGGCAGCCACCAGAGACCAATGTACACCCACCCCCACCCCCAGCTCCACAGGATGCAGGCAGAGAGGCAGACTGGAGGGCCAGAGCCACACTGTCCTGTTGGAGATCAGGGACACAATCAAGACCAGCACAGAACTTCTCTCTCAGCTGGTCCACAGTGACATACCATCCTCAGACCGGAAGCCCTTCATCACCTACGTGAGCCAGACCCTCATGGACCTGCCCAAGGCCCAATACCAGGTGATGAAGCAAAAGATCACAGCACTTCTGCACAACCCTCAAGGCCCAGCTGAACCTACTCCAACCCAGTCCAGGTCTGCTCCTCCACCCCAGGTGATGTCACCGCCTTTCCACAGCTTTCAACAGCCCCTCACCTACCAAGGCTACGACTACCAGGACTTCCCACAGCAGAAACAGCCCTTCCCAGTCCAGGCCCAGGTCCATTGCACACCACAGACGCCACACCTCACCCAGCTGCAGAACAGACAGCCCCACTACACTCCTCCTTCCTCCACCCCACAGCTAAGCCCGTCAACGGACAATCTGTCATCAGTCTTGTGCCTGACATCCCAGGTACTTGATGAAGGGCCTCTCAACCTCACGGGACTGAGTCAGCTCTCTGAGAGCTTCCTGAACACACCATCCCCTGTTGTACTCTTGGGGCTAAGCACCCCAATGGCACCTCAGACCAGCAATCCAGCCACAGCCACCTCCACAGTCCCTGGCCGCTTAATAGCTGAGATCATGGACATGCCTCAGAGTGACTGAGAATAGTGCCAGAGACTGAGTTGTTACCTGTTCACTTTATCTTTGCTTAAGACACTTTACTTGGTTCATTTTGCTTTTTTAATAAAATCATACAGTTTACTTAAAACAGTTATTAATAAAGGTTATCTTTGCTTAAGACACTTGGTTCATTTTTTTCACTTGAAGTGTTGGTGAAAATTTTGAAAAATTGGTTCATCCTTTTCATGCTTGTGGGATGGGTAAGGATGGTTGTGAGATAGGTAAGGATAGTTGTGGGATAGATAAACCTCCAGTGCAAGCATAGTGGGACTGTATGGTCCACCCTCCCAGCTGCCACACATATGGCCCTTTTTTATCAATAACAATTTATTCATTGATCAACACATTTCAAAATAAACAAAGCTCTTTATTAATGCCCTATTCATTGTAGGGCCACTCAACATACATGGCACAATCTCATCAGTGTGATGAGACAGGCTCAAGGAAGCATCCATTAACCATCTAATATCCTGTCTTGCCACTCCACTGCTCCAGCTGGGGAGTTGCACCAGTGTCTCAGGAGGTTGCGCTGCTTCTTCCCTCCACGTGAAGCTCTGCTGGGGCCTTGTACATCCACAGTGTCTATCAGGTTTCGTCCTTGCCTCCATTCACCAGGCTCCATGTCCCCACTCCCTTGTTGACGGTCCACAAGTCTGTTCTGCAACACTGGGTAGCGGGTGCGCATGAGATTGTGCAGGATGCAGCAAGCTTCCACGATGCTTCTCACAGTCTCTGGGTCATGCTGCATGGTGGTGAGAACCTGTTGGCCAGGATGCCAAAGGTGTTCTCCACCACCCGTCTTGCCCTGGACAGCCTGTAGTTGAAGATCCTCTCTTCATGGGTGAGGTATCTTGAACTGTAGGGCTTCATGAGGTAGGTTCTGAGGGAGAAGGCATCATCACCCACGATGAAGTAGGGCACATCTTTTGTGCCATTGGGCAGGGGGTCTGGATCTGGAAAACCCATGATGAGGTTGCGTTCCAGCCCATCCTTGAGGTCACTGGTGTTGTATACCTGGCTATCTGAAGCTGACCCATTGCCTGAAGCATTGATGTACATGAACTTGTTGTCAGCATCAACCATGGCAAAGAGGATGATGCTGAAGAAGCCCTTGTAGTTGAAATAAGTGGACCCTGAGTTGGCTGGAGCTTTGCAGGCCACGTGCTTGCCATCTATGGCTCCAACGGTGTGGGAAAAGTTCCACCTCTGATACCACTGCTCTGTAACTTTCCTCCAGCCTTCTTCAGTGGAGGGACAATGGAGGAGCTCCTCCACGTATTCTTCGATGATGGCCTGCACCACTTCTCTGACCACTTTGCTGATGGTGTTGTGTGGCACCCTCCAGCCATACTGCATGTTTCTGTATGTGGTTCCAGAGGCCAGGTGCTGCAGAGTCAGTGCCACCTTCAGTCCAGGGTCCAGGTTGGGATGGACGTTGGTGCTCGGCTTGGTCAACCTGGGTCTCAGACGCTCAACAATTTCGTCAAACATGGCTGGTGGCATCCTCATGAAGTGCTGGAATGCACGAGTGTCTTCGTTCCTCAGTTCCACCATCAGCTTGTCATTCAGTCCAAACTTCATTCTTATCCCGATCCATCCTCGGACTCACACAGCTCTTGAATGTCTCCTTCTTCTCCTTGTGTAGAAAAGGTGAAACAGTCTGAACAGGGCTTGGTTCTGGTGTTGAATGATCGCAGCTACCATAAGGAGTGTGTGATGATCCATGGTGGAGAACACTGGATGATGTGGAAGAGCAAGACCAAGGGTGAAGAGGTCTGTACACCACGGCTGCTGGACTCATACTGAGATCCAGGTGATTTCCTCCCCCTTTTTATAGGAAATATCGGTTGTCCGCTAGGTGTCCTTCCACATACTGTAGGCATACTGCAGACATCCTAAATATCCGAGATACATCCCATATGCAAACATTTTGTCTGTTTTAATGCTTTATATATGAGATGCATCTGCTTCCATCCTTTCTATTTCCGTGCTACTAACGCTGTGTGGACGTTCTGTGCACCTTTCATTTCCTCCCTCTTTCTGTTTTCAGCTGGAGCGGATGTGAGTTGAGGGGATGGCCAGAGGATGCCGAGAGGATACAGTGGACGTTTAACGGATGATAATGGACATAGAACGTTTGTTGCCCGTATATGCCGCAGATGTACATCGTACACAGCGGAAAGTTCATCTGCTCAAAAAGTTTTGTGCAGCTCAAAACTTCTTGCACAGATGAAATCTCAGTGGACGGATGCTCGAGGGATAGAGCGTATGAAACATGTATGCAATGAGTACACAACGGATGCATAGCGTTTTCCAACAGATGGCAAGCTTTTTTGTCCGTTTTGCATCCTCTTTGCATCCATTGGTGCAGTGGGACATGGGCTTTAATTCCTGCCCCCCAAAGAAACAGCATTTTCCTGTATGAAAATCCAAAATTGAGAGCGTCCTATCAAATCCTGTACCTGTCAACAGTGGTGTCCCCCAAGGCAATGTTCTATGACTAACTCTCTTCATACTATACATAAATGACCTCTGTTATCATATTAAGAGCAACTGCATTGTCTTCGCTGATGATGTAAAGCTATTCAACACCACCGACAATACTGCTACCCTTCAAAAAGACCTTGACTATGTATCAGAATGGTCATACAAATGGCAACTTCAAATCTAAATAAATAAATGCTGTGTCTTACATATTGGCAAAAAAAAATCAGAAAATAAAATACAAGTTGAATAGTCAAGACCTTGCTGATGATCTGAACTCTGTCAAAGACCTTGGAGAACTTATCTCTAATGATCAAGTGCTAGAGTCCACTGTAACTACATAGCCAAAAAGGCATTAAGAGTTGTTAACCTAATCCTGCATAGCTTTTTCTCTGGCAATATCACCCTACTATCTAGAGCATACAAAACATTTGCTAGACCAATACTTGAATACAGCTCATCAGTCTGAAACCTGCATTACATATCTGATATTAATACAGTTGAGAAAGTCCAGAAATATTTCACAAGAAGAGTTCTCCACTCCTCTACTCGTTGTAGACTACCTTATGCCACCAGACTTGAAATATTAGACCTAGACAACCTAGAACTACGCCGCCTTTGGTCTGATGTAAGTGTCGTATATAAAATTATCAATTGCAATGTCCGACCTGTCAATGAATACTTCAACTTCAATCATAGCAATACAAGAGCACACAACAGAAATAAACTCAAGATAAACCACACCAAACTTGATTGCAGGAAATACAACTTCAGCAACAGAGTGGTCAATGTCTGGAATACTCTACCTGACTCTGTGATTTCTCCCTGAAACCCCAAAAACTTTAACCTTAGACTGTCTACTGTTGACCTCACCACTTTCCTAAGAGGTCTATAAGGGGTGTGCATAAGCGTACCAACGTGCCTACTGTCCCTACCTATTGTTTCTTTTTATTTTTCTTTTATGTATCCATTTCATGTATTCATAACTATGTTTATACTTATACATGTTATCTTATAATCGTTTGACAAAATAAAAAAATAAATAAAATAAAATGGGTGGGAGATTTTGGCACTGTGATCCTGTAGTGCCTGAATTGTATAGTAAAAAGGGCTGGAAGCAGCATATAGCCTGAGAATAATCCATTTCATAAACATTTGGCATTTAATTTTTTGTCTTTCTTCTTCTTAAGAGCCTCTTCCCCACCTTGTCATCATTTCTGCACTCCTGACTATTTCTCTGAGCCAGCTCAGAACTTGCTCTTTTATGTGAAAAATGCTGTTTCCTCTGTTCACCCCTAAATATCACTAACACAAGGAATGAGGTGGTACTTTTCAGTGCAAATACCTTCCGCATTTCATAAAAGCTCCATAAGCACTGTATAATATTTTTTAAAACTTTTAATTTGATTTTGCTTAAGGCCCTGTCACACTGGCCGACGGATGCAAAACGTTTGTAAAAAGGACACAGCGGACGAGAAAAATGTTCCATCCGTTGTTATCCGCTCTCAAAAGGGGCAAAAATTTGCATAACCAGAGCAGACAACACAGAAAGGAACGGATGGGGGAGGACATAGGGCGGATGGAAAGCGGATCCTCCACGGAAGCCTAGCGGATGGAAGCGGATGGGAGCGGATGGCACATCGGCAAGGCTTCCGGGGGAGTGCAGCAAAGCGGACATGGAAGGGATACAGCAGATGCTGAGCAGATGCCGAGCGGATGAAGCGGATGCAGAGCGGAAGCTGAGCGGATGCCTAGGGGATGCCTAGTGGATGCCTAGTGGATGCCTAGCATTCACTGCGCATGCAGGGAGGATGCATTGCGTCAGGCCCGCGGATATAAAGGGAAGCAGCTCCCAAGCAGGTCACCATTCTGAGGAAAGACCTGCTTCCAGACACAGGTCTCCAGCCAGCCAGCCAGCAACCCAACAACCATGGGGAAGAAGAGAAAGCCTCAGCCATCTGCTGCCAGCCCTGGCAAGAGGGACAGGGCCACCCTCCCACCCCCTGGCCCTCACTCTGCTTCTGCTGGGGCTTCTGCAGCCCGGCCTCACTCTTCTGGGGCTGGGGCTTCTGCTGATGCTGCTTCTGGAGGAGCTGCTTCTGCTGATGCTGCTTATGGCGGTGGTGCTTCTGCTGGTGCTTACTCTGCTGATGCTGGTTCTGGTGCTGGTGCTTCTGCTGGTGCTTACTCTGCTGAAGCTGCTTCTGGCAGTGGTGCTTCTGCTGGTGCTTACTCTGTTGGCACTGCTCCTGGTGCTGGGGCTTCTGCTGGTGTTTACTCTGCTGGTGCTGCTCCTGGTGTTGGGGCTTCTGCTGGGGCTTACTCTGCTGGCGCTGCTCCTGGTGCTGGTGCTTCTGCTGGGGCTTACTCTGCTGGCACTGCTCCTGGTCCTTCTGGTGCTCCTGGTCCTGCTCGTGCCCCTGGTCCTGCTGGTGCTCCTGGTCCTGCTGGTGCTGCTGGTGCTGCTGGAGCTGCTGGTGCTTACTCTGCTGCTGCTGATCCTGGTCCTGCTGGTCCTGCTGGTCCTGCTGGTGCTCCTGGTGCTTACTCTGCTGCTGCTGATCCTGGTCCTGTTGGTCCTGCTTTTGCTGCTACTGTTGCTGCTGGTGGTGGTGGAGTGGAGGAGCAGCCCCTACAACCTGGAAGCCCCTCTGATGAGGGCCCATATGGTCCTGCCCAAGGGAGGAAGAGGCAGATGCGAGAACGGGAGAGGAGGCAATACAACATAGAAGAGGAACATGAGGATGAGGTGCTGGAGTGGCTGAGGGAGAACAAGTATCTATGGCGGAAGGGACACAGGCTCTATAGGGACACCAAAAGGAAGCAGGCTGCTTGGAGAGAGAAGGCGGAGAGCCTGGGCTACACTTCAGAGGTGCTCCTCGGCTGGTGGAAGCACATGCACACCTGGTACGGGAAGCTGCACCTCAAGAAATCTGGCCAGGCCGTGGTCAAGCTGACGGACAGAGAGACCTATGTGATGGCCAAGTGCAGCTTCCTGGAGGGTGAGATAAGCCACTGAGGAGCAGCCCCTCTCACAACCCTCCCTCTCAGGCAACCTGCTGAGAGCCAGTCCTCTTCTGGCAGAGAGTCAGCTCCTGTCTCCAAGCAGGTATCTGTGGAGGGTGCCATGATGGAGACCCCCCCTACAGCTGTACTACCCATGGCTGAGTGCGTGGAGGACCCCCTGATGCAGTGGGAGAAAGGAGATGGCACTTCCACCACAGCCCAACCCACATCCACCCCCAGCTCCACTTCCACAGAAAGGCAGAGAGGCAAACCGGAGGGACATAGCCGCACTGTCCTGCTGGAGATAAGAGACACCATCAGGAGCAGCGTAGATCTCCTCACTCAGCTGGTACACACCGATGCCCCATCCTCCAACCGCAAGCCCTTCCTCACCTATGTGAACCAGACCCTCATGAACATGGCAGAACCCTAGTACCAGGTGGTGAAGGACAGGATCACCAATCTTTTTCACAACCCTCCAGACCAAGATGAACCTGCTCCCACCCAGTCCAGGTCTGCTCCTCCACCCCAGGTGATGTCACTGCCCTTCCAAGGCTTTCCACAGCCCCTCCCCTACCAAGGCTATGGCTACCAGGAGGTCCAGCAGCACAGGCAGCAGCCCTTCCCAGTCCAGGCACAGGTACATCGGACGCCACCGGTGCCACTAATGCCACCGATGCCACCCACGCCACAGAAGCCACCGACGCCAGTCCTCACCCAGCTGCAGACCAGACAGCCCCACTACACTGCTCCTTCCTCCACCCCACAGCCAAGCCCAGCCTCAGTACATCTGTCGTCGGTATTGGGGCTGACACCCCATGTCATGGAGGAAGGGGCTCTCAACATCACGGGGCTGAGCCAGCTGTCTGAGAGCTTTCTCAACACACCGTCCCCTGTTGTCCTCTTGCGGCCAGGCACACCAGTGGCGCTCCAGACCAGCACTCCAGCAGCAGCCACCTCCACAGCACCTGGACCCTTCATCCCTTAGACTGGGCACACCTCCGAGTGACCAAGAAGAGTGCCAGAGACTGGGTGGCTACCTGTTGACTTTATTTTTGCTTTGGACACTTGACTTGGGTCATTTTTCTTTTACAGCTTGTTATTAATAAAGATTATCTTTGCTTCACACACTTGCTTCATTTATTTTATTAAATAAAGTCTTGGTGGAAACTTTTAGAAATGGTTTAAGCCTTTGCATGCTTGTGGGATGGGTAAGGATAGCAGTGGGATGGGCAGGGATACCTTTGGGATGGGTAATATCTGTGGGATGGGCAGGGATACCTTTGGGATGGGTAATAGCTGTGGGATAGATAAACCTCCAGTGCAAGCATAGTGGGACTCTATGGTCCATCCTCCCAGATGCCACACCTATGGCCCTTTATTATCAATAACAGTGTAAGCATTCATCCACACATTTGAACATAAACAGAACTCTTTATTAAATGCCCTGTTCATTGTAGGCCCACCCAACATACATGGCCCAATCCCATAAGTGTGATGAGACAGGCTGAAGGAAGCATCCATTAAGCATCTATCATCCTGTCTTGCCACTCCACTTGCCTCCATTCCCCAGGCTCCATGTCCTCATTGCCTTGTTGGAGGTCCACGAGCCTGTTGTGCAACACTGGGTAGCGGGTGCGCATGAGATTGTGCAGGATGCAGCAAGCTTCCACAATCCTCCTCACGGTCTCTGGGCAATGCTGCATGGTGGTGAGAAGTACCTGGAACCTGTTGGCCAGAATGCCAAAGGCGTTCTCCACCACCCGCCTTGCCCTGGACAGCCTGTAGTTGAAGATTCTCTCTTCATGGGTGAGGCATCTGGAAGTGTAGGGCTTCATGAGGTAGGTTCTGAAGGAGAAGACGTCATCCCCCACGATGAAGTAGGCCACATCTTTTGTGTCGTTGGGCAGGGGGTCTGGATCTGGGAAGCCCATGATGAGGTTGCATTACAGCCCCTCCTTGAGGTCACTGGCGTTGTATACCTGGGCATCTGAAGCTGACCTGTTGCCTGAAGCATCGATGTACATGAACTTGTAGTCAGCATCGACCATGGCAAAGAGAATGATGCTGAAGAAGCCCTTGTAGTTGAAATAAGTGGACCCTGAGTTGGCTGGAGCTTTGCAGGCCACGTGCTTGCCATCTATGGCTCCAACGGTGTGGGGGAAGTTCCACTTCTGATACTACTGCTCTGCAACTTTCTTCCAGCCTTTTTCAGTGGAGGGGCACTGGAGGAGCTTCTCCAGGTATTCTTCGATGATGGCCTGCACCACTTCTCTGACCACAATGCTGATGGTGTTGTGTGGCACCCTCCAGCCATACTGCGTGCTCCTGTAGGTGGTCCCTGAGGCCAGGTGGCGCAGAGTCAGTGCCACCTTGAGCCCAGGGTCCAGGCTGGGCTGGAGGTTGGTGTTTGCCTTGGTCAATCTGGGTCTCAGCCGCTCCACAACTTCGTCAAACATGGCTGGAGGCATCCTCATGAAGTTCTGGAAAGCATGAGGGTCTTCATTCCTCAGCTCCACCATCAGCTTGTTGTACAGTCCGTACTCTGCTCTTCTCCCGATCCATCTTCGGACCCAGACGCTTCTTGGCCGCCTCCTTTTCTTCCCGTAGAACAATTGAAAGAGCCTGTAGATGGCTTCGCACTGTTGCAGAGTGATGGTGGCTACCAAAAGGAGTGTGTTACGATCCATGGTGGACATCAATGGATGCTGTGGAAGAGCAAGAACCAGATGAAGGCTGCAGAGGTCTGCACAGCAGGGCTGCTGGATTGAAAGTGAGATCCAGGTGAGTTGCTCCCCCTTTTTATAGGCAATATAGGTTTTCCACTATGTGTCCTTTTGCATCCTCTAGGCATCCTCTAGACATCCTTAATATCTGAGATAGGTCCCCTCTGCGAACATTTTTTCCGTTTTAAATGCTTTCTTTGTGAGCTGCATCTGCTTTCATCCTTTCTCTATCTGTGCTACTGACGCTTCGTGTCTGTTCCGCGTCCGTTTCGCTTCCTCCCTGTATCCGCTTTCCACTGGAGAGGATTTGAGTTGCGCGGATTTGTAGCAGATGCCTAGCAGATGTAGCGGATGCGTAATGGATGCCGACGACAGAACGGATGTTCCCCATATGCGTAGCGGATGCAGAACGGACGCGTTGGATACATTTTCCACTCAAAAAGTTTTGAGCAGCTCTAAACTTTTGGAGCGGATGGAACCTCAGTCAACGGATGCTGGATGGATAGAGAGGATGAAGAACAGCGGCAGTGAGTACAAAACGGATGAATCGTGTTAACCAACGGGAGGCAAGTGTTTCTCTCCGTTTTATATCCTCTTTCCATCCATTGGTGCAGTGTGACATGGGCTTTAGTTTCATAAATACTTCATCAGTACTTTGGATAAAGTTTTTTCTGTCTTTTTAAATGTGTTCTGTCATGTTTTGGAAGACACAAGTGTCTGTTTTTGTTCCACCTGCATGTTAGTACTAACCATTGGTTAGTACTCCAGGGCAGGGGTGGGATTCTACCCTGGCTGGCCCTGCTGCTCTCTTTCCGCCCCTCCCCTTCCCACACAGTCAGTCCTTATCACGCATGCACAACATTGCATGCATGCCCAATATCGCTGACTGCGTTCATCCTCTCCCAGTCACTCCTTAAGGTATTTCTTTTTTTCCCATTCCGACCATCAGCTGTTCCTGTGATCAGTTGTGCTGGGATTCCCCTGGCTTACTTACTACTTCACCCAGGTCGCTTCCCTGAGGCCCAGAAAGGCAAAAAATGGAGGGGGTGCAGTACCTCCTGCCCCCTCCATTTTTTGCCTTCCTGGGCCTCAGGGAAGCTTTCTGGTAGCAAAATGCCCCCCAGGAAGCTCCTCTGAGGTGCAGGAGGCCCTAAAATGGAGTGGAGGGGGTTGCTGCATGCACACCCAATGCTCAGTTTTTTTCCTCCATGAGCCCCAGGGAAGCCTTCTGCGAGCAAAAACACCTCCCCCCAGGAAGCTCCCCTGAAGCCCAGAAGGCCCAAAAAATTGGGGGGGGGGGTTTGTTTGTTGCAAAAAAAAAGAAGCCACACCCATCCAGCCACATGGCCATGCCCACCTAGCCATACCCACAGAACCAGTTGTTACAAAATTTGAATCCCACTCCTGCTCCACGGCCTTGCAATTTGGCCAAATTCCACATTCAGTATTGCCAGTATCTTTTACATTGTTTAAAATATAGAGCCGCCACAGTCCTCCATTTTATCCTCCTTTTTCAGCGGCCTAGCACTTTTATTTTGTATTTTCTTTTTAAGCTTGATACTGTCAGAGCTGGCATCCTGATTTCCAAGACGGTTCTTGATGAAACAAAGGTGTGGATATTCAAATAATCACCTGTTCTCAAACTTATTTTTTACACTGAGATTCCATTGCTGATATCTGTTAAAAATGAAGTTCGCCCATGCAAAATCTTAGATAGGAGCGTAATAAAATATTTTCAACTTGGTGCAAAATATACTCTCATTCTTAGGTAATAACAACACATTCTCCACATACCACAGATAAGACAAAAACAACTTTCTGTTCAGCACTAATATTTCCCTCTCCTAGCAATGAAGAACATTTGGGTCACTATGAACCATTTTTTCCCCAAGATCAGCCAAACCCCCTAGGTGCTCTCATTTTTTGTCTCGCGGACTTTGAATTTTTGATTTTTTGTGTGGAAAAAAAAAAAGGTTTTGTGAAAGTGGAATCTACAGATTAGAAGGGAAGGGAACCCCTTTGGTAATTACCTTACCAGCTAGTATGAAATTATATTTGTATCAGAGGTGGTATTCAGCAGGTTCTGACCAGTTCTGGAGAACCGCTAGTGGAAATTTTGAGTAGTTCGGAGAACTGGCAAATACCCCCTCTGACTAGAGATTTTACAATATCCTTCCCTTGCCACACCCACCAAGCTATGACCACAGAACTGGTAGTAAAATAATTTGAATCCCACCACTGATTTGAATATTGTTGATATTTAATTTCAGAAGGATAAGTTGCCAAACCTAGGCAGTTATTCATGCTGAATGGAAAACAATACTTCTGTTCACTTGTACCAAATTCAAAGGAAGGGTAATAAGGCGTGTTGGATTACACAGGTAGGCCAGACAATAGCAGATGTAATTGCAGATCCAGAACTTTGCATTCAAGTACTCAGCACTGTCCCAAAGCTGCTTTTTCAGCATTCTACCCTTTTAGGCTCCATCAAATTCCATCTTTTACTTCATCATTCCACATACACCCTTTTCCACACTTTTCATTAGCACAATTCCAAACATGCCTGTGGCATTTCATTACTATACATAGATACATACATACATACATAGTTGCAAGTAGATTCCACATTACATTTTCTTACATCCATTTTCCACGAATTCTTTCTGAAGATAAACCTTATATTCAGTACCTTACTCTACAATATTAGTATTTTTTTTTCTCCAGTTATTTTACTTCCAGTTTACTTTCTTCCATGTCTTTCCTCTTCTTCCACATTAATTTTCTTCGTGACCCACTCTTGACTCTATCAAATAACGGTCTGTCCCACATTTGAAACCTCTCATTTCCCTTGTCACCAATTTGACAAAGTTTGTGCTGGGATACCCAAGTGAACCATGAAAAACAAATTAAATACTCACCTAGAAGCATCCATCTTGACTGCTGTAGTCCTGGATAAATTGCTGCTCTTGATATCAACTTCCATTGTGGGCAGATAATTCAATCACTTCTTCAGATGAAAGGTAAAGGGAAATTATGGATGTCTAGACTTTCCCAATGTACATCCTCAGATCAAGATACCTATTGCACTTTGCATGACTGAATTCTTCCATGCTCAATTCTTTCCTCTGGGATATTTCCTCTTCCCTCCTCAGATTATATTTTTACACCCCAGAAGAAATAATCTCTGTGTGAGGTGAAGCTTGATAGGTGATGTATTTCTTCGTCATTCTGTTATGTTTCACCTTGCTGGTTCCCAGAGAAGAGGTCAAATGTCATTTGGGAAACAGAAACACTGACTGTGGGCAGAATTGCATGTTATTTTATGCAGCAACATGCATGGTAAAGAATAGCTATTGTTAAACAATCTTGGGGTTACTACTTTTAACTGGACTCAACTGTGTTTTTTACCTTCATTTTTAAAAAATCTTTCCTTACTTTCTCTCTCTCTTCTTTCTTTCTCTTAAAAATTATATCATCTTCATATAAACAAGCATGTACACTACCAAGGTACAGACAGTACCAATGTCCATAAAGAAGTAGGAGGAAAAAAGATTTTTCTGTGCAATAAAACTATGAAGAAAAAGAAAGAAAGAGTAACAGGCTAAAAGAATAACAGAGTTGAAAGGGGCCTTGAAGATCTTCGCTCAGGCAGGGAGCTAATCCACAGGGTGAGTTTAAAAGAATTTTCCAGATTTTCCTCACAATCATCATGTAGAGTTGCTCAGCATAACAGGCAACATCAGAAGTATTACATGCTCCTATTCAGGGAAGCTAATTTTCTGATGCTGATCAAAGGAAAGGGGCCCTGTAGGACTCATTGCTTGCTCTTTGGCCTTGTTTAAATGCAAATGATATTTATGTTTTGTTATATAGCATCTCTAAAAGAATCCCAGGCGAGGCAGTTTGAAGAAAGAGTGGGACTATGCTCTCTCTCTCTTTAGTATTCTACAAACTTACAAAATATTTTGTCCCCAAATGCCGAATTGTTGGATTGTAAAGAGAGAGGGCTGTCTGTTGGCCATGTAGGTCAAGGCAGCTGGAAGCTGGAACCTAACAACATATGAACAACAGACTTCTTTCCCTTAGATTAGGGAGGAAAACTCAATCATTCAGAATTGGAGGAAGGTTATGCAGATGCTTGTATAGCCATCCTTGAGAATCTCTCCTCCTTGAAGGCAGAATCAGAAGGGAGTAGAAAGTAGACAGGAGACTTTATTCACTTGCTAGAGTTTCTTGGGAGTCTTCCTATTCATTCTTTTGGTCATACTACTCATTTGTCACTAATAGTTTGAATTGTTAAATCCAAACTGGATATAATATTCCAAGTGGTGTGTGACCAGAGCAGGGCGAATAGAATTTCTTCTCATTTATATGGATTCTTAAGATTTGTTGTTATTAATCAGCCAATTGTTTCTTTTTTCCACAGAAACCAGATTCCTTTCATATGTACAACCGCCAAGACAGTTTTCCCCATCTTATAGTTGTGCCTTTTGTGTTTTCCTACCCAGTTATAAAACTTTACAATCTCTTAACTAAATTCCATCCTATTTATTTCAGCCCATTGCTCAAGTTGCTATAGATCAGGGGTGTCAAACTTGCATCGTCACAACAGCATCAAGGGACATATTGGGACATTTTTCCCCTTTTCTAAACTGGGCAGGGCCAGGGCCCTCTTATTAGCCACACCTTTTTGCTCTGTGTCATTTGAAAACTTGAAAACCATCACCTCAATCCTTTATTCTAAGTCACTGATAAAAAGTCTTGCAGGTGCATCTGAAATTTCCTCCAAGCCAAGCAAAGCCACGAACAAGTACTCCCAGTCATTTGTGACAAGACCAAAACCAAGAATGATATTTGGTGATTCTCTCAAGCTGAGTTATTTATTGTTTTATACCTATAAATGAAACCTGATCAGACAGAGCACTCCACTATCTGCTTCCGCCATATACAGACAATACTAAATGACTTACAACCATTCGTTTAGTGAATGTTTGAAGTTACAATGGCACTGAATAAAATGACTTATGATGGTTTTTAACATGACTGTTGCAGTATCCCCGAGGTGACATGATCAAAATTTGGCCACTTGGCAGCTGCCATGTATTTATGATGATTGCAGTGTCCTGGGATCGTGTGATCAACTTTAGCCATCTCCTAGAAAAGCAAAATCAATGGGGAAGCCAGCTTCATTTAATAACCATGTTACTAACTTACCTGCAATGATACACTGTGGCGAGAAAGGTCATAAAATGGAGCAAGACTCACTTAAACAGCTGTCTTGTTTAACAATGGAAATTTTGGCCTTAATTGTGCTTGTAAGTTGAGAACTAGCTGTGCTCTGTAAACTATTAGGGAGAGGCTAACCTCATATATAATATCTGGACTGAGTTGCCTTTTACTTCTCTGGAATATACCCCCTTCCTTCTGGAAATCCACCTCTTTACCAGATTCCATCACAATTGTAAGATCATCTAGATTGATCTCACTCACCCAAGTCTATCCATTTTATTAAGGCGATTATTAAGAAAGATATTATTGAACATTTTGCTGAGTTTGAACTACAAGATGACTATGCGATTTCCCTCTTCTACTAAACCAGTTACTCTTTTTAAAAAAGGATATAAAATTATTCTATCATAATTTATTTGCAACACATCCATGCTGGTTTCAGTTAATTGTAGCATGCCTACTCAGAAACACTCTGTTTAATAACCTCATTGAAGAACTTGCCCAGTATAGGCATCAAGCGGACACATCTCCTTTAGAAGATGGGGATGATATTTGTTTTCCTCAAGTCCTCAAGTCTTCTGGGACCTCACCAGCAGGAAGACCTTCTGAAGTTGTTAAAGTTGATCAAGACTGCTTCTGTTGGGATCATCTACACTAGTTCCTTCAGTACTCTAGGTTAGAATCTATTTGGAGACTTGAATTTATTCAAATTAGTTCAATTTTTTCTTACCCCCTCTTTGTTTTTTTTAAGGTGTCGTTTCCCTTTTCCTCCTGTGGCATGATGATGATTAGGAATGGGATCCATTTTCCTAGTCAAAAGCAAGACTTTAGAAATTTCTTCCTTCTCATCATCATCCAGGCTAAGTCGTAACTCTCTGAAATAGAATTATATCCTTTTGGTTTTCTTTTTGTTTATGGCATACCCAAAGAACCCTTTTTATTGTTATTTTTTTTGTCTCATGGGCCTCAGGTCATTCTGAACATTAGCCTTGTTGTTGTTAGTCATGAGGTCATGTCCGACCCATCGCAACCCTCATGGACAATGTTCCTCCAGGCTTTCTTGTCCTCTACCATCCTCTGGAGTCCATTTAAGCCCACACCAACTGCTTCAATGACTCCATCTAGCCACCTCATTCTCTGCCATTCCCTTCTTTTTTGGCCTTCAATCGTTCCCAGCATTAGGCTCTTCTCCAGTGAGTCCTTTCTTCTTATGACCCAATTTCTACAGTTTGTGAGGATAATGAATCTGCATTATTTTGCTGTTGTGTTGTTATTTGTACCTGCTTCCATCTTGTTTTTCCTCTTCAGCATTTTAGACAGCATTTTAGACAGCTCTACATATAGTCACATCTCTATAAATATCTTAGTTTTTTTCCTCGTTAAAAACTGTATTCATTTCTGTATCTCATATCATAAGTTTTCCCATCCTTTCTGGATACTTTTATGTTTCATAATTTCTAAAATTTGAAATCTTGAGATTTTAACAAACTACTTCTGGTGAAATTCATCTAAAGTTGCTTTTCTGAAGTCCAATGTGCTGGTCTGATTCTTTTTAAATCCTTCTCTTTTGGCTCTTCATGAATCTAGAATTCATGAATATAGGGAATAATAACATAAAGATGAAGAAGGGTAAAGGGGCAACTGATGGTTGAATAATACAGTATATAATTTAAGATAGTCTACAAAAGATTCTGCCAAGTCTTAATTTTATTTGGTTTCTGGTTAAATGTCTGCCTGTAACATTTGCTTTTCCAGTTCTATAATTTCCATCCAAAAATCACTAACTGAAAAAAAATTCCACTTATTTATCCTTTCATTTCTTATTATGCAAGGAACATTCTTGGTAGATATTTGTGCGATACTTGCTATTCCAGTTCTAAAGCCACATTTTCTAGAATATCTTTGCTGATATGATATTCGTAGTAGGAACATTATATATTTCCCTATCCACTTTTTCACTTTCAAAATTTTCTTTACTTTTATTGTCTTCTTTTCTATGTGAATGAACTTCAAATGTGATGTTCATAAAGAAGGTGTTATTTAACCTCTTGATTCCATCAGTTGTCCTTTCCCTAATTTACAATTTACTTTGATAATCCGGTGACTGATTCTGTATGGAAGATTCTAACTAAGGTCACAAGACATTAATGTATACAGGCATTAATAAGAAATTGTCAGACTTATTTTTGGCAATAACCTTCCCTAATAAGCCCCAAACCTGAAGTGGACATCTTCATTGAGCTGCCCAGGACCTTTTTCTTGACCAATCATCACCAGCACAGTTCTCAAATTCAATATCTATAAATTTTTCACAATGAGTAGTTTTTCATTTGTTTATTTCCTTCTTTAATACTCTTTCTGCAAGAATGGGGAGATCTTCTCCCAAATAAAAATGAGCCCTTTTTTATTTTAACTACTCTAATGTTTTATCAATTGCAAGTTGAAAGTCATATTAATTAAGATTTCATAAAAGTACATTAATAAGTAAAGGAAACAACTGTATATTCAAACTGGCTGTTTGATTGAGCTTCAGCTCAATCAGCAAGTTGTTTAACTCTGAAGGCAGCTTTGATACTATGGTATTTTTAGGAGGTAATTTCCCCACTAGCAAGTTATAGCATTTTATAGCATCACCTAGCCATCACTGCAGCAATTTAATTAAAGCCTGTTCTCATTATGGTTATTTTGGTGCAATAACAGCGGGATGAGCCAATAAAATGCTATAGGCCACTAGTGGAGAAATGACCAAACGTACAATTGCAAACTCATAAGCAGTGCAAGAGACCTGGTAATTATAGAAATAACATGGGCATCCAGGGCTTGGATCAGCCCTCTTCTGGTCTGCCCTAGCTTCATGGGGCATGGCAGACATTATGAACTCAATCTTCAGGGTTGACATGGGTTACAAAATGGGATTGATCCATAACTGTTTTTGCCTCCAGGAAGGCCATGAAGGCCTGGCTATTCTTTCGAGCATTGGGCTCTTATTGGGGTTGAATGAGAAAGTTGTTTGGTTTGGAGCTGGCTAAGAAGGGCAGCTTTGTTTTTATTCCTGTTTTTACTGATGGTTTGGAACTGCCTTGGAATCCTTATATGAAACAGATGGCCATAGAATTTCTTCAAATAAATAAATTCAATTTGAGAGAATAATGAAGATTGTTTTAAATTCAGCCACATCATTGGTCCAATATACTGTAATCATCAATATTTATTGATGATAAAACTTTCATTTATATATTGTGTTGTTCCCAATATTCCAAGAGGTTTATAAAGAAATAATAATAATTCCTGGGCTATGGAACAGTCTCCTTCTCTACCTTTCAGTCTTAAAGAGAATGGCAAAAGGCATCTCCTGTTTAGCTAATTTTCTTTGCTGATTTTAATTTTGATTTTTATTGTACAGTTTTTTCTATCATGTTTTATATTTTTATGCTTTGTATTTTTGAGCTTATGAATTTGAAAGGCAGAACATAAACAAAGAAACAACAAAATTAATGTGTTTTTTTTAAACTCATAGGAAAAGTAGATGTTACCAAGCCAGGCCTATAAATGTAAATACTGTAAGTATTTTCCTCTTATGTCATCCAAGGACAGCTGCAATAAGTGCCAGTTCCCAAACAAAATTCTAAGATGGTTGTCTGAAGAATCTACTGCAAATTTTCCCTATATCAGTAAAGAGACCTATCTCTTTACCAAATCTGATAGAAAGCTATATATTTTATCCTAACAATATACAATGGTATATTGGTCTTAACTGAAAATAGTTGAGTTGTTGGAATTTTTTGTAATTCCATCCCTTTCTTCTGAAATAATCTTATTATAGAGAACACTGCAGGAATCTTGCTTGAAAAGAATTAGTTTTAGTCAGGCATATTAAATCTCTTATGCTTTTCCATTCCTTTAACCTGAAGACAATGTTAGATGACTAATAGTGGGAGGGAACCATAGTATTTGGGAAAACCTTACTCACTGGTCGCTAACCAGCCTTGGTTTTTCTCAGTCATTTCTCTCAGAGCTTCTGCTTCTCAATTAACATTATTTTCTGAGTTTCTTTTTGAGCCATTATCTCCACACTACTCTCAAAGATTTTCGACACTTGAAGCTTCTCTTCAAGTTTCCAATGAGGTTGAATTGAGGAGTGAAGATCTGGTTCAGCAAAGTCAGAAACAAAGTATTAGTTTCAATCACAATAGTCACATGTTAGTTGTTCCTCCCACCCTGGTTTGGATAGCAGAAAGAGGTACAAACATTAAATGGTATTACCCATCCAAACATATAACTTCTACTGCACTGATGCTTTCTACCTCCCATATGATCCCAGCAATTTGGTAGTTGCCAGTTTTCTTATTTAACAGTTTTCCAAGCTTGGGAATGAATGGTCTAGTTTTGTTCTGATGTTTTCCAGTAGTTTTGACTTTCATCTGCAGAGGTAGAATGAACTGCTTTGTGGCATTTCTTTCAGCTGCTCATAGGCAACTGAAACAGGCTGCTTTGGTTCTAGTATTTGAACCTGACAAGCTTATCATTGATTGGTCCATATGCGTGTCCCTGGAATTCAAGAAAAAAGGTTCCTGATTGGTTCCTCATCTGATTGGTGCATTTTTAAGAAACACAAAGAATAATGGTTCTAAGAGTACCAGTTTTGGAAAAAAGTCAGAATAAAAGAAAACTAGACCATGGCCATTCAGCCCAAAAGGTCATCATTAATGCCAGCTAGGAAAGTCTACTACACCAATAGTACTTGCAATTCAGCGCTTACCTAAGAACTATGTTTCTGAATTACCACCTGTGAGGTTCCGAATTCCAATATTGGCTAAGAAAGCCTGAACTGAGAAAATCAAACTCCACTTTTATTGTTTGGAGAGGAAGAAGAAATCTTGATTAATACAGTACATTGAACTTACATATGAAAAACATTTATGAATTTATAAACCACTTCAGTTAAGGTGGGTCTAGACAGTATACAAATGGAAAAGCCACAGTAATAATGTTAATTAATAATAAAAACCAAAACATTGCAGCACTGTTTTCAGAATCATAATTATATATTTCATAATGATAATTTTGAAAGTATAGCGCTGCTGATATGTTTTGGTTTTATTGTATTTCAAGTTACAACCTATTTCACAAATGTTGAGACATAAGCTATTCCGAATCATTTGCAATTACAGCAGCTATCAGCCCAATAAAACAAATAAAAGGAAAGATGGAGTGTATTTGTGGTTATTTGGAAACACATGTATTTCCACATATTTGTCAAAATCAGTAACTTCACTCCCATTGGTCAGCTTCAGTTTTCTTAATCTATAAGATCTTCTGGTTGATCAATCATTGTAGGGTTTGCTTGCTTCTTCTCTGGCCTGTTTCTGCTTGGATGCTTTCTCTTTATTTCATCTAATTTTAATTTGAAAGATATCTAAATAGGGGCAGGCAGGGATAGACAAACCAGCCAAGAGGAGATAGGAAAAGATTCATCCTTCTCCTGCAGTAGAACCCCATCTTGCAGATATTTTTATGTGTGTGCTGCCCAGCAACTTGCTAAAAGAGGATGGCATAAAAGCCAGTGGAATAAACCAATTGCCTTGCCTAACACAATTGGTGCCCAGGCCAATCAGGACAACCTCATTTTTAGGGAGGATCTCAAACAGGCACAAAAGAAGGAGAGTGAGAATTGGTAGAGGGGACAGCTAATGTTAGGCCAGTATTGTTTTGTGGTCACTTGGGAATTGGTGGGTAGCTCTTCCATTCTGTAGTGAGGAAACACTCTTCCAGTCCACCCAATTGTTTCCTTGAATCTGATCAAGCTATTTCTTCAGCTGCAAACTTCATTGTACTAAAGATAGACAACTACTTTCCTCTACTTTCTATAAGTTCCTCCTACTGACCTTGACCTGCTAGTAAAACCAGTATACAGTTTGCAGCCCAGATTGCTGAGCCCTAATCCGCCATGATAAGACAGAAGCTGGGGCTGGCCTTATTTTACTAACAAGGTGATTGGTGGATTTCACTCACTTTGTTTTTCCTCTAACAAAAGGGCTGCTCGCCAGCAGTAAACAAAGAATCCCAGGATTTCCTGGTGGCCACTTCTCCAAATCAGATCCAACCTTGCTTAGATTTTTTTTTTTTTAGATGAACCACTGTTAGGGATAACATTGTTCACCCTAACTGGTTTAGGTGAAATAATAACTATGAATCATAGTTAGTGTATGTTAGAGTGTATACAGCTTTAACTGGGAAATAGCAATTAAAGGAGTGGTTAAGAAAACAATATAAAAGTAGCAAGACTACGGCTTGCTCTCTCTCTCTGGCTTTGATGATCCCTGATTACTGCTTGGAATCAAGACTGCATTGCTCGAACGGGAGAGACAACAAAGGACTGATCTGTAAGTGAACTGACATAGGATATTCTACATGGACTTCGCTAACTGAATATCCCTGAATGGACTGACTACATGGTAAATGAATATTGGACTGTTATTTGACTATGCCATAAACTTATACTGGAATAAAATATATTCTTGATAGCACAAGCGTATCTGTTATTTTTACTGTATGTTAATAAACATACAAGCTTAGCTCACTCATTTATCTGTGTGCCTATCTGACTAACGCTGCACATTCTGTTTAGCTTGTCTACCTAACCCTGGTTGGGGAACCCAGGCTTAACACTGGTTATGGGCCCAGAGGCTGCAAAGTCAGTTTAA